>CM057164.1:3145117-3425517 GCA_029962745.1 Echinometra lucunter | reverse complement strand
TCTCATTCTTCTTCTCCTCTCCCCGCCCTTCCCATAATATTTTTACCCACAACCGCTAGGACGCATTAAAATGAAGAATAAAAAAAATCTGCACTCTGTTATATACTAGAAATGAAGTGCTGGAGGGAATGAACACTGGGATAATAAACATTCCGTTTCTCTCGACCCTCGGTGGTTGTCATGGTAACAGGATAAGATAAGAACATTATAATAATCATTTTTCGTTACCTCAGACTATGGTGTGTCTTTCAGTAGGGTTCAAGACCTTCTTCTGAGAATCATCTCTGTACAGTTCACCAATGTCAAGCCAGATCCCAAAACATATCGCATGGCGTCTGCAATAAATTTCCCTGAATATTTCTTCTGTTTAGGTAATGGCTGGGAAAATCGTGTCCTAAACGATGTCGAGATCATGCAAACAATATGTATGATTGTGTTATATAGTATTTTGAACACCATATGCGACATTAAAATGTCCCTTGAAACATTTTCATTTAGCTAGCATGCTTATGTAGTTATGTAACGATTTTGTCGTGTTTTATGTTGTTGCTATTTATAACCACAAAGGTTAAGAAATCCCAGACTCCAGTGTAGTATAGTGGGAGCATTGTGGCATAGTGGTGAATTCTCTTGCCCCTCATACGAGAGGTTCTAGATTCGATCCTCCCTCGGTGCTTACACCCTTGGACAAAGTGTTTTGCTCACATATCTCCCTCTCGACCCAGGTGTACTTAATGGGTAACTGGCAATGCTGGGGTAATAACAATTGCAGGCCCGTAGGAAGAGCAGTAGTAATACTGATGTGGCTACCCTGGGTAAATAAAACTCAATTTACTTTCAGCCTTTAAACTTGAGATGTTATCATTATGAATGAAAAGAAGTTATGCTGATTATCAGCTATCAAATTTCTCCGAAAGAAACCAGATCTTCTGTGTCATGATTTTTTTTTTTTAAATCAGCTCACTTCATAAGCACAAAAATACCAGCTAAAGATGTCGTGATAGTTGTATGCTACATGGACACATTGTGTCCCTGGCCCTTTGTATATGTGCTCTCACTTGTTTTATGTACATTCGGCGAAAATGAAATGCAAACACGCTCAGTCAAATCAAATATTAAGTATAAAATAAGCTGTCGACTGAATTTCAGCATTTACAGCTTTCAGTAAATATTTGAAGAAACGCAGTAGGTGGTAATAAGTCATGTAAATGTAAATAAATACCACTGGTTCAAAAGCCTTTTATATTTGCAAAACAAGATTTAGTTCAGAGTTATCAACAATGCATACAATTATGACAATGATTATTATTCATGTGTGAAGATGATGACGACGATGATGATGACAGGCATGATATGATTTTATATGATATATTATAATATGGTTTACCATTGCCAAGTGAGTAAAACATGCATGGGGTATACTTTTATATCTAATCAAACATTCGTATTATGTTATTGTGATTGCTCACTACTCAGGATGGACTTCAATCATAAACTAAACACCTAATTGGCTAAGAGTTCTTGGTCCTTTCCGAGGTGACCACCACATAACAACACATAACAACACATGACAACAAACATTTCTTTCCAACCACCAGTTGTGGTCATAATACAGGGATTAAATGAGAAACAATATCCTCTTCAATTCTTTATTACAAAAACTATTCAAGATTGTGAGAAAAGCAAACTATACCCAGATTACCCACCCTCTATTCTTACCTAACACAAAAGTGAATTTCAGACATGAATGGGGTATAAGAGATTAATTCTGGATTAAGTGTAATATAAAGGATGCCTAAGACAATATGAATGAGCTGGGGAGTTAAGGAGTGTGATGTTGACTGTGGGAATTGTCATTAAGTTTAGGACGGATACAGTCTGCACAGTCTGTGATAAGGGTAACATAAAAGGAGTTAAAATAATATAAATGAAATTGGGCAAGTAACAAGCCTGCACTGGACTTGTAGGAATTATCAATAGATCTACAAGAAAGATACAAGTAGCACATCTATAAATGAAGAAAAGAAAAGAAAAGGACAGACAGAGGTTAGGGAGAGAGACAGAGAAATATAGGAAGAATGAAAGATAGAATAGACCTAGTGAAAAATAGAAGGATTGTAAATTTGTCACCTTGCTACATAACACTCATGCTTCCAAATGCTGAATTAATATTAATTATCACACCGAACATAATGTATCACAGAATCTTAGGGAGTAGACTGCGAAACCTCCCTGATAATACCATGGTTACATGTAATCAAGAAGGCAATTATTGTTTTACTTACTCCGTTTTATATAGCCCTGCAAGAATTTCAGCCAAACATTGAAGATTATCGACATTGCACATCGATCATAATCATGTTGTATCGCAGGATAATAGGAGATATAAAGGTCTCCTTGTTAACAATTATGCATGATTGATGCAATAGCAATGCACGTAAAGGCAAGTAATTTACTTACTGATATTCGGTGTTTTCCTCTGCAGTTTTCCTGTTAGTTGATGGTTGATTTCCAGTAAGGCACTATGGCAGTCCTATCGACATGATCTAGGTACTCCAATGTAGTATGATAGTAATCTCCATGCATGTGCGTGATGTGTTAGTAGTGACACGCTGTCTTGTATTACGCTCAGGTGGTTTTAAATAACCAGGGATCAAGTAATCGCGTTTGTCTGGTTTGCTCGTTATTAAATACGTCTAGTTTACAATGTAGTTTGCAATAGAAACTCTATTTTCATGGATTGAAAAAAGAAGCCTCTACCGTAGGTCAATGGAATGCTCAACTCACTTGAAATATTTATTTTCATTGAAAGTTCCCGGGGGGGCGTTAGAAAAAGTTTATAGGTATTGCACATTAATTTTTATGATCATATTGTATAACGTCTCATTATTCCTCTAGAGTTTGGTTTGTTTTTGTTTGTTTTTTTTAATTTGAGGCGGGGGGGGGGGGGTTCTTCTCTTGTCCTCTTTTACGTTTAGACTCTCTTTCGCTCTCTCTCCCTCCCTCTCTCTCTCTCTCTCTCTCTCTCTCTCTCTCTCTCGCATTATCATTCCTCATTCATAATAGTGTAATTTGAATTTTGTTGCAAAGCTATTGTTTTGTTTTGACATGCTTTTTTATTACTAATGTAACTATACTTTCGATCGTATACAAAGTTTTTTATATAATTATTTTGAAAATGATTTTTTTTTTTCTTTCGTTATTTTTCAACAAAAACTGTACGCCTATACTGTATATATCCTTATTTCTACAACCAATTAACTTGAAGATATGGGAATTTAAAAAGGAGCACTGTTTACAATTTTGCTTTTAATATAAGCTTTGTTTGGGGGTTTAATGTTTGTTGCTATCTTTCTTTCTTTCTTTCTGTTTGTTTGTTTGTTTGTTTTTGTTTTTGTATGTTTGTTTGTTTCAAAATCATAGGCAGGCATAGGCGTATGAAGGGCGGATTGGGGCTGCAGCCCTTCCGCCCCGGCCCTCCCGCAACTTATATTGACCTATGAAAAAGAAGCCCAGAAAAAACGAGAGATCAATCATTAAACACATTAATCTCTTATCTTAAAAACTAGTCAATTTGAGTGTGTATGATTGTGTAGACTATTAGTTGAATTCAGACATCCTTATTAGGACTCTTCTATTCAGTAACCACGGGTCAATGCTCATCTATTGGAAGCCAAATTTGCTTAAGAATAAAAAAAAAAAAAAGGGACGGCCTTCCTTTCGCACAGATTGACTTATATGTCTCCTTTCCTCACTCCCGTGTCTGGTTCTTTTTTAAATCGAAAGGAACCTTGCGTTTGTAATTATTTGCACAAAAGCTGTTTATTCATCTGTTTAATGCCGAGTTACACAATATTTGAGCTTCATTCAGAATTAGACAGAATATGAAAGAATGACATTTTCTTTGGCGGGAAACATTAATAGCGCGCCAAACTTCAGTCTTATCATCCAGCTTTGACAACAAAATGCTTTTTCAAGGCATTGCCACAATGACGAAAATGAAGCAGAACTTCTCTTCCCCGGGGCGAAATATTTTTTTTTCCCAAACAGGTTTACCTATGGGCACATGTAAAGCCTATGACGCAATTGTTAGAAACATATTTCGCATGTAAACACATGTAAACACATATTTAGTCGTATTTCGCAAACCTGTTTGGGGAAAAAAATTCCCCCCCCGCCCCCCCCCCCCCCCCCAACTCTCTCTCTCTCTCTCTCTCTCTCTCTCTCTCTCTCTCCCCTCTCTCTGTCTCTCTCCATCTCTCTCTCTGTCTGTCTCTCTCTCCCCCTCTCTCTGTCTCTCTCCATCTCTCTGTCTCTCTCCATCTCTCTGTCTCTCTCTCTCTCCCACTCCCCACCTTTTTTTTTTAATCTGACATCTTGAGGCGCCTTCCATCAAAGCACTATTCTCAAAGATTTTCAAGTTTATCTACAGTAGAAAAAAAAAGTTATTGCTATTTTTCTACCACACTAAAATGGCACAATGCATCATCAGAACTAAAAAACAATAACCATACACAAATCATTTTTATAATTTCAGCATTATTTTTCTCTTTAATATAACCAATGTACAAGTGTATAATGCTTAACAATTTTTTCGTGAACCTCAATAAACATAGATTTCCGTTATTCCACAAATAATGGGCACTCCCTCATTATTTCTAACCATTTCATCCCGTTTTAATGCGATGCCACTCTACTTAAATCTAGGATCCATTCATAGTGCTATAAGAAATTTATCTCAAATTTTTTTTTGGTTCCTCCTCTTCAAACATGACTACTTACACTACGATGGCTTATGCGCGTTGTGATGTATTTCAACGAAAACTTAAAATGAGAACAATTAGATGCATATTTTGAAGATATAAAGAACAATGTTGGCACAGAAGGATCATTCCACAGGCGATCTCTCTATTGACATACAATGGACGATTTAAGGCTATGGGGAAGGACCTGCTCCAGGTTTTCTAAGACTGTCATCACTGATGATAGGTATTTTTTTTTACCGAGTTTTGCAAGCTGTCTCAAAATAGCGGCATGAATGAACCTGGAAAAATAAAGGGATTTTGATAGCTAGAATGATTGAAATTCGAAATTTGTATGTCATGTATTTTTTTTTCAAAATTTGCAAACCTACACAATATTCTTTAATGGTCTCCATGACTCAGAATGGTGTCAAAATTCCCATGAAAACTTGACTATGACGTGTGCCCTTTGGCTTGCTGTTGAAAAATTAACCATTTTACTCCCCCCCCCCAAAAAAAAAAAAAAAAAAAAAAAAGAGAGAAGAATTAAGACAAAAAATATTTCCCCTGAAGTTGGATTATGAATACTACCACATCGAAAGACAAATAAACACACAGCTAATTCGCCCCATCATTTCCAATGCATTTTACAATGACCTGTCGTATGCCACAAACACATACAATCAAAAGAAAACGGACATACATATTGGTCATGCAAGTTAATCATTTGGAGCAAAATACACAAAAATATTCTTCTATGATTAACCTGTGGAATGGTCCTTTTTGCCTCTTCATTTTCACAAGTGTTTTGAGATATCTATCAATATTATTACATGATAAGCATAATTTTATCCTCTCTCCCACACTCTCCCACCATAGACATTTTGTACAAGTTGTCAATTTCATACTCTAATATCTTAACACCTACATTATCTACTGTCTGTTGTGGTATATATATTTTTGTTTGTTTTATTTCTGAAGACACTATTATACTGTGAACCTCGATTTCGGGGTTGGCTTATCAGATGCATGGCAAAAATTGTAGCAATTTTTTTTTTCTATACACTCTGTACAATGCAATTCAAGTGTAAAAGTAAGTAATAATGTGACATGTTTATTAAAAAAAGAGCAAATTTTGGTGCATCCATAAATGCACATACATGTATCACAATCTACGCTGAATTTCATTGCATTTGAGTCAATTTCACTGACTTTAGTATCGTGCTTTGCAAACGTACAAACGTACAGACAATAGCGATTTTAGATTTTTGCACAATTTGAAAAATGGATTAGAACATGAATAAGCACAACTGATCACCTACAACTTTCTATGCATTATTTCGGTGAATTTGATGAATATTCAGTTAGAAGCAGGAAAAAAAGGTTAACTGTTTTAAAGATAACATTACTTACTTCCACTGAACATCAAGAGCCAGGCAGGCTTTAACACCGTTCTAAAATTTAGGAATTAATGCCTCATTCTCTCTCAAAATATAATTTCCACAGCGAGTGTATAACTATAAATTCTTAATTCACTTGAGTGTTAAATTGCGCGTCATGAGGCTATGTCAGCTAGAACAACCTTCGCTGAATATCATCACACTTTGGTCACCTGTATCAATGTTGCCATGTCAGCTATACCTCATGCAACTTGCAGGAAATGATGCATAAACCATCTGTAAACCTTCAGACTAGTGCATAAAAACAATGGGAAAGCACTCTACTACACAGGCTTATCATAATTCAGTCACAGAAATCTTATTCATGTTGTACCATTGCCGACCTGATCGCTACACGTAGAAATTTGCTGTCAACCCATTGCAAGCTGCGCGACGGATACTTGGGTTCAAATCCACCCTAAATACATATTACAGGTAAGTTAAATGGTCCCCAGTGGGTTAGGAGACTTGGCAACGACATGAACTTCTGGACAAGGTCACATATATGCACCATTTATAGAAATAATCATCATTTCAGACCCACACTACTTGTACACATACACCAATACACCAACATGCATTCTGGTCTTATTTGGGAGAGTAGAATAATAATAATTGGAAAATAATTCAAGTGTACAATACATACATATATCATAATAATTAACTTAATTATAATGGTTTAAAATCATTCCATATATAGGCAAACAGAAGATATTTTTGTACATAGATTCAGCTCTTGCTGATTTTTTTTCCTTCAGATTTCAAACTACCTTAATACTACACGACTGCCTTTCAGCTAGATTAAAGTGGTCAAAAGTTTCTTGAAGTACTACACAGGTATAGGTATTCAACAGAATTAAATAAAAAATATTAGAGATAAAAGAATAGCATGAAACATACATTAGTCTTACTCAATCACAGCAGTCCTGAACTTTCATCAATCATGAAATGATCGGGTGTCTCTGCATATGAGACTTAAAAACCAATTTCAACAGAAACAGAGAGAATCGATTTCTGTCTAGTTCCGTTGAGGTGTTAATTTGTTATTGCCTGTTATTAATCAAGTGTATGATAGTTTATGTTAGTAAGAGATGCATGGAGAATATACGATTCTAATTCTTACGACCGGATTTATGCTACCTATTCGTGTGACAAATAGACACATCAGTGCTTTACAACAACAAAAAACCAAAAAATGAAAGAAATATGCCTTTGGTTAAACCATGTGATCCTTCTCTATTTGTATTATACACTATCCAGCTGCTGCTTACACCCTATCAGAGGGACACACAGTGTTTGAGTGCATTCAAATGGAATATGCTCATGCCATTTCTGGGTGCGTTTATATTCTAGTGAAATGGGGAAGGTAGCATTTCTGCATCCTTGCACTGGGGAAGACTTCACACTACACTCTAACATCATGAGTTACATACAAATACAATTGTGCAATGCATGAAGTTACAGGAAGCTAGTCATTTGCATTGAATAGATAGATTACACCTTTGCACAATTGAAATCAGTAGTATTCATCATCAAAACAGAAAGCCTACTTCTATCCTAGCATTACACATTTGCCTTGTTCACATATGAGCCTATAAACCACCTCAAAATACTGTTAATACAAAATGTCATAAGCTTACAATGGAACTCATTATAACTAGGTGAGTGGGACAATGACTTTCACCTTGTTACATCTGGTATGAAGTTATTTCAGAATTTGAATTTAAAAAACGAAAGAATATTAAAGACCCTGAACTAGAAAACTTTGAGTGTAGAAGTGCCCTTCAACGATGCGAAAAGGCGTTATCAAGGCGTTAAATTGAAGAAAGAAGAAAAAACAAAATTATTTCTTCAAAATGTATCCAAAACAAAGGTAACAGTAACTCTACATCAACAGTTAGTGTCACAACTGGAGTTTACTTACAAGAGCTTTCAAATGTGTCATATTTGTCAAGGGCTTTTATGTGCACAATTCATTTCGAGCCGTTCTATGCTGATGCGACAAATCATCTTGTTATAGCATCAGGTAAATCAGTACATCAGAGCTCTTTATAATAAGTTCCCACTGTACTTCACCTCATATTTTTTTGTCTCTTAAAGGGAGTACCCAATGCTGAAACAATGTAAGCTCATTTAAAAGAGCATGATTTTATTAGCAGAAAATCATCTGCCTAAAGTTTTTTAAAAAGTCGTGTTGCCAAGGAAACCCCAAATGTGGTAAGAATTCAGGATATTTTTGACCCCTCAGCTGTGATCAATTTCAACTGGGTACCCACTTTTATGTCAAAATGACGTCAAAGTGGGTACCTTGTAGCGCACTTATAGCAAAATGCGCGCAAGGTATAATACATATTGTACAGTCTAGCGCGCAGCACAACTGCAATGTACCCACTTTTACGTCATACCTCATCCTCAAATTTTTTTGGGTCAGCTCTTGACTTTTTATGATATAATTAGCCAAAATGCATTGATTTCGATTGAAAATGATCAAATTTTAAATGTTATTCTTCTTAGAATTCAATTCTCGATCATATATCCAAAAAAAAAATTACCATTGTGTAATCACTTTAAAGCATGCAAGATTAGTCAGTACGCTGAATCTCTGCTCTGTCTATACCCAAGTTTGCCGTTCGATCTTCAAATAAAATGCTTCATTTTGCCAACACTGTACTCCTGAGGTGGTTTATGGCACCATATCTGAACAAAGCTTCATATTCAACCACAAGTACACTTTTATATGTTTTGCCATAGTGTTCACAAGCTCAATAAGACACACAAGGAGAGTATTATCAGATCATTATATATCTTTCATTAATTTCTTTCTTTTTCAGCTATACAAAACCGCTCATCTCCTGGTCTCCCTCCCTACGATAAATCATAAGCAAGTGTTCTAATTTTGTCGAGATCTACTTTCGAAATAATACAAAAACAAAACTAATGCACAGTAGAAAAAAAATCACTCATGCAAATAAAATGAAGTGAACGATAGATAAATAACAGAAATTACAGCAAACAACACAGAAAGGAAATGAATTGCAAGAGGTTTGTACACATACCAACATCGCGACCATTGATCTATAATGATTTCCAGTCAGAGAAAAAAAATGCAGGATTTATCTGACATCCTTGCCAAGAATTCAGTGATCACATCAAGGTAGTAACATGTACACTATATCACTATCTGCTTGGTCCTTTTTGAGCAACTGCTTTTCCCCTCTCTTCCTATCTTTCCTACGATCTAGCTTCCTCAAGCATTTCATGCTAAAGATTGGCCCTAAGCTACATTCGAAGCTGATCTCTACCTTTTAATTTCTTTCATAACAAACTCTCAATAACATCTCCTCTTTTACATATTGTTGGCCCGTGTTAGAGACAGAGACTCCAACTCTCCCGTTTTCGGCGGGGGATCTCCCGCTTTGTGTTCATTTTCACAAAATCTCCCGTTCTCCCGCTTGGGTTTGAATTTCTCCCGCCCTAGCTGTATTTCTCATTTTTTTCTCCCGCCCAACCATCTTTATGACAAAAATGAATCTGAATCATTGGATTCTCCCTCATTTAGTGTTGTCATATGATAAAAACTAAGCCTATAGCACTAAAGAGCTTTTATAACCCCTGCAAAGTGGCCTCCGGCAGCAAGGAATTTCGTGTTTTGCGCTGGTCATGTGGACTATGCGCACATCAAATCGGAGTCTCCCGTTTGCTAGGGGGTCTCAGCGGGAGAATCTCCCACTTGAAAGGTGCTTGGGGTTGGAGTCTCTGTAGAAAGGCATAGCAAAGTTGCCTGCAGGGGATACATGATGATTCAAACACTCGACCTTCACATTACATGATCCACAGATGGCAACCTTTCATCAAGTTTTGCAGTATGTTCAAGTCTGAAAAGAAGTATAATAGTGGAAAAACAGTATATTTCACAGCCACAGAATTGTACAGAAACTAAAGTTCGAGAAAAACAGTATTTTGCTTGAAAGCTGCAGTATTTTCCCTAAAAAACACAAAATGTTGCAAAAAAAAGGAACAGTTAGCATCACTGCATGATGATCTGGAAAATATCGGATGACTCTTGCACTAATTCGGTTAAAGATAAAAAATTCTTACAAATTTTCTGAACAACTGTACCAACTGGAATTATGTAACTCTTTTGAATATTTTGCAGATCGAACACCACATAAGGCAATTAACTCAGACAGAAAAATCTGCACAAAATACCAGAGCTGCAATTCTCCCTTTCACTAGCTTTGCAAATAGCAGCTTAAACTGCAGGGTGTGTCAAGAAGGAGTTTAAACTATAGGGTGTGTCAAGAAGGAGCATATTCATGACTTATTGACTAAAACATCAGAGACTGTTATAGAGTTCCTCGCCTATCAACCTATCTAGAACATGTATATTCCTAGAACGTGTATATTTCCGAGCATTTTTTTTCCCACTAGGTCTATTTAATGCTTCACAAGGATTGAACAAAGAATTACTACAGATACATCATCTGCATGGCATATGCATCTGGATGTCCAAGGTATGTCTCATATATCACTAAGCATGATGGAGTTGTAGTACGGAATCGTGAACATGACTTGACATGACAATACCATTTCATTTCATATTTTATCTGATCTTTACTTTAGTAGGGCTATCAGCTCGATGCAGTCATCAGATGTACTAAAGTATTATGATACGGTCGGTAACATATGGCTCAAAACAACTAGGACTTGCCAGTGCATGTACTTGGTTTGACTTTAAAGCCATAAGGCGCTCAGTCAGCACTGCTATTTTCAGCTGCTCATCTCAAAACAAATTAGGGGGCTTTGTTAATTCCATAAGTCTTGAAACAATTTTTAAAATCATACATTATGATGTCCCACTGAATAGACCTGTTTACTAATGTTTTGTATTCAAATTTATGCACGTTTCTCTCCAGAACCATTGGTTACCAACTATTCAGTTCACCAGTTATGCATAATGGCATCTGATGGAATCCAGTTTGCATACATTAGTTGCTGCTATGTCGGGCAAGTCTCTGGCAAGCTTCTTAGTAGTCGAGGGAAACTTTTGGTCAACTATGCATAAAATTAGTAAACAGGTCTATTTAATTGTGAATCTCTGCTGAAGTTGTGCCGTAAAGCTTTGGGAATTTTATTACATTTTGTATTACACATTGTATCATTTGATTTAATGAAGTCAAAAAAGTGTAATCAACCAGCATAACTTGCCATTTGCATACCTTCTATTCAATTTTTCATCGTAAAGTGTACCTACGTTCCTAAAAATTAGATTTTTTTTAAATGTCAGAATTGCTAAAATAAGTATAATGATTAAATAAATGAAAATATATCCCTCTAATATGAAAATATTCTAAACAGAATTCTCCAAAGGTGGAAATAACCGATGAATATTATAGTTAATCATTAGTGCTATCATATAAACATGTGAACATTTTCTCATCCTTTGCATTTATAAAAGTACATGTATATCCACAGGAGATAATCTAAAGAAAGACTCCTTTCAAAAGGGAGGAGTATTATTTCATTAGGCGTACAGATGGATAAACGACCCAATGTCGCGATAAGAAACTAGCATCGTTTTCCCCTAGTATTGGGATTTGTTAGGTGGAGGAATCTAACTGCAACACTGCATGCATGGTGTCGATTTCAAACAGGCCGCAAATATCCTCATACACAGAAGAAAGATATTTTTGTAAAAAGAACAAAAACAAAATAAACAAGAAAACAGGAATAGTCGTTATTATTTTACAAAGAAGAAAGCATCGTCGCTGATTCAATAAAAATGTTCTTTATCGACGTGTGTCACTCGGTCGGTTATTCACAATGCGATGGCATATTCACAGAAGCTAGATGAAGGGGGGTAAGGGGGCGTTGAGACATTGGTGCCCCCTCATCTTAAGGACAACATTTGGATCCTGAACTGCCTCCTTCTTTCATGTCTGGTTTGACGACGCCGGGTGAGCCTGTATCCCTTTGAGGGTACTGGAGGGAGAAGAAAAGTCAAAACAAAATCGGGTTGATATTCAATTTTACTTACAATTTCACTAAATGAAAATCTTATACAATTTTGCATGGTTGCTTCACTCCTGCACATAAAATTTAGAAATTGAGTTGGTATTTGGGCAAAAGGCATCAGCAACCCCCCCCCCCCCCCCACTTCCTTGCAAAAATGCACCTTTGATTATTTTCATTATCATTCAAACATATCCAACTAACACGATGACTGTGCTGCATTTATTTATTTTATTTTTTTAATTCAAAGAATAGGCACAGTTTTGGTAGACCCTCAGAAACTTTTCATCAGATTTCCTTGCTTTCAACCTGTCATAAGCATGACAGAAGCAAAAGTAAGATGCTGTGAAACTTCTTCCTCCTCAGTTTGACTATTACAAAAATGAAAGGCAGACAAATACTTTTGATCTCGGGTCAGCGACGTAAAGTCACACGGGCCTGCAAGCGTTTAGAACCAAAAAGAGTTCTGTTCACTAGAAATGTGTACGAATCGCTGTTGTGCAGGGAGCAGTCAAGATGCAGGGGTCCTAGCGTAGGGCAGAATGCAACCATTAGACTGCCCATTTCAAATATTTACACTGAAATTCACCGAAAAGTATGAATGGACTATCACATGATCTCATATATGTATCTTTTTATGCAAGGACAACGCTCAAACAAAAAACATTTTTGTCAAACGTTGCGCAGATAAACTCGTAACATCATATTCTGCACCAACTTTTCCGAGAATTTGATTGGTCTACAGCTTTTTGCCACTGGGAGGCAAAAAGATGCCTCTTGCCACAGTGGCATTTCTTGCTGCCTCATATCCCATTCACTTACTATACAAAAAACAGCAGGGGTTTGTCACGGGGGGGGCTGGGGGTGGGGGGGGGGGGTGTTGTTGGGTCTTATCTGAACAAGCCTTAATGGTACAATGCTTAGCAAAAAGATTCCATCAAATAGTGTGTAGTTGGCAAAGTAAATGAATTCAGCCAAAAACTGAGTCAAATTGAATACCGGCCCAGGGTCCTATAGGCATTCACTCAATTATTTCAACCATGAATGTGAGCCTATGATTCATTCATGATGATAGTGGGATACATCAATGTCAAATCTGCCTGCAGGATGTCCAGTCCTTTAGCCTGACCGGTTTATAACCAATTGGTCTACTACCAGTAGGTCTAATTGCCAGATCGTCTAACACCACCATGGCTAAACCCATTTGGTCGACCATCATTTTGGTCTAATTGCCAGTTGGTCCAATCATCACTTGGTCTAATACCCACTTTGGTTAATTGTCATTTTGTCTACTTGGGCAATTCCATGATTAGTAACATTACATTTTTACTAGATTTTCATAACATATTTACTGTACAATCACCATTTATTCATGTCAAGTCAGAATCATGTTATTATATGTTCACCTACCCTAGGCCTTTCATGCAAAAAAGAAAGAAAACAATTAAAACAAATATTTGAGTTGGAATGGTAGCTTTTAATGTTGGTATTTAGATATGACCATTCCAAGTCATTTCTTTTTCTCTGTGGGGAAATAAATTCATATTTTGGTTAATAACGTTACATGGCTTCCCACTGGTTTTGAATTTCACAATTTGTTAGCCTCACCAATTGCAAACCCAAACTTTGTATGATAGATCTATGGCAGCTACTCACTAAATAAATTTGATAACGTTGTGTGAATAGAGTTATATTCATGGTTACATGTATATTAGCCTTATCAAATATTAAAAATTACACATGAAAAACCCAGCGATGTAAATTTGCAATTTTCACTCCGTTATAACCAAGATACAGGAAAAAAATAAATTTTCTCAGAAACCTTGGAGTGTCCTTTATCATATACAACCAGAAAATTAATGAAAACAAAAACTTGAAATTTGGGGGTCATGTCCTCCTAATCATGGAATTGCCCACTAAGTTTTCCTCATTTCGTCTAATGACTATTTGGTCTATTACCAGTCCGTCCAATCAGATAGACTTAGTGGTGTTAGACCAAGTGGGTATTGGACAAAATGGACACAGCCTAACTGGAAATTAGACAAAATGGTAAATGGACTACGAGGCAATTGGACCAAATGGCTATTAGACAAACTAGTTGTAGACAAATGGAATAAGACAATGTGGGATGGGACCAAACGGGTATTAAACAAAGTGGGCGTAGAGTCGACCAAGTGATAATTCACCAGCTGACCAATATCTCACCTTTTTTAGGATATCTGCTGCAAGTGTCATGAAAGCCTGTTCAACATTGATGTTTGCCTTGGCACTCGTTTCCAAGAATTTGATTCCATTCTCCTTAGCGATCTGAGAAAAAGAAAAGAGAATACTTCATTACTAACCATCTACAGTCCGACCTCGCTTATCCAGCCTTCATTTATCCACTATTAACCAGCCATGTCTCCCGGCCAGCTTCCCTCGTTTATTCTTCATCCAATTCACCTAAAAGCCTCGGAGACGGTTCTGTTTGCTGCCTCATATCCCATTCACTTACTATACAAAACTGTGCAGGGGTTTACAGGGTTATATCTGAACAAGCCTTTACCTACTGCCAAACATGCAAACATCTAACTTGTATATTTGGGTATATGCTTTTGTTGTCATTGTTGTTGTTTTGCTGTTTGTTTGTACAAACAGCAAAATCCTACAAACACACCCACAACCTGCGCAGTGCTAAAGTGCTAAAGATACTCTGCTTCTTCAAATCCCCACATAACCCACATGTACATAGAACAAAAATAACATTAGGAGATCGAACATTAGGAGGTCGAGCATTTGCCTGCACAGCCCCCAAACTGTGGAATAACTTGCCACTGGAAATCAGGACATCACCAACTGTAGAAACATTTAAAATAAGGCTCAAAACATATCTTTTCTCTTAATTCTTATTCTCTTCAAGCATATCAGGAGTTCTTCAGCGCAGAATATATGTACATGTACATAGGTTCTGTGCTCTATAAATTGATATATATCATTATGTTTGTTTGTTTGTTGTTTGTTTTGTTTGGGGGAGTTGGATGTTGTTACCAGCACTACCTTGAAGGTGACACAATGAATATTGGCTATGCCACACCTACAAGTAGACAATCCAAACAAGAAGATTGTTTGCTTGATCTCCATGTTAAAGGGAAAGTCCACCCTAGAAGTTTCACTGTTACAATAAAAGGAGATAAATTTGAACAGCATTTCAAAAAAGAAATGAACAAAATCGATCAAAGAATAAGAAAATTACACTTGTTTACATTTTCTCGTAAATTACTCTTGGCTCTGCAAATTGGCAACACTGATGACATCATATGCGAGCAGCTCTCCATTCACTTTGTACATGAAATTTCACATTTTCTCAATTTTCTTCGAAGTTACACATTTTCTTAGCCCATAGTCAAAGTATGTTATGTAAAGAGCAATTCTTCTGAACAAACATTGACTATGGGGGTAAGACAATGCGTAACGTCCAAGAAAATTAAGAAAATGTGAAATTTCATGTACAAAGTGAATGGAGAGCTGCTCGCATATATGATATCATCAGTGTTGCCACTTTGCAGCACCGAGAGTAATTTACTAGAAAATGTAAACAAGTGTAATTTTCTTATTCTTTGACCGATTTTGCTCACTTCTTTTTTTAAAACGCTGTTCCAATTTATCTCCTTTTATTGAAACAGTGAAACTTCTAGGGTGGACTTACCCTTTAAGCTAATGGTCAAATTCAGCTATCTTGACCAATCAAATGTAAACAATGTTTCTGCCCAGTCTGGTAACAGATTTAAATGATCAGCTCTTCAATACTTTTTTACAATTCCATGATGGGTTCTGGACAGTGGTCAGTACCAATATCAACATTCACATGAGGTTTCTCACATCTTGAAGATGGCACTTATTAGAGTACAGGCAAGGCTTCACACTAGGTAGGGAGTCCAGACTGAAATTCTTGGCTCTGAAAGCATTGAGCCCTGTGTTAAAATTTTTTAATGGGGGGGGGGTTAAAACCTAAATTTTGGAGGCCCACATATCCTGGGCACCTGTTAGAGTCAAGTCCTATGGGGTGTTGCAAGAAAGTTGCAATCAATTGCAAATAATTGCTAATTTTGAAACAACCATTCTGATGGGCTCAGGGTCTGCCCTTTTAAGAAGACATACATGCAACAATGATTTTGATTGGCCAGTGACAATCAGTTGCAACTTGCAATCGATTGCAACTTTCTTGCAACACCCCATAGTATAGGTTTTTGCTCTATATGTATGTTATTTCAATAAATTTGAATTTGAATTTGAATTTGAATGTTCTGTATTTTCCAGAATTCTGTTCATTCCCATCCCTGAGATCTGAGGACATTAGCAGTATCCTCCTGTATATACTCACCGTCTCTCCCCTATCCTTATTGATCATTCTCTTATCCTCCATGTCGCATTTGTTGCCTAGTAACATCTTCTCTACATCTTCATTTGCATGCTGTCGATGAAAGATAGGTAGTCAAAATATAGAAGGTTACATGTATGTGAGTACATATACTAACATCTCTATCATGCCTTTTTGATAAAAATGGAATGCTGTGAGAACATATCGTCGCCTTACCGGAAGAAGGCCACTAACGCGCACGTGCGCGAAATGTACGTTTTCGAGAAATACGCGAATGAAGTTTTGACCTTACTTTGAGCTTTTAGCAGCTAGTGTATTATTTTTCCGTCCTAACTCTCAAACTTTCTGACAGAGCAAGATTTCTTCTTCAATGATATTTTGTGATTTTATTTAAAACACTAAACGTTTTCTAATCTTAAGCATTAATACTTAATGCCTTTCTTCCAGGAACAAAAATGCGGGAGTACATCAAAGAAAGGACGCTAATGCGAATCTGTCTATGCGAGTAAGCACGTTGAGCGAAGAAGTGTCTTTCTTCCGGGAATAAAAATGTGCAATCCAGTTCCCAGAGAAAGGACGCTACTGCGAATCGGTCTATAAGCACGTTGGAATTCACATGCTCGTGTCATTTTTGTTTTTGGCTTATTACGCCATAATGACGTCAAATTGAGGTTCGAAAATGGTACCAGAAGAAAGCTTATGACATCCTTTTCCATTTCTGCAAGAAAAAAAAAATGGCGGGAAAATTGAGAGAAGGTTGATAACGGTCTTCTTCCGGGCAGGCGACGATATTCAACAATTTTCATTCCCATTTGATTTATGCTACTTTACTGCAGGGAGGTGTTTCATCATCATTTGCAGAAATATTCATTTGGGGGATCACCTTCTTCAATTGTTAAGTATTCTTACAGTACTTCCTAGTTACCCTTCTAAGAATGTGTCCAATAACTAGCTTACAAGTTGCAATGGCACTACTGTTACATGTACCAGCCAACAAAGTGACATTGTATCACTGGTCCTTAGACATGCTCTGGCGACATTCGCTCCATGCTCCTTTTTGTCTAAGATACACTATGGGGTTACTGTAAAATTAGGGCTAAAATCAGGGTTAAGAAATTAAAGTCAGGGTAAAAGTTTGGGTTAAAGTTAGGGTTACAGTTACATGTAGGGTTAAAGTTAGGGTTAGGATTGGGTCTTCCATTTGATTTAAGTTTAATCCATGACAGCAGTACAGTGTCTCCTTTCAGGGAGACTTTGGTAGTATCTGTTGATCCAGAATGCTAGAAATTATACATGTACATCATACATGAATAGAAAAACAAAATTCAGTGAAAAGTTTACAGGTATTTAACCCATTCATGACAGAGGGTCCACATTTTGTGGTTTGGTCTAATAACTTTTGATGCAGAGCTCTAAAAATCATACCAAATACATGAGCAGAAAGAGCAAAAAATTCTACACATACTGTGTCTATTTTCGTTGCATCAGTATTTGTTGTTTGATGCTGAAATTTTTTGTAAAGGAAAATAAGCATTAAAATCCTTAAATTGGCAATGCGATGAAAATGTTGAAATTACCGTTTTTCCCTGCAAATTGGCAAAGTTATGACTTCTCATCATACATTCTGTCAATTTATATTTATTTCAGATCATGTTTTATAAGAAAAATGTAGCATTAAAATAAAAATGTTGGTGTTGCCAATTTGAAGAATAAAAGCTGATCAAATTAGGATTAAAATAATTCCTGTCACAAATGGGTTAAAGACCATTTCCAATGCAGTATGTTGTGCCATTCTCAATAGGAGTGATTTCATTTTAACTAATCATTAAAGTTTATAAACTGGCAATGCATTCAAATTCATAATCACTATTTTCATGAACAAAATATCAATTTTTATGTCAAATTTTGCAAATTTCATTCACATTACTTCATGTTATATATCTTAATTTTTTCAGACTGTGCAGGAGTTCAAAAAAAGAATAATTATTGCCAATTTGAGGGGGGAAAGTCTATTAATTTTGCCCATCAGAAAACTTCTGTTCTGCTATAAGTATTAGGCACTGATCTGTATGAAAAGAATCTGGATATCTCATTGGCTAAGATTCGTGAAGCCGCCCGACCGTCAAATTGCCACTCCAAAGTACCACTCCAAGATCGCATTCTCCATGTCTTTGTGTATAAATCCACCCTCTACAAAATTGGTTAAATTCGACATAAAATGCTGGAATTTTCAGCTCTTAAATGCATACATCGTCCAATAGAAGGCTTTGGACCAAGATTTCGCCCATAATCATGTATACTATGTATAAGCAGGCCTCTACAAAAATTTGGTTGCCCTGAAGGAAGAACAACTTGCCCGAATTTTCTTTTTATTTCCTTTGTTTTTATCTTTTTTTTTTCCAGTAGTAAATATTTTAAATAGGGCTTAGTCATTGAAGGTTTTTGCAAAATGTTTAAAACCCATTTTAGATAAGCTCTGGGAAGTGAGTTTGACATTTGCTTGCCAGCCCATGATTTTTACTTGCCCTGGGCAAGCGGGCAAGCGGATTTGTCGCGCCCTGGTATAAGTATAAGTCTAATTTACATACAAAGTCATTGAGGTTTTGAGTGGTAAATGGCCGTTTTCACTTCGTCCGTTTCGAGTGTTTCTACGGTGCGTAATAGCCGACGAGATATCCCGATTCTTTTCATACAGATCAGTGGTATATTTGTATGAGGTCAGGGTTAGTCTTTGGCCAGGGTTTTAGTTTTAGAATTCAGCTAATCTATGGAATATAAATGAAGCAGTTGGGGCCAGAACATATCAAACAACCCCCAACAATCATTCACTCACTTCTTGTATGTTTCTTAGCCACTTTGCGATGTTATCGAACGTCTTCTCTTGCGTGATATCGTAGACAAGCATGATGCCCATGGCCCCTCGGTAGTACGATGTGGTAATCGTGTGAAACCTCTCCTGACCGGCTGTGTCCCATATTTGTAATTTGATCTTCTTACCATTGAGTTCTACTGTTTTAATCTTGAAATCGATACCTGGAAAAGAAGAAGTATAAAAAAAGTGCAAAATTGTGGTTAATATATAAAGCTTTATCTTTTTTTAAATCCCTTTGATTTGCATTTGAGTGATTCTTGTACAGTCAAACCTGCTTTTACAGCAACCACCTATCTGAATAATCTGATGACTCCTTATCTGACCGAAAGGCGAGGACTGCGCTCTGGCAATGATGCCACTCTGCTGTCAACTCCAAGGACTGCTACATGCTCAGGAGACAGATCTTTCTCTGCTGCTGCACCACGCCTGTGGAATCAACTCCCCCGGTGTATCCGGGAATCACCATCTTTGGGAGTTTTTCAGCAGTCCCTGAAGACATTTCTTTTTAACAGTTAATTGCTTGGCATGTATTTATGTAGTTTTCATTTGTAATTTCATTTTTTTTGTTTTGTTTGTTAATCGTATTGTAAAGCGCTGATATACATGTTCAGTCATTGTGAGAGTGCTATATAAATGCCAATATTGTATTGTATTGTATTGTACCTCTCTGTAAAGGCCACATTTTCCGTTTCCCTTGAATGTGGTTTATCATTGGAACATGTTGCTATGAAAGGCAAAGTCCACCCCAGAAGTTTCACGTTTCAATAAAAGGAGTTAAATTTGAACAGCATTTTTAAAAAAGAAATGAGCAAAATCGGTCAAAGAAAAAAAAAATTACACTCATTTACATTTCCCAGTAAATTACTCTTAGCTCTGCAAATTGGCAACACTGATGACATCATATGCAAGCAGCTCTCCATTCACTTTGTACATGAAATTTCACAGTTTCTCATTTTCTTGGAAGTTACACATTTTCTAACCCCCATAGTCAATGTATGTTCAGAAGAATTGCTTTCTACATAACATACTTTGACTATGGGATGAGAAAATGTGTTCCAAGAAAATTGAGAAAATGTGAAATTTCATGTACATAAAGTGAATGGAGAGCTGCTCGCATATGATGTCATCAGTGTTGCCAATTTGCAGAGCCAAGAGTAATTTAATAGAAAATGTAAATGAGTGAAATTTTCTTATTCTTTGACAGAATTTGCTCATTTCTTTTTTTAAATGCTGTTCAAATTCATCTCCTTATATTGAAACAGTGAAACTTCTGGGGTGGACTTTCCCTTTAACCTGTCCATAAAAACCATCTGCCTATAAAGACCATTTTGTCTTGTCTCCCTTGAGTGGTCTTTACACACAGGTTTCACTGTATAAAACCCATGGAGAATATCAGTATGCAGTAGTCAACAGATCTACTGCTTACATGATGTGAGTTTCCACTGGTTTTAGCTCAAAGTCAATACCTAGAAAGAAAAAGGAATCATAAAGATAATGGTTCAGTATGGTTAGTATTAACCCATTCGTGACAGGGATTATTTAAAGCCTAATTTAATCAGCTTTTATTCTTCAAATTGGCAACACCAACATTTTTATTTTATTGCTACATATTACATGTATTTATAAAACGTCATGTATCTGAAATGAATATAAATTGACAGAAATTATGATAAGTCAAAAAGTTGCCAATTTGCAGGGGGAAATGGTGATTTTAAACTTTCTATTACATTGCCAATTTAAGGATTTTAATCCTTATTTTCCTTTAAAAAAATTTCAGCATCAAACAATGAATATTGATGCAACCAAACTGGGCACAGTTTGTGTAGAAATTTTTGCTCTTTCTGCTCATGTATTTGGTATGATTTTTAGGGCTTTGCATTAAAAGATATTAGGCCAAACCACAAAATGTGGACATCTGTCACGAATGGGTTAAAGAAATGGTAATTTTCTGAATTAAATCATGTGTAGAAGCAGTTGGTCTCAGTTATAAAATATTCATACTTTTGGCTGAGCATATGGCTCTATAGTCTATACTCATATCTGTCCAAATTTTTTTAAACTTTTGGGTCTTTGTTTAGATACTGGCCACTTACATGTACAAGTAGTTTATGCATACATTTTACCAGACACATCTCAGTGCCAAGCATTGAGTGCTGAAGCTCTTGACTTACTGTAGTTCACTTTAGAAATCCAAAACTGTTGATATTGTTTATTCCAAAGAGAAATCATGAAATCATCCAAACAATCATAATATATAACATTCTCCTATCAAATCCAATATAATTCTGAACTAGAGCTTCAACAAACTGATATAAAGTGTATATTGTCTATTCAGAGCCAGAAGGGCATTAACTCACATAATTTCATACAGACTTAATGCCCTTCTGGCTTCAAACAGACAAAATGAAAAGTCTGAAATATGTGCACAAAAATATGGCCAAAACAATCATTCAAACCAGATCAAAGAAGGAAAGTTATGGACAATGGTAATCTACTACAATTTTTTATCCAAATACATGTATTCCGAAGACTTTGTGACAAAATGAACCATGAAAGTCCATACACATCTAACAATGAAAACACCTTCATAATTTCATTGAAAGTAGACTGCAAAAGCAGTGTAAACATTTGAGCAAGAGCACTGTTGACATAACTGACCAACCGTACAAATAAGAAATCTCACTGTTAGTACTTCTAAAGTACCAACTTTGGACACTCATCGTTTTTCTCAAGTGCTGATAGCAATGTTCACACATGTACATGTAGGATGGGGGGTTGGGTGTCCGGACACGCAACAAAAATGAAGCCTTCTTTTTTGTCTTTGGATTAAACTTAAACTATGGCCCTATTAGTGCTGATCATCATCAATATTTGTTCTCTATAATATTGTCTAACATTTGTGCTAAAACATCTAAGAGATCTTGCCTGTAAACTTTTTCGGTTCCATGACATTTGCTCCGGCGACAATTGCTCCTGTGGAAATTCTGAACGTTAAGTTAAACATAAAACCTAACCCTAAACCTAACACTAACCCTAATCCTTATCCTCACATTATTCTGAACGAAAACCCTTATCACAATCCTAACCCTAACCCTATGTCTTCGGAGAAATTAAGACAGGAGCAGTTGTCGCAGGAGCAAATGTTGTGTCACCACTTTTTCAAATGGCTGTTTAAAATTGACTGTCCGGATACACAACCTGTCCGGACACCCAACAACTGGGTATACTGTACATTACATACATCATGTATAGTACATGAACATGTAGCTTCAAATGTGTATAAAACCATTCGAAACCCACATTTTCTCTCTAATGGAGTATTCATTGCATTGAATTGTGAACTTCTCAACTTTTTTTTACTGACAGTTCCCTGTTCATTGTTGCCCATAACTCCTTTGATATGTTGATAATGGGCCAATACATGTATGTATAATAGTAAAGCAATATGTCACTCCTTCTGTGGAAACTTAGCCTTTTTTGAAAGCGGTTTCAATTGAATGCTTCACTGCATTAGAAGACTTCATTATCTTTGATGCATAAAATATGGAATGCATAGGGTAAGTCAAAATAAAAAAAAAAAACTGTTAAGATGTTCTCAAAGGTCTTTTCTACATAAGTGCCCTTTGCCCTTTGCTCCTGTGCAATTTTGAGCAGTGCCCTTACCAATAGTGGTTTGATAGTCTCTGTAGGGGGACGCCCTCCCCGAGGAGAAGAGCGTGATAAGGGCAGTCTTGCCCACATAGCTGTCACCTATCACCAGCACCTTGAAGATGTAGTCGTAAACGTCCCCAGTAGGCATCCATGAACGGCGCAAGGAGCTCTCGATCACAATCTTGTCCAAATAGTTCCCATTTTCCATTTGTTTTCTCCTTTTTTGCCGCTCAGCACGACGTGGCCAAAACCACGGTCATAGTTGCGAACAGTATCAACAGTCCAAGTTCACCTTTTGGTGTGTTTTAAAGTACAGCAGAAAGTGAAAACACAATACCTGACGACAGGTAATCCTGGATTGATACCTGAGGCAAATTGTTTTCCTTTGGCATTGAAAAATCCTTCTATGTCCAGTTTCAAGTCCAGAGATATCCCATGCTCGCATCGTTCACAGGATAAATGAAGTGAATATTATTCCTAGACTGCTTTATTACCTACAGTGTGAATGAAAGTGATATCTTTGTAACCAATCAATGCACTACCCGCAAAACCATTTTCACAAAAAACTGCTGAATAATTGCTCAGAACTACCAATGAAGAATACCAGGCAATGATTACAAGAACTATCAAATTCACGGAGCAAAGAGGACATCAATGAACTTGAAGAACACTTCACCCTGAATCACTTATAAACAACACTGCACAAGTCACGTCATCCCCCTGCCTACACAAACGGAAGTTTATGAGGCTACACAAATTAACTTGAAAAGACTCGCTTCGAATCACGTGATACTTCAGAAAGTTTTAAGCAAGTCATGTGATGCAAAAACAGCGAAAGAAATGTAAGCACGGTAAGGGATGAAGCTGCAGTTCATTAGAATAACTCTTTTCAAATCTCGGTTTAAAAAGAAACTCCAGCACTTTCATTTCCAACACACAATCTATGTTAGGCTACACAGTGATTGGTATTCACTTCAAATTCTTGTTGAAAATATCAGATGTTCCATACTAGAAGGAAGCAGTTGTGTGGGACTATACAATGATTATTGTTACAATTTCCTCCCAAGTTGTAGCAAAGTCATTGAAAATTCCATCCAATATAATCTCCAGTGGATCCATAGACCCGCAAATACCTGTACATAAAATCCCTCTTCTTACATTTCCTATTACAAGGACTGTGAGAACCAAATCACTTCACTACATCTGCCAAAACTGGGTAAATTCAAGCTCCTTTCTGCGCAAAAAACAGGACTTTGCATTCTTTCAGAAAGTGCACAACAGGTACTACTAATGCATCACTGAGCACAACCTAGCCACTGGATATACAGTGCAGAACCCTCACACCGGGAGGCAAAGGTCACATCATTCGACCACAAAAAAGCAAGCCCAGGAATTTGCTCCAATTCCAAGAGCATCTAGAACAGACAAACACTGATGTTTTCACCCAGACTCTGTAAGCAGTGGCAGATACAGAATTTTTCAAGGGGGGGGGCGATCGGCTTTTTCCGATGCCTAATTTACCTGAATAAATTGCTGACAAGCAAAAAAAAAAAAAAAAAAAAAAAAAAAAAAAAACTCCACGAAAAGTGTCGGATGAAGCAAGATGATGTTTCCCCACACAGGTTATCACAAACCATACATGTACATGTATGTATGTATGTATATCATACATGCAGCAGGCATACTAAGGGCCAGATATTTTTAGAAATTAGGAAACTCAGAAAACATCTCTACAAAGTACACATAATTTTACACATGGATGAAAAAAAAAATCTATAAAATACTGTCTTTGTCAACAGGTTGTAATGCTCCTATCCTAAATACATGTACATTAAAAGTTGAAAGGTGTATACATGAAAAAAAAACAAAACAAAACAAAACAAAACATCACCAAAAAAAACCCAACTTTATCAAAATTTACCTTTAGGAGCTTTAAAGTGATTAGACAATGGTAAATTTTTGGGGGGATATATGATCGAGAATAGAATTCTAAGAAGAATAACATAAAAAATTTGATGATTTTCAATCGGATTCAATGCATTTTGGCTAATTTTCTCATAAAATGTCAAGAGTTGACCAAAAAATTTGAGTATGAGGTATGACAGTGGAAGTGGGTACCAAATTTCGTGCATTGCAGATGTGCTGCACGCTAGACTGTACAATTTGTATTATACCTTGCGCGCATTTTGCTAGAATTGCGCGACAAGGTACCCACTTTGACGTCATTTTGACATCAAAGTGCGTACCCAGTTGAAACTGGGACACAGCTGAGGGGTCAAATATATCCTGAAATCTTACCACATTTAGAGGTTTCCTTGGCAACACGACTTTAAAAAAAAAATTAGGAAGATGATTTTCTGCTGATGAAATCATGCTCTTTTAAATGAACTAACATTGTTCCAGCATTGGGTACCTCCTTTAATACAAATCCAAAGGCCTTTAAACAATGAAGGTTTCACAGCCATGAAACCAAAGGCACTTGCTTATTTGACTGAAACACAACAAAAGTATTTATGTCTTGCATTTTTGCTAAATGTTGTCAGCTTCTTTATGATTAAAAAGCCACTTCTTTCAGAAGAATGTTTGCATTGGGTTTTTGTCCCAATGTTTGTATAGAAACTTTGAACTCACTAAACGTCCTCCTTTTAATGGTTGTTGCTCTTGCTTCAAACTGTGAAGTTCACCACCCATGAAATACACTAACCCTCAACACTTATTAAGGTAGCACTCCATGAAACTTGCATCAGATTCCCGTCCAGTGCTAGAACATGGACCTCTACCTTTCACAAACTCAGAGGGGGGGGGGGGATATGATCTTATCAGTTAGGTCAAGAGCAATATCCTGGAATAGTGTTACCATGGCAATCTATTAAAAACAGTGGGGTTTTTTTTTTCTTTTTTTCAATGTACACCTACATGTAAGTGGAGTGGTATACTAGAATGAGATTTACTGGTATCCAAGTTCATGGCATCAGTGTAAAAATTACATTTTTCATCCTGAAATTTCTTTTGTGGATGAAGATGCATTTGATACCACAGGCAGTCAGGAGCCTGTCTACCCAATTTACACAAAACAAATATGACCATCTAAACTAAGGAGAAAAGAAAGACAGCCTTTCATGACAATGCTAGTTCTGAAGTTCATGTCCAAATGTAAATTTGCACAATTACAAAAATGGGAGAATCATTCCTCCCTCTGTCCACTGCATTGTCCAGATATCAGGTGTTTGCTTGAATACTTTGGCATGATGCAATGTACCTACACGTATAAAATCATTTGAAGGAAATGCCTTGGTGATGTGTGTGTACAGTAAACTCTGCTGCTAGTGAACAATGCAAGCATCAATTATTAGCCCATCCAAACCAAACAAAGTATTTAGACATTATAAACACTTTTAAAATTAAAAAAAAAAGGTGCAACTACATGTACGTGTACAAAACATGATCTTATCAGTTAGGTCAAGAGCAATATCCTGGAATAGTGTTACCATGGCAATCAATTAAAAACAGTGGGGTTTTTTTTTTCTTTTTTTCAATGTACACCTACATGTAAGTGGAGTGGTACATGTATACTAGTATCAGATTTATTGGTACCCAAGTTCATGGCATCAGTGCAAAAATACAGTTTTCATCCTGAAATTTCTTTTGTGGATGAAGATGCATTTGATACCACAGGCAGTCAGGAGCCTGTCTACCCAATTTACACAAAACAAATATGACCATCTAAACTAAGGAGAGGAGAAAGACAGTCTTTCATGACAATGCTAGTTCTGAAGTCCATGTCCAAATGTAAATTTGCACAATTACAAAAATGGGAAAATCATTCCTCCCTCTGTCCACTGCGTTGTCCAGATATCAGTGTTTGTTTGAATACGTTGGCATGATGCAATGTACCCACATGTATAAAATCAGTTGAAGGAAATGCCTTGGTGATGTGTGTGTACAGTAAACTCTGCTGCTAGTGAACAATGCAAGCATCAATTAAGCCCATCCAAACCAAACAAAGTATTTAGACATTATAAACACTTTTAAAATTTAAAAAAAGGGTGTAACTACATGAATGTGTACACCTGTATGGCCTAGAAATAAAGTTGAAAATACTTGTAAATAAGTGGACCTATATACTGTATAAGCCAATATTTTTGCGTACAGATATTTTCGGGAATCTCAGGCTCTCTGACATTTTTGCGAGTTGTTAATTTCGCAAGTGCAAGAGTAGGACTTGCAGTAAACTTATTTGTACTCGCAAGAGCCATATCGGCAGATCTGGAGGATCCACTTTTTGATTATTTTTTGCCAATATCACTAGCTTGCGATGAACAAAAAAAGCCGTCATAAAACCCCTGATTTCTTGATTTATAGCGCGTTTTCGGCAACTCTTTTTCTTACCGCCCCACCAAAGCCCCACACACTTTGGAAAAATGGCATCGATTCTGCATTTTTGGTAGCAGAATTGGGCTTAAAGGGGTTTTGGAGGTGACCATGTACAGAGCTAACTTGTGCCTGTGGTGAGTGACAATTTCTCTGTGAGTTAATATATGCTACACACGGAGCGAAGGACTGCTGCATGCACTTTCCGGATGCACTTGCATGGCAATGGCAACAATGTGCCAATAACGCCAAGAGAGGTAAATATGTGGGGGTATTTTCGCGTGTTGTTAAATAGGTGACTGATTCGCGAAATTCACGAAAATAAAACCACCGCGAAAATTTCAGCTCGTACAGTATACTTATTTACAGAAAATATCCTAGCCAAGGGGAGGTCTAGGTTTGGTAATCAAGCTCCTTGACAATTTTGACTTCAGCAGAGTAAAATCTTTCTTTTTTTTCAGACAGAAGGAAGCATGACAAAAACACCTCCCTGCAATTTCATTCTCATGCACTGTTGAACATCAATATCAACCCACTGACTCTTTATACTGAATTTTCTCATTCCCACAGACTTTATACACAGGTCACCCGATTCCCATAGGCAGTGGGTTACAACGGTCAGCAAGTAAACACCACCACCAACAACAACGTTTTGAAAAAAAAAAGAAGAGTTATCGTTTTAGCAGTAATGTAGGGCAATGCAGCAAAGGTCACACTTGGTCTATATGATAGTGCCATAATAACAAACTCATTGATTGTAGGCATCAATGAACAGACAAATGAAGATGTATGTTTACTTCGGGATCAGTCATTTAAAGCTTTTTGATTACCTCCAACGATCTCCTCTACACTGTAAACATTTATATCTACTTTTAAAATAGATCTAGGGGGAAAAACCTGGAACAGATGAACGTGATCAGTCCTGATTTTCAATTTCTCTTCCAAATTTCTTAACAATAACCTTTGAAAAGTCTGTTTTAGTTCTTTCTTTTATTTTTTTTTTTATTTTTGTTTATCCTTAAAGAGGCTCTGTTGTGGGCTTTCATGGGGAATTTGACACCATAGGTGTTTATCCACTAACAGGTGTTGTCCATCACTATGAGTTTTATGACCAACAGACCTTATGTAATACTCTATATATTCCACCCTTTGCCCCCATATGGCAAAGTCATCACCTCATTTTCCCTGGCCCGAGAATACCCGAAGCAGGCCGAAGAATGTTTATGGCGGAACACCTTGTTTTGCTGCGCTCCAGAAATGTACATGAAGCTCTATTACATGTATTACCAGTGCTTTTAACAAAGTCTGGTGTCAGCAAATTATGATTCACTCCCCATGAAAACCCACAACAGAGCCTCTTTAAAGGAGAAGTCTAGACGATTTCTGTATTAAGCATGGATCATAAAGAGAAAAAATTCAGCAGCTAGAAAATGTCTTTCTTTACACGACATACCCTAGGATTACCGGGTAATCAACAATTAACTTGTATAAACAGTAGTTCTAGTACGAGCCCATTTTCATCCACAATACAGTTCGCACCCGGGCCCAGTGACGTAGCTGCTGCACCGCAGGCAGGCCAGGCGATGCAAGCGATATGCGTGTACGACATTCCGGCTCGAAGTGGTCTTCGCACACTTTCTTTGACTTCGAAAATTTCTAAGTTTTGAAGTCGAATTTGTCCGTTCTAATATCATTAATCCATCGGGCACACCTCTCCCTGTCCATCAGGGGATTCGGGATTGCAAACAACTTCTCTTTGGAACAGAACTGGTGTGATTTGTACACCCAAAAGCTAGACATATTGGCATATTGCATAGAGAATGTGCAGAGAATAAGTGCGCATGCGCAGTGCAAATGTATCGCCTACGTCACACGACCAATGACCATATTTTGGTTTCGGTGGGAAATTCAATTATTCGGAGTAAAAAAGCCAACACTTAATCGGTATTTAAAAATCACAGAAATCACTTTGATAAATGAAAGTAGCATTATCTGTTAGCGTGAATTTTAAGCTTTATAGTGTAATTTTAATGAAATCGTCTGGACTTCTCCTTTAAAGTCAGATTAGCCTACTTATACAAGGATCCTAAATCGAAATGATGAAAACCAATTAAGGTCTTATTAATCTCCACACCCACATTATAGAGACGATACAGGCTGTGAAACAGGGCATGAGAAGACAGATACTTTATATACCACCTTGGAGATATCTCTGTCACTGCCCTTCTTGGCACCAATCCTCCACTGACCAACCCAATGTAATCTACCATGAAATCTTCTGTCGTATCTTTCATCTCGACCATGGGCGTCTCTACCACTAGTCGGACGTGTCAACGGGCTTTGGAAACATATCGAAGTACTCATCTAACAAGCACCAACACCACTCCTATCAAATCATTACCTACAAGCATGGAGGTATAAAATTAATGCTACAAGTAACAGATGATAACTGATCACTAACCTTGAGAAAACCAATACTCAGTGAATACCAAGGAGACTACTAGGGTGTGAATAGACCCACAACAAAAGACAACAACAACAACATATCTGCTGATACCAATAGACAGTAAACACTGAGGACACTATTTTAATAGGCTTGTTCACATACAAAGTGGCGACCCCCTGTGGATTTTGTAAGTGAATGGTATAGGTGACAAAAAAACAAACAAAAAAACACCCACTCAAGCAAGAGTCATTCTTTGCATCCTGATGGCAAAGGGCGTGGACCAATCAAATTTTTATAAAGTTAGCACAAATACGATACATGTAAGGTCTCTTATTTGGGTTGACACATTAATGCACGTCTCATGACATCATAAGTGCCAATGTTTACCATTCCATTCTGTGAACACTACAAAAAAGTGGAGGTTTGACAATGGGTATCTGAATAAGCATTTAGCGTGTGAAAAATACCAATATCTATTAAAGGGCAACAACACCAACAACAAGATACAAACAGTCAAACAGGCTTCATGTATGTAATCCAGGGAAAAAAATACACGGGGGCTCGGGGCGAATTCGCCCCCGGAACACCAAAAAGAGCCCTGGAAAGCTAAAAAAGAGCCCCTGAAATTCTCATATGGTCCAATGTAAACTAATACAATGTAGAAAATTTGGGAGGGTGGGCTCAAAAAGTAGCCCCGGGAAAAAAAAAATTAATTTTTTCCCTGATGTAATCAAGCAAAGAAAGAGTCAGAAACTTGAAATGTACTGGATCCATACATTCATCACACAAAAACTCGATGTAAGCCTTTAGGTTTTGGTGTCTGAAGCGCAAGTACACAACAGCAAAGGGTTATCTCCTTTGAGTGTGTCCAATGCATAAAGCTCTGATCTTACATGGAGTGCTCAGAAAACTGCCTACAAACAAAAAGTTGTAAAATTTGGCAAAATGTTAGATTTTCACCTACATGTATTTCCCAAACAACAACAGTATGACAATACACCTGATGGTTCCTTTTCAAGAAGAAAACAGATGTTTACCCCATCGAATCAATCTTCAAAATACTTCAAAATCATAAAATAAAGGTGACATAACAAGACTACACTGCTGCATATTGATTCCGATCCCCAGTTCCAAATTTGCAAGATGACAAGATAATGTATGTGCATCATCTTGTAAACTAAAGAGAACTATTACTAGATGTACATGTAATATGAAAAGTGAAACAAAACAACAGCAACTTCACATAACAGTGCATTAATTACTCAAACTTGAACATGTATTTCTTCTCATAATGAATATCCCTTCAGGATTCAAAATTCATGTAGTGCATCATGTACAAAATGTAGTTCTGTTGCTCCACACAAATTCTAATACACTTGTGAAGACGATGATTGATTATCCAACTATTAAAATACCACTACGAGATTCCAAAATTGAAGACAATACAAAACAAAGAGCTCTGCAATACTCCATTCTAATTCACTTTTAGTCCAGTCATGAAGGTGATGATCATCCTACTAAGAACACATTTCACATATCAAAATATCGATGATAAATATATTGGCATCATCAAACGATCTCTCCCACATACTGTAAAAAGTAACTCCAAATCATGTACATGTACATGATGTTCAATATCCATGTAATCACAGGCCTAAACAACTGTAATAGACGGGTACATGTAGATACTCCTGCAATGAATAACTTATAAAGGAAGATATCAACAACTCTATACATCACACCACTGCCAAACAATGCCACACCAAGACACGTGAGGAACGGTACAAGATTGTACGCCCAACATGACCCAAAAGCTACGCTTCAGGCTCTTTCAATAAAGCTTACGTAACAAGCCAATAATCATGAACAAAAGACAGGGCTGGGGAGAGATACACTGCCTAGTACATTGATTCTTTGACTAACTGCAAAGAAAGCAAAGTACAATACAATGTGGAGCTACATGGACAGTGTACATGTACAAATATATGCCTGTTAACCCATAGCAGTACAGAGCTTTCTTGAGGTCAAAATTAATCATCTTCAATCCTCAAATTGGCAATACAAATTATTCTTTCCACGTTTACACAGCTTGAAAAAAACAAATATGGATGTAACATAAACCAAAATGAAATATGATTGTAAAATTGAATCAGAAATTGCCAATTTGAACACAGAAAAAGTGATAATATATTATTCGCTGTGCTGCCAATTTAAAGAGTTTAATGATTAGTTACACTTAAACTGCTCTAATTCGAGAACGCCACACCATACAGCAATGGTAATGGGCTCAAATTTGTCAGTGCATTTTTCTCTTTCTGCTCATGTATGATATACAGGTATATTGCCCAACTTTCTGGACCAACAGATACTGCAAAAGCGTCTCCTAAAGGTGACACTGTACCTCTATGGATTAACCCTTTCGTGACAGGAATTATTTAAGGCCTAATTTGATCAGCTTTTATTCTTCAAATTGGCAACACCAACATTTTTATTTTATTGCTACATTTTTCTTATAAAACGTCATGTATCTGAAATGAATATAAATTGACAGAAATTATGAGAAGTCAAAAAGTTGCCAATTTGCAAGGGAAAACGGTGATTTTAAACTTTCTATCACATTGCCAATTTAAGGATTTTAATGCTTATTTTCCTTTAAAAAATTTTCAGCATCAAACAATGAATATTGACGCAACCAAAATGGGCACAGTTTGTGTAGAATTTTTTGCTCTTTCTGCTCATGTATTTGGTATGATTTTTAGGGCTTTGCATCAAAAGATATTAGGCCAAACCACAAAATGTGGACCTCTGTCATGAATGGGTTTAATAATAAAAGCAACCAGTGTACCTACATGTACAGCCTCAAGTCCTATCCCATAGAAACTTGGTGCTTGAGGATGTACTGAAGTACCAAAAGGGTATGGTCAAGCAGCTTGAATGGAACCAATGCCCTCCTACTTATGAGATCGCTGCTTTACTGTACTGTACCCCTGAGCCACACCTCTTTCATATGCATGCACACTAGGGAAAAAATTAATTATTTTTTTTCTGGGGCTACTTTTTGAGCCCACCCTCCCGAATTTTCTACATTGTATTACAGTTTACATTGGGCCCTATGAGAATTTCTGGGGCTTTTTTAAAAAAGTTTTCCAGGGCTCTTTTTGGCGTTTTGGGGGCGAATTCGCCCCGAGCCCTTGTGTATTTTTCTCCCTGATGCACACAGTAGATTATTCAAAAAGGAGAAATTGGGTTGATGCCTGATTAAGTAAATAAATTTTAGTATAAGTTATAATAAATTAGTGAAACTGCTCACAAAATAACCTTTGCAACACAAAAAAGAATTTCCTAACAGTTTCATAAAGATGGACTCTTTTAAATATCAAATGTAGAAACATTGAGCATTAATATGAGCCAATATTTGGTGAACTGACATGAACTGGGAGAAACTAAAGTACCAATTAATTACATGTACATAACCATTCCTATGTTGTGTGTATACAGTGTATAAATTCACATACATTACTGAGACAACCACTTCAGGAATGTACTACTGCAGATAACAAGAGTGAGTAAAGCAAGCAGCAAAACATGAAAGATGTTTGGCGCCCTCTATCCCAATATACCACACAGGTCACCTCCAGATCATTTGCCTATTTGTCACTGACTGTACATTTCTTCACACTGGGCATGAAAATTGAAAACTGTGTATTACAACATTCTTGCTTCATAATAATACAATGCATTGCAAATGTCTTAAAGTAAACAAAAAGTGAACAGAAGGGAAGTAAACCCTATAAAGTTTGCTTGATAGAAGCCATGGGAATATATTAAAAGGGAAAGTCCACCCCAGAAGTTTTACTGCTTCAATAAAAGGAGATGAATTTGAACAGCATTTTAAAAAAGAAATGAGCAAAATCGGTCAAAGAATAAGAAAATTACACTCATTTACATTTTCTAGTAAATTACTCTTGGCTCTGCAAATTGGCAACACTGATGACATTATATGCGAGCAGCACTCCATTCACTTTGTACATGAAATGTCACATTTTTTCAATTTTCTTGGAAGTTACACATTTTCTCATCCCATAGTCAAAGTATGTATAAAGCAATTCTTCTGAACATACATTGACGATTTCCCGCATTTGTGACGTTAATTCTACTTTCGTTCATGATCCGCAGGCCGTGTCTAACTTGCCTTTTTCGTTTCGGTATCAACACGATCACAGTTGCCCTCTTCGCAGCGTTCGACCCTGCTTGAGGATTCAACACTCGAGCCGAGTCACTGTGTAAACAAGGTATAAATGGATTTGGGCCGGTTTAAGCTGGGCAGTCCCCGAGGAGCCCCAAGTTCAGGCTGCTGCAGTATACATGTAGAACATTTTCTTCTGCTGCTCCAAAACTGCAGAATCAATCAATCCAAACTCCCCACAACCAACAACCGCTCACTACTATCTTAAAAAAACATCTACAAAATGTGATTGTTCTTTAAACAATTTCACTGCTAAGTGCATTTGAACATGCTTGGAAAATGCCCTAAAGAAGCAATGTTATCTATTTTTTCTTTATTTTTTAAAATCAATGTTATCTAGTTCTAATGTAGCCTATATTCTAGGTGGAGGATGCAGCTATTGTCTTTGCTGTTACGCTAAACGTCTGATGCAGCGAGACTATTGTCTAGTTTGGTTTGACAGTCCTATTTAGCTTACAGTGTAACCTAGAAAAGTTCTTTCCGTTGAAGTTTTTTCATTGATTTAGGTTCCTAAGTAGTTTGTGAACATTTTCAGCTTGGTTGCCCAAACTGCAACCTTGAGCAATTTGCATAATTTGCATAAATCTGTATGCGTATACATGTAGGTTTTACAGCGCGAAGACAACTTACACAGAAAGTTCAAACTGAACTACGTGCCAATTGTGCATGTGCGCATGGTTCTCGCCAGTACATAACACCCATGGTTCCAATACCATGCGTAAAGGGTTTCAGACAAGGAAGAACTATGTGTGAAATTGCTGCACCATGCGTGGCAACAAGGGTAAAACTAGATGAATCCTTGACCACACGCGGTCAAAATTTATGCCTCCGCAATTGCCAGATCGGAAATATATGGCACATTTATGTTGATTTTTTTATTTTCTTGTATAAAATGACATCTTTGAACTTGTGACCCCAAATCTAATGAGACAATTATGAGACTTACATATGCATACATGAGCCAAGTTTGGAGATGAACCATCACAGTGTTGTTAAGTTATCGCAAGACAAGTAATTTTCATGTATAATGACCGCTATGACCTTTGACCTTTAACCTTGAGACCCAAAAATCTAATCACATCATTGTCCCTCCCATATGCATACATGTGCCAAGTATGAAGCTGCTCTGTCAAATGGTTGAGTTATCGCGAGAACGGACCATTTCTATACATAATGACCTCTATGACCTTTGACCTTTGCCCTTGAGACCCCAAAATCTAATTAGATCATTGTCCCTCCCATATGCATACATGAAACAAGTTTGAAGTTGATCCATCAAATGGTTGTTGAGTTATTGCAAGAACGAACCATTTCTATGTACAAAATGACCTCTATGACCTTTGACCTTTGACCTTGAGACCCCAAAATCTAATCAGATCATTGTCCCTTCCATATGCATACACGAGCCAAGTTTGAAGTTGATCCGTCAAAAGGTTCTTAAGTTATCGCGAGAACGAAAACGGGACGGACGGACGGACGGACGACCCCAAAACATAAAAATATTGGAGTATATATTCCTTACAATAATGATAAATGTCACAGATTGTTTTGGTTTTTGGCAATGTATTTTTACTTTTATGCCATTAGTAGACACCTTCTGCTTAACAAGAAGTATTTTTCATCCTTTTACTATAGTATATACTGCCGCCACACCTAACTTTAGATGCTATTCCGTAAAACTTTGAAACTTCCACGCTTTGCGCAGAGTGGGAACCGTGTGTGGATTTTTTTCTAGTGAGAACCCATAATGTGTGGTAATACAGAACTTTAATAGCGTTGTCAATCTTGTGAATTCAACCTTTGATGAAACGAAACAACCTTACAATCAGATACATTGTATGGATGCACATCCAATTAGGGGTTTGTGAGACATGGAAATCATTTCAGTGTTATTTTCACAATTAGAAATCATGTTTTTGTACTAAGAATCATGTTGATATCAGTTTAATATCTGTGAGTACTTTTTTGCACCTAGAATGAGAGTAGGTCTGCTCCTAATGAACCGGTATTCATGTGCGCAGGCAAGATGGCAGCCTTCTTGTATTGTTTTAGTTCCTTTAGGTGTACCTCTTCGTGTAATGTTAGCCGTATGGATCAAATCAACGTTATTTGAACACCCTAACACCACAAGTATGTTTCCAATTCAATTGTACATTTCAAAAAGATGTTTATTTTTTTAATATGATACGATTGTTGCAAACATAGAGTGCATAATGATGTACATATGTATCTATTTAATTATAAGAATTTGTATTTTGTAAAAATGCTAGAGCCCAAATATTTTCAACCACTGATATGTGATTCTGTGCATGAATGCTACTTAATTCCAAATAGAATATGGCTGCAGTAAACTCTTTTTTTTAATATAAAGATGGGGCTAAACAAAGAATATATAACGCTGTTCGTACCATTCTTAATGAATGTAAGACCAAGTTTTCAATCATTTAGAAAACAAAATTGGCATTTCCTTGATTTTCAGTACTAAACCCTGACCTGTAATTGCAAAACTATGTTTAAACTCTATTCTACATCCCTACAAAACCCCTATTTTATGGAAGTATCACACATCAGTGTACCCCGTTTCATTTCATCAAAGGTTGAATTCACAAGATTGCCAACGCTATTAAAGTTCCGTATCACCGCACATACACAATTAGTATGTAGTTCAGTTTACATATTCTGTGTTGTCTGGGTTGGCATATCCTTTATCCATACAAATTTATGCAAATCATGCAAATTGCTCAAGGTTGCTGTTTGGGCAACCAAGCTGAAAATGTTCATAAACCACATAGGAACCTATTAAAATCAATGAAAAAACTTCAACGGAAAGGACTTTTCTAGGTTTGTAAATTGTCAAACCGACTAGTCTTTGCTAAGCAATACGTCTGATGAGGCGAGACTACGAACGGCGAATGCGTCAGCATCCACCGCCTAGGCTATACCCACTTGTCTTGCTTTAGTCGCTGTTTTCTTATTATCGACTATGAATCGGTGGCAGTTTTTGGTACGAAAAATCCTCAAGCATAAGAAATGAATAAGAAATGAATTCGACCAATCAAAAAATATGTTTGGAAAAGAGGTGAATGCATATGCAATTTATATGTCATGAGACATTACGTCACTTTCTTCATCCAAGATGGCGAGTTATTGCAAACGCGACAATCTTCTGCGAGGAAGTTTGACTTACGCGGCCAACAAACTACATGTAGGCATTCCTGGAGGAAAATTCTGAGAACTTCAAGAATCTGCTATTCATAGCGTTATTGACGACGGCAGGGATATTTTTGTTGCCTTACCTACTGGATTTGAAAATAGCGCGATATACCAAGCCTGCACTATCCCCTAACAAGGGTGATCCTGGGCCGGGGCCGGCCGGTTAGCCAGGGGTCCCTCCTTGCAGCTGCAGAGACTATTTAATAGATTCGAAACAAGGGGGAAATACTAATTTGTCATCGTAAATTTGATAACGTTATTTCTTCAAAATACCAACAAAAAAATATTTCTTTGTCAATTACATATTAAAATGATTTGATTCTACGATTTTTCTGTGCAAGAAAAAAAGTATGTTTAAAAAGCTTTCAGTTTTATCTCCCTATCTCCTGATTTACTACCCCTGTGCTGGGCCGTCTACTAATGGACGAGTGAAATCTTTTTCGTAGCAGCTTCTTACATCTGATTGGTCAAACGTAACATTGGGATGCCGTATTTGATGCGGTTGTTTAATTATTCATAGACTCCGCCATGCTGAATATACATGAATATTGATTACGTAGACGAGTGGGTATAGGCGGTGGATGCTGATGCATCCACTGTTCGTAGTCTCGCCGCATCAGACGTATCGCTCAGCAAAGACAATAGTCTCACCGCACCAGATGTTTAGCGTAACAGCAAAGACAATAGCTGCATCCTCTGCCTAGATTATAGGCTAGTTCTAATGTTATCTAGTTCTACCATAACAAGACATTGTGTGCAATCATTGAGATGCAGTCTGAAAGAGGAAAATTTCTTTATGGGCAAATTTAAACGGGAACTAAACAGACAGAAATGTGCTCAAGTGCTGGTTATGACAGCACTACAGAACACAATCACCAGTTGAAATACATGTACATTTCAGTTCCTTATACTCTATTGTATAATTAATCAATCTTCATATCCTTAATGACTTGAGTCCAAAGAACAATAGCATATCACAGTACTTGTTTGACTGCAGGCCATATCAAATATACGCCTATTAAAAGTTAAAATGACACAGACATTCATATAATCATTAGCTTTGGTCACAGCTCTAGGCTATAGTGCAGGCTCTGGAGTTGAATATACCGTAACATGTGCATCCATAGCTTTAGAATTTCTCAAGTGCATTTTATGTCACCGAGGCCGTACATGTAGGCCGAGGTGAGATATAATGCACAAAAGAAATCCTGTATCTATGGATGCACATTTTATGATATATCGGACGACAATGAGCATGTGCTATGTGCTATATAAGACAGAAAACTAGTTGTGGGAGCTCACCAAACTATAAACATTGCAGCATCCATCACAAGTACATGTAAGGATGAAAGTTCACTTAGCATTGTAGTTAGGTGCGTACAAAAGTATATGGGACTGCACATCAAACTCCTTGCGTGTAACCATTGTTGCCATAGTTTTAAGCTGCGCGCTTGTTGGCCCTACGGGATTTTGTACACAAATGAGCGTGCAATATAACACATTATACATGTACCTGTATGCTACAGTAATGACCATATAACGAATTTCACAATGGCAAAAAGAGCGAATCCGACCAATCAGATACCTTCTTTTAAATAACCCATTTTATATTTATAAAAGTTATACATATACAATGTATATAAGTGTATCATCTGTTCAGAGCCAGAAGGGCGTTAACTCATATTATTTCATACAGTCTTAATGCCCTTCTGGCTCCAAACAGACAGTACATAGTTTTGAAACTTTAAGTAAGCAAGACCGTTATGCCCGGAAACAGTGATAAGGGTTCACATGGGACATAAAAGAACCATTCAAAGTTAGAAACTTAAAGCCACTAGCCTGTGTATGCATCGCAATAGTTTGCAGCCTCAAACTTCTTGCTGTCATTTGAAATGCCTGACAAAGTCTAAATTGTAAGACATACCATATATCCTACTCATGACATGGCCAGAGACTGACTGCAAGGTAAAGTTCTACTTAGTTCTACTTAGGCTTTTCCTATTAAAGAATTAGCTTAATGTCAAAATAGAGGCTGAAGCTATAACTTCAAGATTTTATAGTAACCAAGGGTAAAGTTGAGCCAAGTTTTGGGACTCTCATGTGAACCTACACATGTAGCTATCCTTTGGTGTACTTTACACTTTGATCTCCACTATCAATATGCACTATACCCATTAAAATTCTTAGAAATATAATGACAACTTTATGAGCACTTAAAGAATGTAGAAGCTGTGATACAAGCATTATGAAATATTCCAGTACATATAACTGAACATGAATTCTTTGTTTTGATACATGATTGCTACCAAACCAAACAAACGTTAATAAAAGTACACTGTACATGTACATGTAGACGGGACTGTTTGATTTACTTGAGAGAATATAAATTCAAAACTGTAGTAGCTTCACACTTACTTTCATTCTTAGAAATAAATTCCTCCATCAGCAAACAAGAAAACAGGAATCTATTTTCAAAATTTGTACAAATCAAGCAGGAAAGGAGCTCAAAAGAACTACTTACACTGTACATAAACATATATATCATAAGAGTTGTCAATATGCATTTAATTGATCAAACATTCAAAATTTCATAAACATTTTTATTTCAAGATTTTTCTCATTTTCAAAAACTTTCATTCATCCCTTTTCCTCATTTTTCTGTTCCCTTCGATATCTTGCCCAAGGATATTAGTGTGACGGGCGTGGCTACAACTCACACTAAGAAAAATTTGACTCATCATCCTGTGACGGACCCACAAGACCACTGAACATGTCCTATATTTATAGGTTTTTGGCTTTACCTACAAGGGGAATACCCTTTGTGGTCTCACTCACATTGCACAATGATTGACCTAGGCAGGATTTGGTTAAAAGTTAAGGTTGGGGCACTTAAGGGTTGCCAGCCCCTGATCCCACACTTGGATAAGCCTACATGTAGGTAGCCAGTTTGAACAACCGAAATCCCATTCACTTCAGGTTGGCTGGACTGCCATCTTGCCAAGTTTAGTTAAAGCTGGTTTTCACAGGGCAAACTAAGGATTCATGAAAGATGCAAATGTCAAAAAAGGGGCAAAGTCTGACATTCATAAAATTAGGCTCCAAAAGTTCGCCAAACATGCACAGTGGTTCCGAAGCATTGTCAAAATTTTGCTTTTAGTTCGATGGGAGTTTTGAAAAGTTTGAAAGTTCTTGCAAGCATTTCCATCATCCGATGAACCATTGATGACACTTCCAAACCCCTGTGTATGTTTGGCAAACTTTTGGACTTCCTAAAATGCGAATGTTGGACTTTACCACAGGGTTCATACACTTACATGTATACATTTTCAAAATTCCATGACTTTCCAGGGCAGAGAAATGTATATTTCCATGACTCATTGATCACATGTGATGCAAAACTACTGTACATAAAAACGCGCTGATGAAAAGAGTTTCAAAGCTGATCTAAGTGCCATGAATGCAGGGCTGGCCAGAGAGTGAATTTATTAACATGAAAAATATCTTGAATAAATGATTTTCCATGACTTTCCAGAAGAAATTGACAAATTCCCTGACTTTCCCTGACTTTTCGCTTCTGGAAAAAAAGAATTTCCAATTCCTTGACTTTTCAGAAATTCCCTGACCTGTATGAACTCTGTACCAATTTCTAGACATTTGCATTCTTCTCAAGTCATTCACCTGTTTAATATTCATTACTGGGAGCAAGTGTACAATGTACACGTAATGTAACTGACCAAGTTGAGGTCACCTTCCCCTAAGAATGATTCCAACCAAGTCAAGCAGGAATCTCCTGTATTCTCCTAACAATAGCTTTTAGGGAATTACTTCTGGAACTTTTCCCACAGAGGTACAGCGTCTTCTAAAGGAGACGCTTTTGCAGTATCTGTTGTTCCAGAATACTGGGCAGTACATACATGTATCATACATGAGCAGAAAGAGAAGAATTCATTGAAAATTTTGAGTCCATTCCCAACGCTGTATGGTGTGGCGTTCTCGAATTAGAGCAGTTTAATTGTAACTAATTACTAAATTCTTTAAATTGGCAATGCAGTGAATAATATATAATCACTATTTCCGAGTTCAAATTGGCAATATCTGATTAAATTTTACAATTATAATTCATTTTGGTTCATGTTATATCCATATTTATTTTTTTTCAAACTATGTAAGCATGGAAAAAAATAAATGTTGTTGCCAATTTGAGGATTGAAGATGATTAATTTAGACCTCCAGAAAGCTCTGTACTGCTATTGCCTTGCCAAAGGATATTAGTGTCACAGGGTGTGGGTGAAGCCCAAATTATGAAAATTTTGATTCATCATCCAGTAACAGACCCATGAGACCACAACATTTCCTATAGGGCTTAACCGATATAGAATTTTGCTGCCGATCCGATCCCCGATGTTTTTACATCTGCATCGGCCCGATTCCGATACCGATGCAGCGCAGAGCACGGCTAAAGTAGAGATGAGTAATACAATAACAAAAATTTAATCCCGTCTGCTACGCCCACAATGCAAAACAACATAGGGTCTAAGTGTGATTGTAACCGCCAAACATCTGTTGCTTGCATCGGTTCCGCATCGGCTCACCATCAAAATATTTACCGATTCCGATGTTTAGCCGATGCAGCCAAGAATCGGCAGCCACCGATCTCCGATGCGAATATCGGTTAAGCCCTAATTTCCTATATTAATTTTATAGTTTTGGCATCACCAACTAGGGGAATACCCTCTGTGGTCTCATCCGCATTGCACAATGACCAGGGCAGGATTCTGATTCATTTAAAATTTAAGGTCGGGGCTGTTAAGGGGTGCCAGCCTCTGAGCCCACATTTGGACAAGGTATCCAGTTTGAACAAATGAAAGCCCCTTCACCTACATGTACATGTAAGGTTGATTTACAAACTGTCAAGTTCAGTCAAATGGACCTACAAAAGGTACCCCCAAAATGAGTCAAATAATCCTGTTGTAAATGGGAACAATACACTATAATTGAACAACATGAGGTCTCCTCCATTCCTACCAAGTTCGTCAACAATATCACAACAATTAGCTTTAAAAACTTATGTACAGTTTTGATACCTACTTTTGGCTGAACATCCTGAAATCCACAAGCAAGCTTTTGGAAAGTGTATCATACACTTCATTCATACAAGCAATACAAAGGCTTTAAAAAAAAGACTTAACTAATTAACATGTATTGTCAGTAGATGACTTTAATTTAATGAAAAAGTAAGATCTGGGTAGGTATATTAAAATGAAATAGGTAACATAAGAAAAATTCCTACCAAGATTCATTTAAAACAAAAAAAATGGGTCATTTTGCTGGGTAGATTTCACATTTTATAGCTACAGCAGAAATTCTCCAGCCTGTCTGCATATCAAATGCCATTCACTCACTTCAGCTAGTGGAGCCCTAGCTACCATCTTTGTCACTCTCCTTTGTACCCTTTCAACTCTGTCTCCAACTCTCCATCCTTCCTCTTGTGCGAGAGCCACAGTAAAACACACCGGCGTAAATCCACTTTGAGGAGTAGGGGGATGATCGACTTTTTTGCTGATTTTTTTTTCTGTCGAACTCACACTTAGGTATTTACACATGCCCTCACCAACCTGCACAGACCCCCTTACACACATTTAGATTTTTATCTTGCGAGCGAGCGAAGCGAGCAAGCCAAAAATTACCACTTTTCTGGTTTTCAATCGCGTTTTCAGACAAAAATTCTATAATATGAGTGAGCAAAGCGAGCGAGCCAAAAATATCCACTTTGCTGGTTTTCCATCCCATTTTCAAATGGAAATTCTAAAATATAAGCGAGCGAGCCAAAAATAAGCGCTTTTCTGGTTTTAAATTGCATTTTCAGATGGAAATTCTTATGTTATTAACTTATTAATTCAAATATCATTTCTTCCTTAAAAAGTGGGGGGGGGGGGGAATATTTGTACATGCCATCCCCCTCTCAAAAAAGTGGGGGGATATATCCCCATCCCCATCCCCCCCCCCCCCCCCCCCCCCCCCCCCCGGGATTTATGCCAATGGTAGAACATCTTACTAGGGTCTTGAGGGGTAGGCTCTCACTGTCAAGCCTATGGAAGCATTGGAAGGTACATCTGATTTATAACCAAGAGGTTGGTAAGCCCTGCTCAGTGTCATAGGTAAACATGCAATGGAATTCAAGTTCCTTATGTACATGAACCTGTAGTATTGTACCCTAACTGCCCTAAGTCTCTTTAATTTAAGGCTTCTTCAGATATGACGCGACAACCCCCCGCGATAAACATCTTGGATTTTTTTAGGTGTTCAGATACGGCTCGGCAAACCACTCCACTTGTGTTAATGAACCTACTTTAACATGTCAACACTCAAAAGAAATTTTTTATCAAAAGTAACACAGACAAACTCATGACATCATATTTTAGTGCTAAATTTTTAACAACTGATTGGTCCTTAGCTTTATGCCACCAGGAAGCAAAAAAATATACATGTACATGTACCTCTTACCTCATTTGTAAGGTAAGGCAAAACCTTCCCATTTCATTCAAAAAATCCTATTTTATAATTAGAAAATTAGAGTCTAAAATTTTTATGACATGATTAGATAGCAGGAAATACAGGCAAACTCTGAATGTAGTTTGCAGAGCAGGAGAGGTAACTGCGCATTAGAAGGGGCGATTTTGATGGCGTTTTTATTTTTGTTAATAATTATATGGTTCTCTGTGCAGCTAAATGGGGGCCATGCACAGCTTGATGTAAATGTCAGATTCTTCTTCCTATTCTTCTTCCTCTTCTTCTTCGCCCAACGCCCCAGTGCAGGAGCCAACCAGGCAGGGGGTGCACTGATGTCGGTGGCGCGGAGAGAGAATTTGAAGAAGTTTAATTGGTGCTATGCTTTTGGAAGGGTTGAAGAACTGCTCTTTTGAAGTTGCCTGTGTTTTGGATATCTATGGTTGGTGAGGTCAATGTGTTCCACTCAGGGATGGTCCTTGGTATGAATGAGTATTCATAACAGTTTTTATTGGTGGCGATTGGGATCACTAACATCCAGCATGTACAGCTAACATCTGCAGTCAGCTTTTTGTCTTACCAACAAACCGACTCTGCATTTCTGATTGGACCCAGGTTGAAGTCGGAATCACTCTTTCAGACAGGTGACATTAAAGGTCGGAGTAAATAATCATATCTGATTGATACACATCCGTAAAGAACCCAATTACGCACATTCCCATAATACCACTTAAGTAACACTGTCACTGTGCTGCATTATTACAGAAAATTTTAAATTTAAATCTAAATTGAAGCCAATACCCATCGATCCACAGGATAAAGTTAGGGTGGATGTGTCTAGAAAAGACATTTTGCTACCCAAACCATGACAGACCCTCTAAAATGTTACGCTCCGCAGCCAGTGCAAGTCAGGGCTGCGTTTCACAATCAAAAGTAAACCGTCTAACTTCTCGGACATCCCATAGAAACGCGTGTTGTAGAAGAATTAACACACGTTTCAATGGGATGTCCATGAATTTAAACTTATGACGGTTTCATGAAACACAGCCCAGAAAGACATCCCTTCATTCGTCACAACAGTCAACACAATATTGAACGGTCGGTCCATCACCGACACTCACTGTCTATTCTTTTTTTCAGTTCTTGGTTTTTTTAATAGAGGTCTAGGGTCTACTTTATTCTTTCATCCCTTGTTACTCCCACAGATCTACTTTCTAACAATACATCAGCATATAAATGCGATAACATCATTTCCTTCTGCAAATCAATGAGGTAAACATACTCTCTCTAACGTGTCAGACTTGTGATATTTTCCCCCTGGCGCTTCTCCCATTGACATTGCACGTAAAAAGGGTTGGGCAACAAAAGAGATCTCCCGACAGTTTACTTACCTATTGTAGATATAAAAGTTGTACTGAACGTGTCATCTGAAAATCTGAATAAAAGGCATGTCTTCCCCACACCAGAGTCTCCTATTAATAGTAACTTGAAGAGCAAATCATACGTTTTCTTTGCCATTTCTATGTAGAATTAAAGCTTACGGTTCATATGGCACATACGTTAGTTGCTATTCTTCCTATCTCTTTTCGATATCCACCATAAAAACCAATAGCCTCGTTCGTTAATTAGAAATTTTACAAATGAACATTTCTTGTGATTTTTACAGTAAAAATATTAGAGTAAATCATACAAATAGTTTCAGTAATTAAATATAATTTCTAATGTTGATATAATTATCTAAAAAAGTTTATCTCAACAAATTTGATCACAGAATGAGTTGGGTATCTCCGGCACAAATTGGCAATTTTATCAGTCATGAGTCATCCTCGCCGTGACATTCGTTCCGTGTATGATCATGATGTCCATAATCACAAGACACGATTAACGGAAAACTCGTTTGTGGGTTAAGGTTGCGTAATCATCGGGCACCCGCCGACCCGTGACCGTGGAAACCCTTGAACTTCTTCTACTTTCCCTCTAAAGAGCGTTTTTCTCTTTGATTATTTATGCAAAAAGTTGTTGTTGTTTTTTTTTAAATAATAGTGAAAGATCCAGGCTTAACACTATAATTATTAGACCTATCATTATCATGGGGTCTGCCCACCTGACCGAAGGCCCGCTAGGCCGACTTTTCTCGTATTTTCCTTCATCACAAATAATACGCTATCGGTATATAAAATAAATGTGTCTCCTTTAGCATGTTTAGTCCTCGTTTCCGGACATCCCGCTGCTCTTTAATACTTCATAAACTTCCTTTCTGGCACAATTTGCTATATTTTCGGCCTCGCGGGCCTTCGGTCTCAAGGACCTTCGGTGAAGTGGGTTGTCACTATTATTATCATCATCATTATCATCATCATCATCATCATCATCATCATCATCATCATCATCATTATCATCATCACCACCACCACCACCACCACCACCACTATTCGTCATCATCATCATCATCATCATCATCATCACCACCACCACCACCACTATTATTATCACTGTGTCATTCTTATCATAATCATAATTATTATCGTTACTATTATTATTTTATCATCACTATTACCATTATTATCAGTATTTTTATCATTATTATTACCATTATTAGTATCATTGTCATCATTGTCATCATAATCATTTTCAATCTTAGTAATAACAATAATTATTATCACTGTTATTAGGCCTATTATCATTATTATTGTTCATCATCATCATGCATCATCATCATCATCATCATCATCATCATCACTATTATTATTATTATTATCATCATCATTATTACAACTATTACTACTACTAGGCCGTCTACTACAATTCTCATTCATCATAGGCCTTTATTTCTATTATAATCATTGTTTTCTTTATCACTATTATAATCATCATCACTCTTCCATATATTATACGGCATCACTTTGACATAAGCATTTACTGATAAGTGGTGATAATAATAATTATAGAGATGATGATGACAACGATAACATTAATATTAATAATGATAGTGATCATAATAATGATAATTTTTTGACAATGAAAATTGTATTTGTGTTTGGTTATGATAATAAAATATGTTTTGAATCTGAATCACTTATATCTGAATGGTAATGTTTGCTTGTTATTTTTGTTGTTTGTTCTTTTTTGTATTGTGTTTTGGTTGTTTCTTTCTTCTTCTTTTCTTTTCTTTTTTTTAAACACTTTTTCAATAATCCCATTGAAGTATTCGGGGAGGACGGGGGGGGGGGGGGGTACGCGGGTCAGTACATTAAAGCCATTATGATAATGAAGATAAATGATTACGAAGACCATGGTGATAAGAATGATCACAGATATTATGATGTATGCTACTGCTGATGATTAATAATCATAATCAAGAGTAGGAGGTCTGAGGATCGAGGAGGAGAAAAAAAAAGAGGAGAATGATGAATCGATGATCGCCAGTGTTGCTGCTGTTAGAGTCACTAGCTGTTGCGGGTTGATGATATATTAGAGACACCCTTTGGCTACTTTTTACTCGAGGCAGTTGAATCCCAAATTCCGGCCAATATTTCTGTTTAAGAAAAACAGAAAGATTTTTCAGCTCAGTGCTGGAGATGCACTCTTGTGTTTGGGTTTTTTGTTTGTATGTGCGTGTGTGTGTTTTGTTTGTTTGTTTTTGTTTGTTTGGGTTTTTTATGATTATTATTTCCTCTTCTTGTTATACATCGGTTAATATATTACAACATTTTGCCAAAGTGGATTTATAAATCCACTCTGATCAGTGCTGTGAATCGTAAGATGTGCTTTAGCGCCATCTTGTGCTCTTACTTTGCCAGTCACCAAGCGCGAGAAACATAATAGTTTGGAAGCCTTGAAGTTACACTAGCCTCTTCATATTGCGCGCGCTATTATTTTGCCTGAATATGCAGTTAGTTAAGTTCGCGCCACGAAACTTGTTTTGAAACCCGCTGACAAGCGAGCTTTCGCCATCCGGCCGGCCATATCCCCGGCCCCCATACCCGCACCTAGCCGGCTGCGCTTGCAGACGTCGCTGGCCAAGGTACATGTACAGGAGCAATGCAGATTTAATCTACAGAAGGATCCATCAGTTGCTACCTTGTCTTAGTCTGGTGAAGTTTTTTGTTTTAATAGATCTACACCTACTTGGATATCAGTCTGTAAAGATAAAGCTGGTAGTGGTAAGTGAAATTAAACCAAAAACAAGGGGTTGTTTAACTTAAAAAATGAAACATCTAACGTAACGTAAAAGTTAGCCTAAAATTAAAGTTAAAATTAACGTGTCTAACGTTAACATTAGTTTTTATAGTAGTTTAAGTATGGTTGAATGGTTTATTTACCTGACTGCTAAGAAAGCATGTGTCAGCCTGTACTAGATCTAGACCTAGGCCTTAGCTATAGGATAGCTATCGGCCCTCGTGATTTTATTCTGATATTACACGATAGCTATAGATTGCTGCCATAGGCCCCTGTGTAGACCGATGTCAACTTGAAAATATTATGCCTCCAAATCACACTTTCTCATGCCCGGTTAACCCTGCAAACTACCTTCCAAGTTCGCCAGTGGACCAGTCGATCAAACTGTATCAGAACCTGAAATTTATTTTTCAAACTCAAAATATCACTATACTACATTATTGCCAAGTGTTGCTATATTCTTCTTGTTATTCTCCTAACTATTCGCCGATGCTTGAAAATTACCAGGATCTTTGATGACAGGACAATAAAATGTAAGTTTCTGAACCTTTTGAATCATTGCCTGGTTCAAAATTGGTGGCAGATGTCATATTTCAAGCAATAAACTGTGGACTGATTTCAATCTTCTAGTGGAGAAATTTTCAGCCTGGTCCCACTGCATCACTCTTGAAGTTGTTTGACATAGATCTACAGTTCAGCTTTACCCAGATAAACTCTTATTTAGTTGGACAAGAGTGATTGAACTCCAACTGATTCTTCTCGTGCTCAATTGATAAGCATTGTACTTTGTCCTGGATTAATCCTCTCACAATGACGGCAACACGCTCGACAAAGAACCTCGTTAAGGAGGCTTTACTGGATGAAGAAGTGCTTTCTACAATCAAAGAGACAATTTGCCAAGCTTTGGATTCCAAATTCCAGCATCTCATTGAAAGACTGGAGAAACAGGATGGAACAATACTAGATCTCCATCAAAGAGTTAAGAGCATTGAAAGTGATCTGAAAAACCTGCAAAAGAAACAACAAATGTGTGAGGAGAGAAATAAATGGTTAGAGAAACAGTCAAATAATCAGGAACAATATTCCAGAAGAAACTGCATTCGTCTGTTTGGGGTAGCTGAAAAGGAGAATGAGAACACAAGTGAGAGGGTGTGTGAAATAGCTAAAAAGCAACTCGGCGTTGACCTTAAAATGCAGGACATCGACAGGAGCCATCGTGTGCCACGCCGTGTAGAACCAGTAGCTAAAGATGGGAAAGAAATCAAGCCAAGAGCAATCATAGTCAAACTCACATCATATCAGCATCGCCAAAAATTACTACAAAACAGAAGAAAATTAAAAAACACAAAAATGAGTATGTTCGAAGATCTGACAAACCTAAATCGATCTTTGTTGTGGGAAGCGGTGAAGGCCAGCAAGCAACCTGAATCGAAAATACAGTCGGCATGGTCCATCAATGGCAAAATAATAGTGTCACTCAGAACCGATAAAGGTACCATGAAGAAGCAAATTCACTCCAAGGAAGATATTATGCTTATTGGATAAATTACATGGAGCGAACTCAGACACTTCAATTTATAAAGAACAGCATCTTTCCTTGATATCGTTGTATCCGTGAATTTATTTCCAATAATTCATCTGCTACTGTTATATATATTTTTGTTTACTGTTTTTTTAAATTCGTAATTGTTAACCAGGTCAATGATTTTTCATTGCTGCCTGATTTGGTAACATATAATATCCTGTTGTAAATATTACATTTTAATACTTCAGTACATCTTGGATGTGTGTGATTGGGTGTGTCTGTGTGTATTCTTTTGTGTGTGATTATGGCTACCTGTGATTTTTCTCCCCATGGTAATTCTAAAACTTCTGATTTGCAATATGATATAACTAGTGATGACGGTCCCATTTTGTATTCCACATGTCCTGATCCTTTTGATCCTTTTGATATCAATGAATGTGAAGAAATCAATGACTTAGACCCTGATGAAAACTTTTATACATTGGCAAGTCCTTCTAAATATTGGTTACACGATGAATTTAATAAAGATCCTAATTTTTCTGAAAATAAACAAGATAAATTTAGTATATTACATTTCAATTCAAGAAGTTTATCTAGAAATTTTGATGAAATCAGTCACTTTATTAATTTACTAGATATTAAGTTTTCTGTTTATGGTTTTAGCGAAACCTGGATTCACGAAAAAACACCACTATTATTTAATATAGACGAATATACCTTTTTTCATAATGACAGACAGAAAAGTAGAGGTGGTGGCGTTGCAATGTTTATCCATAATTCATATGTTGTCAATGTTAGAACTGATATATTTTTGTCAAGTGCTCTTTGCGAATCTTTGTTTATAGAAATTCTTATTCCTAATAAAAAAAATGTAATTGTTGGTATCGTCTATAGGGACCCTAACACTCCCATTAATGATTTTAATATTGATTTGAATGTATGCCTTGAAAAGTTATCTTGTGAAAATAAACATGTTTATATCATGGGAGATTTCAACGTAAATTTCCTTAATGGTAATATTGTAAGCTGCATCAATGATTTTGTTAACGTTATCTTTAATAATTCATTCCGTCCCTTGATTGACAAACCCACTCGTATAACTTCAAAGTCAGCAACTCTTATTGATAATATTATAACCAACATCCATTCCACTCCTATCCAGACTGGAATATTTTACAGTGATATTACTGACCATTTACCTATTTTTCAGATAACTAGCATGTATCCTATAAAAGCAAGTCCCAATATACCCTCCCATCCTCTCATCTCTCAAATTAATTCCCTGTCTATTGATTCTTTGAAAAATGAATTATCCAATATCACCTGGGACAATGTTTTAGCTTCCGATGATGTTGATAGCGCTTATAATAATTTTCTCCATATTTTTAAGAATGTCTATGAAAATAATTGTGTCTCCAAAATCAGAAAAAATAAACAATTACCTCGTAAACCTTGGATAACTAACTCTTTATTGAAATGTATTCGAAAAAAAGATAAGTTGTATAAAAAATTTTGTGAAAACAGAAATTTATCAGCAGAAAGAAAATTTAAAAGATATCGCAACAAATTGAATGCTATTCTCAAAAAGGCTAAAAAACAATATTTCTGTGACTTACTCCAAAAATATAAAAATAATCTTTCTAAAGTATGGAAAATAATCAACGAGTTAATTGGGAAACCTAAACAAAATATCACACCATGTTACTTTATGAAGGGTGACACCAAAATAATTGATAATCAAACTATTGTCGATGAATTTAATTCATTTTTTTCTAATATTGCTACTAGAATTAAAACCAGTCAAATTCAGAGTGCCAATGTAAAATTCTCTTCATATCTTCCAGATAATTGTTTAAAGTCAATATTTTAAAATCCTACAAGTGAAACCGAAATTATTGAGGTTGTTAAACATATCAAAGCAAGTAAAAGTATGGGATTTGATGGCATTAGTCAGTCAATGATTAAACAAATTATATTTTATATTACTAAGCCTCTTGTTCACATCATGAATCTTTCATTTTCTTCTGGTAGGGTTCCCAAAGATATGAAAATTGGTAAAATTATTCCTGTTTTTAAAAAAGGAGATCCTCACTTGTTCTCAAATTATAGACCCATCACATTACTGCCTTGTTTCTCTAAGATTTTAGAAAAATTAATGTATAACAGACTCATAAGTCATATCAATAACAATAACCTTTTGAATAATGCACAATATGGTTTTAGAATGAATTCTTCTTGTGACCTTGCATTAATTGATCTTCATGATTACATCCTTAATAATATGCATAATAATTTACACTCGCTTGGTATATTTCTTGATCTTTCCAAAGCCTTTGATGTAATAAACCATAAGATTTTACTTTCTAAATTAGCCCATTTTGGTATTCGCGGTATTGCATTCAATTGGTTTCAGGATTATTTATCTGATCGTTTTCATTATACTTTCTATAACAATTATGTTTCGCATCGTGAGCGGGTCCAATGTGGAGTCCCGCAGGGCTCCACACTGGGACCTCTCCTGTTTTTGATTTATATTAATGATCTATGTAATGTTTCATCCTTCTTTCATTTGTGCTTTTTGCAGATGATACAAATATAGTCGCCTCTCATAATGATTTTGATATACTTGTGAAAAAAACAAATGAAGAGTTGATTAATATAATGAACTGGTTTCGTTGTAATGATTTGGTAATAAACTTTGATAAAACAACTGTTATGTATTTTAGTAAAAGCAATTTAAACACGATATTTCTGATGTAAAAATATATATGAACCAAACCTGTTTACATTATTCCAAATCAGTGAGGTTCCTTGGTGTAATTCTCGATGATGATCTGTCGTTCAATGACCATCGTTTATATGTTATAAATAAGGTTTCAAAAAATGTTGGAATCCTGTGTAAGCTTCGCTCATTTCTATCAGAAAAAGAATTGTTTATGCTTTATAACAGCCTTATCTTGCCATATCTACAATACTGTAATATTATTTGGGCGAATGTTGGAACAACTAAATTAGAACCCTTGCTTAAATTACAAAAGAAAATTTTAAGAATCTGTTCAAATTCCTCTTTCAGAGCCCATTCACGTCCTTTGTTTTTTCGCCTAAAAACTTTGACCATATATGATATACATAAACTCCAAGTAGCAGTTTTGATGTTTCGAACAACTCATGAAATTATTTCAAGTAATATTTCTCAAATGTTTGTTATCAATAGATTTTTTCATTGCCACAACACTCGCTCAAGTAATAAATTTCATTATTCCAAAGCTCAAAATCAATCACTGCTTAATTCTGTCAGACATTACGGTCCACGCTTGTGGAATGATCTTTCAGACAACATCAGAAGTTCTTCTACAATCAGCTCCTTTAAGTCTAAGTTAAAAAAATTGTATATCAATTCTTATGCATGTTGACCTTTATACCTTTATAAATATGAAAGACATTACCATTACCCCCCCCCCCCTCCCTCGTATGTTTGCTGGTGTTTGCTGGTGGTTTGCATGTTGGTGAATTGAATGATGTGTATCTATGTTTTCTTCTACTTTACTTTACTTTACTTTCTTTGTGATGTATATATTATAGGGAGCTACACCTTACAAGTTTTCAACTTTTTTGTAGTTTCCTTTTCTTCAGTCCTTTATGTTATGTATATGTATATGTACATTTTACACTGTAAATACTACTGTCATTTGTTTTTAATTTTATGATTGAAAGAATAAAATCAAACTTGAACTTGAATATCGACTTTTGATTGATACGGGATCCTACCTTCTTGTTGATTTTGCCGCTTGATTAATTTCCATTTCAATAGCGCGACCTCCGACATCTACACCCGCTGGTCTCGGACACAGGCGCTAGGCGAAGCAGCGTTGCACTCTCGCATGTGTCGGCGAACGCAGAGTGCGTGCGAGAACTTGGAAGGTAGTTTGCAGGGTTAACCGGGCATGAGAAAGTGTGATTTGGAGGCATAATATTTTCAAGTTGACATCGGTCTACACAGGGGCCTATGACAGTAATCTATAGCTATCCTGTAATATCAGAATAAAATCACGATAGCTATCCTATAGCTAACTAGGCCTAACGTTGGATCTATGCTTGTTAGTATTAAAAAAGCAACCAGGGACCAGGGGGGCGTTTCCCCAGGGGGGGCACTCAGTATATAATGCGTGGTGGGTATGTGCCGCGGAGAAGACCCCCATTTTACGCTCAAATTTCCGTTCCAAAGCATAGCATGTTTTATCTTATTGAGAAAGAATAAAGAAAGCCGTTCCAAAGCATAGCATTTTCTTCTTATCGAGAAAAAAGAAGAAAGAAATCCATTCCAAAGCTTCGCATGTTTTTCGTTACGCCGTTCCGGCCGCATTGATCCGCTACAATGAGCTGCATTTTTGGTGAAAAGCGGCCCGCAGAGCGCTGTCCGACCATCGCCTCTGCGCGAGCGCACCCGGCACCCATGCCGCCGGGCTAGCTGCATGCACATATGCCCGTTCCATAGGGATACATACGCGCTCACACGCAGGTGAACCGTTCCAAAGACCCCTGTTTTCACAAACATTTGTAGTTCCGAAGCCCGTTCCGAAGACCCTCCTTTTCACAATAAGCCCGTTCCAAAGCCCCCGTTGTTTGTCTCGCCCGCGGCACATACCTACCACTTTTGGGGTCGAGTTTAGTTTTGTTTCATGATGAAGTTGAGAATTCTGCCTTATTGACTTATTCACTTCAGCCAGACATGTCAGATTGTTAATTCCTTATGCCTTAACCATGTTAATGTTACATGTAACTGTTGATAGTGTTAGACTCTAACTTCTAAGTCTAACCATTAAATACTCACTAGCACTAGTGCTCGGTTATACTAACCTCGCACGACAGACATGCTGTAACATGCAAATTGCTGACAATAGGAAAGTAGTGTTCTCTTTACCAATTTATTGGGACAGAGGAGCAAGAGCTGTGTCACCAGTGATCAGAAAAATATTTTTCAAAATTCACTTGATCAAGATACTTTACATCCAGTTGGAGGAATGTAATTGAAGTAGGATATTTTATTATCCTAGGTAGTAGGTGTAAAAAGCAAATATTTTATATGAATTTGTTGATTATTTTAATGATTTCAATCTTTGATTATAGAGGGCAGCATGTCACATACATTTGCACAGCTCAGCATACCAATGTAGCAAGTTAATATGCCAGTATTTTTTTAGTTTAAAATAAAGCAACTCTGAAATTGAAAACTGCATAACATTAACCATGCTGACAGTCACACTCACCATCTTAAATCATCTAAAGTTAGGACTAATCAATAACTTAGACTACTGTACTGTTGCAACCAATATTAATTTACAGATCTGGACATTGCTAGATCTAACTTGTATGTTACATCTGTGTGACAAGGAATGGAAATTAGACTTTGTGGTACGTATTACTTTGTGAGAATAACTTGCTATGGCTATGCGATGCCCAGCATGGATTTCTCCCTGTCGATCATGTGTGACACAGTTACTAGAAGTGATAGAGCTATGGACATCTTCCCTAGATAGTGGAAGAGAAATTGACACTTGCAATGTAATTAGTCCTTGTTTTAACTTTTATTCCTTTTGTGCAGGTGCATACATGTGTAAGTAAAAACATATAGGCCTACTGGGTTTTGTAGACTACTCCTGCATCCCACTCAAGAAAAGCCTGAAGGTATCAAGAGAGGGAGATAGAGCTGGTTCCTGTTGAAGGTTGTTGCAGTCCTTGCAAGCTCTTGGGAAGAAGGAAGAAGCTTATGTATGCCTGACAGCATGAAGAGCAAAGAGATCCAATCAATCAATTCATTTTTCTATGTGTTTTTCTTTCTTTCACATGAAGGTGTTAATCAAGAAAGTTCTTTAAAAAAAACGATGATCGGGATGGCCAAGTCAACATCCAAAAGCTCCAAAGTATCTTCGAGCAAGACAAAGGATCTGTCTCCATCAAAAGTGTTGGCCATTGTTGCTAACTGGAATAATACAACAGAGTCACCTGCAAAATCGCCTGCAAAAGGGTAAGTTGTTTTGAATTGAGTTTTGGTTGTAAGATATCCACACACTAAGTAACCATCCATGTTGTGAGAAGTGTATGCTTCTCAACCATAGCCTTTTTAAATCGATGAAGCATCCCATGGCCCTCCTCCCTTTGGGTAACTTGAATCCAGCTTGTATCTGTATGAACTTAAAACAAGAGATCCCATCTGTAATACCTCATGAAATTGAATACATTTTCCAATGGTTTATTCTATATTAGTTCAGTTGATTTAATACGAGAATTGACCAACATGTAATTTTTATTTTACTGGCAATAAACAGCTTCAAGTATTCCTTTTAACAATGTAAGTAAGGAGTACAAAGAGAGAACAACCAAGTATACAATAATGTCATAGAAGGTCTTTGTTGTTGTTGAATTGGGTTTTACAGATATGATTATTTACGTCTGGGACCGACCTTTTACGTCGCCATCCAAAAGGGGTGACTTAGACTTGAACCTGGGTCCGCTGAATCAGTTTATAACTTCCACTGCTAGCTGAATTACAGGCGCACGCCACAACGCCCAGTTTGTTTTAACAAGATGGCTCTTCTATTTTTAGGTCAGGTCAGAAGCGCCCCAGGGATGAGAAGCTCTCAGCATCTGTGCCTCGCAGCCGAAGGCAACGGAGATCTTTCAGGCAAGACTACCTGTCTCAGTCTTCAGAAGATGATGAACTACCTACCTTCAAGGCCAAGTCCTTCTACCATGCCGCCAAGCCCACCAAGTACCTATCACCTTACGAACGCAAGGAAGAAAGAGATCGGCTCATTGAGGCAGGAGTCGACCCTTCAATCCTGAACAAGTCTTTTGAGGAAGTGCAAAAAGAACGTATCAGTAATCGCACGCTTTCTGCTAAAGAACAACCAAATACGAAGACCAGCTCGCTTCTGAAGAAAAATAGTAATGCCGCAAATTCCAAAACTGTCTCCTCCATCTCTTATACACCTTTGACAGCTGAGAAGACACAGACATTAAAGTCCGCACATCCTACAAGACAAAACTCAAGTAGGTCAACAGCTACAGCTGAATCAAAAGTGCAATCATCGTCTGGACAAATGTCAGGGGTCAGAGGTGAAATTAAGGTCACATTGAGCGAAAGGTCACCTGAGGAAAGTTTAGAAAACAAGAGAATGTCTGCTCCAACTAAAGCACTTCCCGTAATGCCACAGAGGCGATCTTCACCAAGGAAATCCGTCCAGAATCGACCGTCACCAAGGAAAGTCCAGAATCGACCATCTCCAAAGGTCACAAAGGTGTCACCAGGAAGTCATGTGCTGAGGAGAACATCACCAAGGAAACTTGCCTCGAAGGGGAATGCAGCTAAAGGGATTCAAATGTATATGAGGAACCTAAAACAAGGACAGAAGAAAGGAAAGAAGGCATCAAGTGCGACTAAAGTAAGTGTGTCCTTAAGCAGTGAATGAAGTTCATATTTTTATCATTCGTTTCTTTCATTTGTCCAATATACATTGAACATGGAACTTTTCTTTGCAGACAGCTATGATATGGTATTCTCCACCCCATCAATCTTTCTTATATATGCTCCATAGCCAAAAAGAAGAGCAATTTTTTTCTAGGGATTTGTTCTCTGAGGATCAGCAATTATTCATAGAAGGAGATTTTCAGGACATTGGGTTTCCATTTCCAGACTTATTCTGTTTGATTCCTTCAATCATGAGAATGTGTTTTTTTAATGTACATTGAAATTGAACTGTACAGTCACCTGACTATAAAAGTTTGTTAGTAATTTTAGAAAACCAGGAAAATGTTACAAAGGTATTTATTCTATTGTTCCTCTTGTAGCCCAAGGAGCAATCTTCAAAGACCAAGAACCAAAACAAAGTGTCACATGCATCCAAGGCAGAGAACCCAGCTAAGGCATCATCCTCCAAAACCCAGCGAAGCCAAACTCCTACTCCCACCACAACCACCACCACCAGTCAGGAGGAATCATCTACCAGTAATGAGAAGACCGCTAGAGGATTGGACTTCGGAACTGGCATGGTCAATGTTCATGACGTAGCCCCGCTCGTCGAGAAATCTGATGAATGCAACCAGAAGAGCCACACTGAGGATAACCTGATGGACTTCTTGGTGTTTAATGATGAGGATTTCAGGGATGAGAACAGAGGCACAGAGGACTTTGTCCAGAACCTGCTCATGGAGATCGACGACGATTTGGAAGAAGCTGAAAATCTCCTGAAACGGTCCCCAAGGAAGCGCAAGATGAAGACGGAGAAGGAGTGTATGGTCTCATCACCATCACCAGGGAAGTCACCAAAAAGACAAACTCCAACCAGAAGGAGAATGAGGTAGACATTGATCTTTAGTCTCTTCTTTGCCTCTTCTCAAACTGGGAAGTACATTTCTTCGTTTTGGAAATATGGTTGTATTTTTTTTAATTTTTTTTTTTTATGTTAAGTATGTAAACTGATCCTATCAGCTTTGCTGCTGATCAGTATTTTCATATACCAATAAATGAAAATAAATAAAAAATAAATTTGTTATATACAAATGAAATTGTACTGTGTCACCTGTATTAAAATAAATGTAAATTCAGGGTAACATGCAAGATACTTTGGATGTCCTAGAATTTTCCTTTTCGTTGGCTATTTTGTGTGAAATAGTGGAAAATAAATTGTATTTCACACAGATGAGGAATCAGTATTGAAATGTTGCACCATGAAAAAAAAATGGCCACCTGTCCCTGGAAATCATTCATTTAATTGTTATTTTCATTTAATTGTGTTTTTGTCATATGATGGCCAAACCATTATGCATTCTGTTGAGTGTGTGTTCTAATTCTGTCAGTTATTAATTGTCTTTTCTTTTATTGCTATGGCAGTTCAACTCCTCTCTCATCTAAGAAGTCAGCCCAGCCTAGTCTAGACTGCTGGTTGAACAAGATAGTTGCTCCACCCACAGGCACTAGTAGTCCTGGGAGGAAGTCAGCTCTTCAGAGGTCAGATGTCAAAGGTCAAGTTCCAGATATATTGACCCCTGATTCTGCTGATGTTTCACCTCCAAAAGGTTTGCATCCAAACGTGTTTTAGGTTTCTTTTGTTTCTAGATTTTTGTCAGGATTTTTTTTTTTTTTTTTTGGGGGGGGGGTGTTTGTTTTGTTTTTGTGGTGCATCATCCTTGTAACTTGTTTGTTGCATTGATTGCTTCCCCAAAGCATACTTTTTGTATAACATTTGTCCAGTATCTTGATTTCTTAACCTCCAACCTGCTGTTAGTCTGAAGAAGATCAACCCCAGAACTTTGCCTGACATTCAAACATTCAAAAATGTGAAGAAAGTATTTGAATTGGTTTGAACTTTATAATTCACCATGGAACCGTGTGATATGAGCTAAAACAACACATTAACTTTAATATTATATTTTCTCTCCCTTATTATGTTACGCTCGCTCACAGAGTCCCCAAACAAACCTACCAAGCTTTACCCAGTCTTCACCCCTCCTACAAGCCCTACCCCAAATGCTACACCAAAGTCCAGGAAGAAGCAAAGCAACCTGGGAAAGGTCAAATCTTCCAAGGATTTAGGAAGGTCACCACTGATAAAGTCACTGAAGAGCAAGACAGATAACTTGGAACAAACCACCCTGGTAAGCTCCCTCAATATCTTTTATTGTACAACGCCTACTCAGCTTGTTGTACGCAAGTCTATGGGAGCTGAACGCGCGATATTTGTACCATTGCACTCGTACCATCTAAAATGTACCATTGCACGGTTAGCGTGACGTCACAGTAGATCCCCACAAATTACTTTTGTTTCTTTTGTGATGTCACAAGTAGCTTGCGCAGTAGACCCTATACGTGTATTTATTGTTGCATGCTCAGGCTATGTCAGCACTTCGCGTTCGCGCACTGACTACAGATACGCGCACAGCCTAGCCATGGCGCCAGGCATTTTGCAGTCGGAACTTCTTTCCATGCTTTATAAACCTTGATTTCTTAACCAAAATGTTACTCTTTTTTCTTGATTTTCATCAATTTCTCAGACTTTTGAGGCGTTGTACAATACAAATAGCAAATATTCTGATTCGTGCAATGGTACGAGATTTCGCATTCGGTGAAAGATCGCGACGTAACTTCTTTTCAACTCGGCTTCGCCTAAATGAATAGAAGGTCGCTCATTCACCTCATGCGAAATTTCGTACCATTGCACTCATGTCTATTCGCTATTTGTATACCGTCCAATGACTAAAGGAAGCAACTCTGTAAAATGAGTTTCTTAATAAATGAAGAAAATATATGTCAACTGCTTTATGAAGAAACCTATAGGCCCGAATTCACAAAGGTGGTTTTGAAACCATGGTTTATGCAGATTTCATGCGTTAAGAGCACTTAATTTAGCGCATATATTGAGACAGGTCCTTTAATGATGCGCGCTTTTGTCAAAGGGCGCTAAATTCACGCTTGTTGTCATCGTTATTGCATTAATGAGCCCTCGGTTTTGAATTAATGAGTCCACTCTTTATTTAAATTAATTTACATAAACTGTGGTTTCACGCCATGGCAACAAGCGTGAATTTAGCGCCCTTTGACAAAAGCGCATCATTAATGGACCTACCTCAATATATGCGCTAAATTAAGCGTTTTTTAACGCATGAAATCTGCATAAACCATGGTTTCAAACCACGGTTTCAAAATTCCTTTGTGAATTCGGGCCATGGAGTTGCTTGTTTTTGATATGTCATTGTTTTGGAAATTGGGGTCATATGACCTGAATTTCTTCATGATCATGAATAGCATACAAAATTACCACAAATCAGAAAAGGTCAATTTTTGAAAAAATAAATCAAAGTTACTTCCTTTTGTCATTGTTCGGCAGTTTTCATCCAACAGAAATCCTCAAATAACATTGTTAGTTCAGTTTACTTTACTTTTATTCATTTCCAACTTTAAAAACATATTACTATATACAAAACATTGAATAAAAACATGCAATTCAAGATAAAATAGAAATATATTGAAATAACATACACATAAGAATAAAATGACAATGGAATTAAATTAGGTACAGCTGTGAAAAAACCCAAAAGGTCTTGTCAAGACAGCTTCCCATACAATATAAGATGTGGTAAAATAGAAAAGCGGACAACAAAATTAAGTGTTGATAGAATTAAAAAATGAATTGCGCTTTGTACCCAGACAAACCCCCCAGAACAAACAAGATAAGGGACGGAAGAGGATGGATAGCAGAGAAGAAGAAGACAAAGGAAGAGAAGAGAAGAGAATTTGAAAGCAGATTAACCTAAAACAGCACAGAGTCTTCTTAATGTCTAAGTTGATCAGCCTTCTCTCCTCAAATTGGCTGTACAATTTCTTATTTTTTCATTCCTTTGTAGTTTAAAAATATAAAACTTCACTAAACATGAACCAATGTAAATAAAAAATTCCAAAACGTAACAGAAAATTGCCAGTTTGTAGATGAAAATAATATTAGCGATTCCGTACTTTACAATGCCAATCAAAAGAGCATGATGATCGGCTACAATCAAATCGCTCTTAGTAAACGGTACAGTATACAGAATTGAAAATAGGCTAAAATTTCTTTGTTATTTTAGCTTTTTCTATTCCTGATTTCTAGAGATTTAGAGTGTAAATATCTGAAATGAACACAATATGGCTACATTCTGCCCTGTGCTAGGGCCCCCTGCTTGTCGACCGCTCCACGCGCAGTGGTAACAGTGCTTCGTGTCAATAGTTTCTGAGAGCCTATGAAAACTGTACATGACCTTTACAAAGAGAGATAAGAGAACAACATTTTCCAGCTCGTGACAACTCTGAATCGATCTTGAAATCTTGTGATGTTCTCAGGATCTTGGTCAGAAAAGGTACGGTGCAACCTGTGAGACTGTTTACACTGCCGCACATCCCGAGGATGAGACAGACCATGCCAATAACTGTTGTTTCGATTCAGAACACTTCGTACAAAATAAGCTCTATGAGAAATTTTAGAAAGAATATTCAAATTTTGTGCAGCTTTCCTGAATTAAACATTCTCATTAATCTGAAATTTTTGTTTTCCTTCCAGGATCTTGGTCAGAAAAGGTATGGTGCTGTAACCTGTGCAACCTGTAGAACTGTTTACACTGCTGCACACCCTGAAGATAAAACAAATCATGCCAGTAACTGTTGTTTCGACTAAGAACACGTCATGCAAAATAAGCTAACCATTGGCTCTTTGAAAGATTTTAGAAAGAATATTCAAAATAGGTGCAGCTTTCCTGAACTAAACATTCACATTTAATCTCCATTTTTTTTTTCCTTCCAGGATCTTGGTCAGAAAAGATACGGTGCAGTGACCTGTGCAACCTGTAGGACTGTTTACACTGCTGCACACCCTGAAGATAAAACTAATCATGTCAGTAACTGTTGTTTTGACTAAGAACACATCATACAAAATAAGCTAACCATCGGCTCTTTGAAAGATTTTAGAAAGAATATTCAAAATAGGTGCAGCTTTCCTGAACTAAACATTCACATTAAATCTCAAATTTTGTTTTCCTTCCAGGATCTTGGTCAGAAAAGATACGGTGCAGTGACCTGTGCAACCTGCGGGACTGTTTACACTGCCGCACATCCTGAGGATGAGACAGACCATGCCAGATTTCACAAGAAGTACCTCAGCAGTATCAAATTTCCAGTATGTCCTTGTCCTCTTTGGTTTAATTCAAAAGCAGACGATTCAGATCTCATTAGTTTAACACTTTATTAAACCTACAGTTTTATTTTGATTAATTATGAATTTTAAAAAGCTGTAATACTAAAGGCAAACTGTCAAAACCCTGCTTTGTTTGTCCAAATTTAGAAATAGTCAATGTATTTTGAAGATTAATTGCCATTTCAAAGGTAAACTCTTACTATAGCATTGAGTTTGGAAATATGTCTTCAATAACATTTTGTGAGAGTTTTCAGTTATGATTCCATATTTTTATTAGTTTTTTTATCTTCATGTGAATGGTGCCCCATATCTGATTTGAGTTATTAACCCATTCGTGACAGGAATTATTTAAAGCCTAATTTGATCAGCTTTTATTCTTCAAATTGGCAACACCAACATTTTTATTTTATTGCTACATTTTTCTTATAAAACGTCATGTATCTGAAATGAATATAAATTGACAGAGATTATGATGAGAAGTCAAAAAGTTGCCAATTTGCAGGGGAAAATGGTGATTTTTAAACTTTCTATCACATTGCCAATTTAAGGATTTTAATGCTTATTTTCCTATAAAAATTTTCAGCATCAAACAACAAATATTGACGCAACCAAAATGGGCACAGTTTGTGTAGAATTTTTTGCTCTTTCTGCTCATGTATTTGGTATGATTTTTAGGGTTTTGCATCAAAAGATATTGGGCCAAACCACAAAATGTGGACCTCTGTCACGAATGGGTTAATGAACCATTTAGAATTCGAAGAAGACAAGGTATCCTTAGTCGTCAAACAATGATTAAATTTGAGGAGCATTCCTTGCCTATGCCAATAAAATGGCAATAATAATCCAAAATTTAAAACCCTGGCCTCAGTATCCCCCATTTGTTTGTTTTTTTTACACACAGGGTTGGAAGCATGAGGAAGTTCTTGAAGAATTTCATGACGGAAGGATCATCGTCATTACCCATGATGCACCCTACTATGCGGAGAAGAAGGTGGATGAAATCCGAGAACTGGTGGACAGAGAGTTAGGATTCCTGGAAGCTAGCCATACCGTCAGCAAGGACCTTTGCAAGGTATCCTCCACTGTCTCCAGTCCTAACTTGTTTCCAAACCTGGGCCGGTATTCTGAAAATTGTTTCGTCTTTTTTTATGCCTCCGCCCACCGTAGGTGGTTGCCGGAGGCATTATGTTTTCGGGTCGTCCGTCCATCCGTCCCGTTTTCGTTCTCGCGATAACTTAAGAACCGTTTGACAGATCAACTTCAAACTTGGCTCGTGTATGCATGTGGGAGGGACAATGATCTGATTAGATTTTGGAGTCTCAAGGTCAAAGGTCAAGGTCATAGAGGTAATAATACACATAAAAATGGCTCGTTCTCGCGATAACTTAAGAACCATTTGACGGATTGGCTTCAAACTTGGCTCATATATGCACATGGAAGGGATAATGATCTGATTAGATTTCGGGGTCACAAGGTCAAAGGTCAAAGGTCATAGAGGTCATTATGTACATAGACATGGTTCGTTTTCACCATAACTCAACAACCATTTGACCAATCAACCTCAAACTTGGCACAGGTATGCATATGGGAGGGACAATGATCTTATTAGATTTTGGGGTCTCAAGGTCAAAGGTCAAAGGTCATAGAGGTCATTATGTACATAGAAATGGTTCGTTCTTGTGATAACTCAGAAACCATTTGACGGTTCAGCAAACTTGATTCATGTATGCATATCGAAAGGGCAATGCTCTCATTAGATTGGGGGGGTCACAAGGTCAAAGATGTCATTGTCTAAATGAAAATAAATCAACATGAAGTGCCATTTATTTCTGATTTGGTAATGGCGGAGGCATAAAGTTCGACCACGCGTGGTCGAAGATTCATCTGGTCTTATTTTAATTGCATAGCAATCAGAAATAGCGTACGCCATTGGCTCACATCGGCACTTTTGTCTTGCGTGCTGGTCTTTTGCGCAGCTAATACCAATCATAGGTACGCCTTCAAAATTTGTTATGACACAGTGAAGATAAGATAAAAGATAAAACACTTTTCAGAATACCGGCCCTGGTTACTGTATGAGCTGAAATTTTCGCGGTGGTTTTATTTTCGTGAATTTCGCGAATCACTCACCTATCGCGAATTAAACAACACGTGAAAATATCAGCAATTACGTTTGCTTTAGCTCTCGGCGTCATCAGCACATTGTTGCCATTGCCGTGCACTATGCGTGCGGAAAGTGCGGTAGTCCTTCACTCCGTGTGTAGCATCACAACACACAGAGAAATTGTCACTCACTACCAGTTAGTTCCGTAGTCACCTCCAAAGCGCTATAAAAAGCCAAATTCTGCTACCAAAAATGCGGAATCGGTGCCATTTTTCCAAAGCATACAGGGCCTTAGTGGGATGATAAGAAAGAGAGTCGCCAAAAACGCGCTATAAATCAAGAAATCAGGGGTTTTATGATGGCTTTCTTTGTTTATCGCAAGCTACGAGTGTGATGGTATTAGCAAAAAAAAATAGAAAAACAAATCCTGCAAATCTGCCGATATGGCTCTTTCATACAAATAAGTTTACTGCAAGTCCCGTCTTGCTACTGCTCTTGCGCTCGCGAAATAAACGACTTGCGAAAATTTCTGTGAGCCTCTGATTTGCGAAAATATCTGTACGCAAAAATATTGGCTTATACAGTATTACATTTCACACTTTCCTGTTTCAGGTTTTTTAAAGCATCATTCTGTACTGAATATATGTCCCTTTATTAGGTTCTTGTCTCTTTTTAGCTAAAGAAATTCGTCAAAAAATTATTCATTATGTTATTATGTAATATAATAACCATGTTATCCAAAAGTTATTGTTATATTTCATATTCCTGTTTTGTCCTAACCCTAAAACGGCCGGGGGGGGGGGGGGGTTGAATCAAACCCCCCCCCCTGTGATTTTTTAGCGATAATTTTTAAACCGTAAAAGATTTTGCCACGGCCTTTCATGACTTTTGAGCCCTGAGTCTTAACACATCTTTTGATACCAAATTTACCAAATTTGGACGTACAGTTCTTGTGCAGGATGGTATTTTACAATCGTGTGCGCGCCAAAAAGTGAATTTTCCTATATTATAACACATGAAATTTTGTAAATTTTAGAGAGGCCAGGCTGGACTAGCACGTTTCTGGTCAAATTAACCAACTTTTGTTACACATACATGGCTTGTATTTCCTTTCAAACATTGCTGGGTTGAATGTTTATGCATTATGCAGATTCATAAACTACTGTACATATTGCTAATGATATAACCAGTATCATGTATTCTTTACATATTCTTCAGACCTATCTCTTTATCACATTGGACAAGAAAGTTGGTGGATGTCTGATTGCTGAACAGATAACAAAGGTTGGTAGACGATCTCAATTAATCAATACTAAAGGGAAATTATTTCACAGCTTCGAATATTTCTTGCAAACCTCAATCATGAATCCCACTGGACTTTATTAAGAGATTCTGGGGATACTTACCTACAAGCTAATTTCATAGTTGCACTTATTATGAGAAATCATGTATTGCAGCATTCAAGTTGAATTGTACACAATTTTCATGGAAAGAAAAGAGTGTAGGTCATGATCCTTTTTCATGCCGAGTTTGACTCGTGTGTAAATGATAAGACATTTTTAATTTCAGTATATTTTAAAGTAGAGAAAAGAAAATAACAAAATGCCTTTTTGTTTGATTTTCAAATACTATGTGATAAATATTTCAAATTATGCCTCACAGAGTTGAATGAAGTTGAATTATATATGCTAAACTAAATGAAATTTGCATGAATTTAAAAGATAAAGAAACCCGATTCCCATTGATAGTAGACTATGTAGAACCATGTACCATTTAAAGAAGTGAAAAAGCATTACAGGATCCACCTTTTCTCGTATCTAAATGATGATGAGGATGAAAATAACGATGATGATAATGATGATGATGGTGATAAGGATAATAGTTATGATGATGATGATAATGATAGTGATGATGGTGATAGTGATGGAGAAGATGATGGTGGTGATGATGATATGATGATAATAGTTATGATGATGATGATGATGATGATGATGATGATGGTGATAGTGATAGTGATGGAGAAGATGATGATGATGATGATAATTATGATAATGATGGTTATGATGATGATAATGATAGTGATTATGATGGTGATAATGATGGTTATGATGATGATGATGATAATGAAGATGATAACGCTAAATTATAGAAAAAAGATTGTTGCAATGTTTCACCTTTTTGTGTTTTTCTGACAGGGATACAGAGTGATCGTTGATGAGCAGAAAGCTGAAGGAAACGAATCCCAGAAGGCCTGGTGTTGTGAGACAGAGTCAGAGCATGCCCTCTGTGGTATAAGTCGTATATGGGTACCCCTAGCCTGCAGGAGAAAGCGTATAGCGTCCAGGATGGTGGATTGTTTGAGGTAAAATGGTTTGATTTGTAATTTATAAGTGCCCTTGAGCAGCATTATGTTGCTGATATCCTCCTCCTCCTCCTCCTCCTCCTTTTTCTTCTTATTCTCCTCCTTCCTCTCCTTCTTTTTCTTTTTCTCTTCTTTTTTCTTCTTCTCTTTCCCCTCCTCATTCTCCACCTCCTCCTCTTTCTTCTTCTTTTCCTCTTCTCTTTTTTTCCTCTTTCTCTTTCTCCAAATGAATAAACAGAATCCATATCGACTGAACTAACTTTGCTATTTTGGCTCATGACAGAGTCATAGTGACATGTAGAGGATGCACCTTTGCTCTCGTCTGATTAGATGAGCTGACTAGTTAAAGGAGAATCCAACCCAGGCATCAGTGTGCTCTTAGTGAATGGAGATGACCAAGAAGAGTAAACAGTGAAAGTTTGAGCAAAATCAGACAATCTGTTCAAAAGTTATGAATTTTGAAAGTTTCAGTAAATCCCTATTACGGGGATCCTTGAGTTGGCAACTTTGCCAGCATCTGTGATGTCATCTTGGACAACTCTCCATTCATTTTGTGCATAAATCTTCAAAAAAAATTGATTTTTATGACATTTCAAGTCAGGAATCAACATAATTCTTCCCAAAATGCTTGCAGAATTGATGTAGCCATGTCATACTCAAACAGTAAATCAAACAAATTTTCATTTTTCTTGAAAATAAAGAAAATGTGAAATTCTGTGTACAAAATGAATGGAGAGTTGTCCACGATGACATCACAGATGCTGGTGGAGTTGCCAACTCAAGGATCCCCATAATAAGGATTTATTTAAAGTTTCAAAGATCATATCTCTTGAACAGATTGTCCAATTCTGCTCAAACTTTCACTGTTCACTCTTCTTGTCCTTCTTCATTCACTGGAAGCACACTGATGTCTGGGTTGCATTCTCCTTTAACAGGAGAAATGGTCGCAGTTGCTGAAATATGGAAGTTAACCCCCTTCATCTCTCAGCAGACATTAGGGATAGTGTGCTCTTTAGAGATACCTTCAGCATTTTTTACTGAAGCTTCATCTGGTGTCTTGAATTTCTCTTTATGCAGGAAAAACTTCATGTATGGGATGGTGCTATCCCGTGATGATGTAGCTTTCTCCGATCCTACACCCGATGGGAAGACCTTTGCTACCAAGTACACCGGGACACCGAGATTCCTGGTCTACAAGTATCACTGAGAGATAGTGAACATTCACTGCAGATACCTCATCGCTTTTCGACAAAATTTTGACCCTGGACAAACTTCATATCAGAGCAGTTGACAAGTAAAATATACTTATTTTAGCCTCAGTGGTCAGATGCTGCAACCAATTTCACTGTTTTACATTAATCCAGAAGGCCTGTGCAGGCGTGAATCCAATAAATAGGATAAGAATATCTGAGAAGCGTGCCTCTTAAGCCCACCACACCTTTATGATCCGACTGCGACCCGATTTTCGAACAAATGGCATTTTGCATTAAATATGAAAGTTTAAACAAGTAATCTTATTTGAAGTTCGGAATAATGATAGGAATACTAAAATCTGCAAGCCTTATGGTCAGAGTAAAGGCCAAATTGGCTTCAAATCGTAGCCGATTGCAAGATTGCTATGACGTCACTACAATTCGGAAGTGAGTTCGCTTTATTCCTACAGGAATGCTTGCTATAGCCCAGAATTTCGATTTTAGTATTCACGCGACTATTCGGAACTTTGATCATTAAGATTTTACATATTTGAATGTTTATATCAAATAATAAACAAATGTTTCCACAATCGGATTGCAGACGGATCGTATATTGTGCGTTGGCTTTAAGCTTTAAAAAGTTGTTTGATTAGGAATTGTTCGGTCCAGATATATATGAGGTTGGAATCTTGTAAAGAGCATATATGGCATTCCATACTTGAAACACTTGAAGACCTATACCCTTGTCAACTTTGACATGTATACTAGTATTGTGTAGTTAAGATTTTTTAATGTATAAACATATATATATCATGTGCCTTTTATATCACTTTTCACTGTATTCTATACCAATTTTTATGTATTTTCTCATTTACAAAGCATTGTTAAGTGTTCTACATTTTGCTTACTGATAACTACATGTACTAGGAATTATGGCATGTATATTGAAAATCCCTCCCATTTCATTTAGTGTTGTAAGGTGAATTTTTCAAATCATTTTTGGTATTGCTCCATGAATAATAGCCTAACCCCCAATAAGCTCTATATACATGTATATGTAACTAGTAGCACCATTATTTTTTTTCTATAATGGGAAATCATCCCTAACTTACATATAATGATGGATTTAATATTTTCGCTCATAATGTTTTGAAATATGAATGAAGAAGATTGCAGATCCTGTCAAAATTTTAAAAATATTGGAACCTGATCCATCAAATTTATCATTTAGTGTTTTGTTCTGGCTTTTGACAAAGTGTTACAAGCCTGTTTTCTCTGCATTATATTCCACGGTGGAGTTGTGGCGTAGTGGTTCATTCATTTGACTCTCAGTCAATGAGTCAAGGGTTCTAATCCCAGCCTGGACCTAATTTCCATTGACAAGATGAGGCATTGATCTAATTCTGTGTTTCCCACTCTCCAGCGAAGATCACGTATTGTAGGTGCATGGGGCCATGGAATAAATCAGTATTTTTCTTGGCTGAGTGAAATTGCTTAACTTGTCTTAAGCCTTTATTTAACCCATTTGTGACAGGAATTATTTAAAGCCTAATTTGATCAGCTTTTATTCTTCAAATTGGCAACACCAACATTTTTATTTCATTGCTACATTTTATTTATAAAATGTCATGTATCAGAAATGAATATAAATTGACAGAGATTATGATAAGTCAAAAAGTTGCCAATTTGCAGGGGAAAACGGTGATTTTAAACTTTCTGTCACATTGCCAATTGAAGGATTTTAATGCTTATTTTCCTTTTAAAAATTTTCAGCATTAAACAATGAATATTGATGCAACCAAAATGGGCACAGTTTGTGTGGAATTTTTTGCTCTTTCTGCTCATGTATTTGGTATGATTTTTAGGGCTTTGCATTAAAAGATATAAGGCCAAACCACAAAATGTGGACCTCTGTCATGAATAGGTTAAGCATTTCACTTGAGCAAGCTGACTTTATGGCAAATTATGTACTGATAACCGTTGTCACTTCATTAAGTTTGATCAAATGTAACGGGCAGTAAAGGTGTCACATTGTATTCATGATTGTAAGATTTACTAGTGTGCAGCATATCATGACTGAGTAAGTATGAGAATACAAGCCAGCCAATCAGACTTGCAAAGTAATTTGCTTTATATGCGAGGTGGCTGTCTAAGATATAAGGTTGAATACCAAAGTTGGCTAAGTAGTTTACTTCAGCCCAAACTAAGTAAAATGCCTAAAATTGTGATTTTCATTACTGGCCCGGAAATACTACATATTTGGCCACTCAGCTTTGGCTGGGTATTAATGTTATACAGGTAGCATCGCCTTGTGATGCACATGAACACTGTTCTTGAAGCCATCACTGTTATTTGTTATTATTATACATTGACAGTTAGTTGTGAGACAGCCTTGTTCATACAAAATGCAGTGAACCGCCTCACAAATTGTCAAAGCAAAATAAAATGAAATGCATGTAGGAGTTGTACATTCATACTTTTGCACCTTATAAAACTGTAAGGGAGAGTAACTATTGTTAGCGCTGCATTAGTCAAATTTTTGGGGACCGCCAATAATAGTTCAAGTTGTGCAAAATTCAACTTTACTAGTGTAAATAAGACATGCTTTGCATACTATAGTTTGGTCGAAAATTGACGCGACCATGGGGGGATATGAACTTGTGTGACTGAGTTATGCAGAGACAATAATGTAACAAATTTACTATGAGAAAAATGCAACTAGCACATAAATTGCAAGTTTAGACCTGGAAAATGTATATTTTGTACTGGTCTTTTGCTGCTTCATGTACAGTGTACCCTTTTAATATTTTGAGTGAAGTACCGGTAATATGTGTGTCTTTCCATTTAGGGTGCATGATGGGGGGACCCTTGTCTGCACACCTAATATTTCACTTAAAATTGATAAACTTTCTTTTTTGTATTCCTCTAATGGCTGACCTCATTTTAATCCTCATATCCTGGGGAGTAACTGTGCCGACAATCTCATCGAAATCTGAACAAGAACAATGTGATTTTTACAAGAAAAGGCGATGGTGTAAATTTGACGCTAAAAAGAGGAAGATGCCCTTGCCTGTGCACTCATTCACTTTACACGCAGGGTGGGACATTTTTGCATCAAAGTGGCCTTTTCAAGGCATGTGAGTAAAAATTACATAAAATAGACGCCTTTCGCCCATTTTTCGTAATTTTTCTCAGTGATACATATCGCTAAAATTGATTTAAAGATGATTGTGTTCGTTGCATCTTTTGTGATGTTAGATTCGTGCAGTTACGCGTATGCACAGACTTGGGCACTGCGCAGACAAGGGGCATCAGACCATACATAGGAAGGTATGTGAGACCAAAGATTTTTGGTCTGTAAATTGTTAGATTTGTTATGTAGGTTCACAGTTGGTCTTGTGGATATTCAGTCATGTAGATGTTTAATCAAGTGCAAAAATAGTGTGCTATTTCCAGTAGTGTAGGGCAAGGCCGATGATTGTGGGGGCGCTGTCATGTATTGGGGGGGGGAGGGAAGGCACCAATCTTACTAGACTGATGACGGAGAATGGAACAGGAGGGGTCTCACTTTTTTTTTTCCTATCTTCCTCTTGCTCTTCTTTTTCTCTATCTTTGTCTATTTTTTCACAATTTGATTCAGGTACCCCCCCCCCCCCTCCCTTGGTATCTGCACTCTATTCTTTTTTTGTGTTGGTTCTATGATATGCTGGGGAAAAAAAGACGTATGCTCCGTTTCATAAAACTTTGTATCAGTAACAACTGCCAGATTTCTATGAGAAATTTGCTCTTGGCCAATCGGATGCAAGGATTTCAGTAGCTTATGATACTTATTGCAACTTGTTATTGATAACAAGTTTTTGTGAAATAGGACCCTGAATTCACACATGCTAAATATCACCTCCACTACTTGCACATTAGAAATCTGATGTTAACGCAAACACACAAATAATGTTACATAAGTAAATCCATGATATACAGTACATGTATGTATGTGTTGACAGTGGGAGCGCTGCTCAAGTTTGACAGAATAAAGTTTTTAGATTTTCATCATCGATTCCATTTGAACTCGAGGACAGTTTAAGTTTGTGATGATTTTGAGTTGATTGCTGAATTCATCGTGTTCTCTTTAATATGTAATGGAGGTTAAAAGTTTGTAGGAGTTGGCATGTACTCAGTATCTACTAGGTGAACTAGAATGTAGCAACTAGATGTACAGTGGAACCTCAGTTTAAAGAGATCTCATATAACAATATTCCTGATATAACAAGGTTATATTCTAGTTCCCGCTCTTTATATTCTATTGTTTTTTTTTAACCTGATTTAACGAGATTCCTGCTATAACAAGGTAATTTTGATGGTCCCAACTACCCCGTTATACCGAGTTTCCACTGTATTGGACCAAGTATAGAGCATTAGGCCTGTGGCGGACAATGAAAATGGGTTTAGAGGAGTGATAATTTGCCCTTTCGAAGTTCTTTTTTATGTTAATTTTCTTTGAAAGATTTTATCATGACACAGGACATTTTTTGGTGCGTTTAACATATTATCAACAAATGTGAGCCTTTGATTCCCGGTGATGGATCCATGTTCACGGCAGGAGGGGGGGGGGGGGAGGGAAGGGGGGGGGACGTGCCCCTGGGAAAAAAAACCCGATCTGCCATCTAGTATGAATAGAAAATTATGCCCCAGGTATTGTCAGATAATTTTCAGACTTGTATAATTATACACCGGTTGCCAGATATTTGATATTTGTAGCTTGACATTTTCGACATCTTTCCCCTTTACCCATCCCCCTCCACCCCCCACCCCCCCCCCCCCCCATAATGAAAAAGCCATCTCTGCTCATGAAAGGAGGGAAAATGTCATCTTGGCTTCTGAAATGCCCCTTTCTTTAATCCTTGACATATTCACCACACTGCTAATTCCTTTTTACTGCACGTTTTATTGATGGGAAGCGTGAGACAGAGAGAGAGACCTATGGGCGTCAGTGGGGGGGGGGGGGGGGGCAGGGGGACGTTAAAAAAATTCTGGGGTTGGGGACACAATAGGGTATATATAGTGTATCCCCCCCCAAAAAAAAATAAAAAATATATATATATAATAATCATGATAATATTAACAATAATGATAATAATAATAAATAATAATAATAATAATAATAATAATAATAATAATAATAATAATAATAATAATAATAATAATAATAATAATAATAATAATAATAAATTTTTCCCCCTTGATTAATTTTCCATTGGAATAACCATTTAAAGTTGCCTTGAATTCAACCTCCTTGCAGGTGTCATGGTTTTTATATTATACAGTGCAATTGCGAAAAGTATAACTTTTGACAGATGGACACACCAGCAATCCCTGCAAGAATCCCAAATGGGCCAATCAAAGCGGACTGGAAGTTTCTGTGCATTGTATTTTCCCAATCGTGCACTATTCTCCTTTGTGGAAGCATTTATACTTGCAATTCTTCGTTTTCAAGTCAAAGATAGTATACGTTTTTTGCAGTGAAGAAATGTACTTGTTTTCCAGGCGCATTGTTTATTATAATTGAAAATACATTTAATAATGTTGGTTATTATGATATCCAACTACAATCTAAGTTAGGACTGACCGTAAGATGGAGCTAGTCAAACTCTACTTAATGTAACTGTAATTCAAGCTGCGCATCGAAATGCTGTTGGACAAAGAGATAGACAATGAAAGCAAACGCAGGTAAAACATTTTCTAATCGCACGTTAAATTCTCAAGAAAGCAGATTGAACTAGCTCACAAGAATCAATTCACCAGGCGAGTTTGCATATTAGGCCAAAGATTATCTTGCAATGCATAGGTGATGAGGTGTGGATGATGAAAATATTCAGTCAGAGTGGAATTATCTAAAGCTGTTAATGGGTGGGTTTTTTGGTTGTTTTTTTTTTTTTTTTCAATTTCTTGTAGTTCATATATCCCAAATACCGGACAAGAGTTTTAATGGCAAGGCCTGTGTCTTGAGCCGTTGCAATATAGGTTGGATCCCGTGTTGGATTAAAGGCTAAACGACTTTTTCTACCATGACAAACACCGTTGAAAACAAACCGAACAACAACAAACTTAACCGTGGGTATAGCCACTTAGCCAGAGGTCCGTGTCACGTGATGAGTTATTTTCCTGACGCAGCACTGCGTTGAAACAATTACATCGTACACACAAAAATGAATGCTGAATTTGCATTGCAAAACAAGGTCCTTTTACTAGGGGAGAGTAATATTTTCTACAGAAAGTTTATTAGCTCAAGTGTAAAAGCAAGCGAAATGAAGCTTCCTGTATCCCCGCCTGTATCAGTTATTGGAAAGAATGAAGTGAACCATAAGCCTAAATCATACCCTATGATTCATTGGATTTTTTTTTCTGCCGTAGGAGTTTTGTTTTGTTTTGTTTTTTTTTTTGCCAGACGCATGGCACAATGCCATTTGCAACGGAGGTGTCACTTTGATTGCGTTATTTCTTGCGCTGATGGAACATTTGAAAATGAATTGCCCTTACGCCAATAAATGGAATGTTTCATCTGTTCATTTTGTAAGATAACAAGCTCAGGTCATGAACTACCGCACCAATCACTGACGCTGCCTTGCGCCAGACAAAATAATGACTTCATGGGCATAAACCGCTGGCGTAGCTGAAATCGTACCTTGATAGGCATCTTCTAAACTGACCTATGATCTTTATTTCTAGTGCATAAACCGAATGTGTCACTGACGCCGCCTTGCGTCAGGCAAAATGATTCATTAACACAATACTAGCGCGGCTGAAATCGCGTCCCCTGGGGTATTCTTTAAGCCGACCCATTGTATGCCAAAGTGCACTGAATAAAACACAGGGAGTATACATACACGAATCTGTGTGTTTTTAGGTAATTACCAGAAGCCTTTCCCAGAGTCATTTAGATGCCCACAATGATCACGTGCGATCTCATGGATTTGAGAAAGTGAGTTCCAAATTATTCTTCCTGAAATCTTTATGGAAGGAAACACTTTCCTAACGCCTACACCTGATCTTTCTTAGCTAAACCTAGATATGGCATTGTAGCAGTTCAAATCTTTAAACGAAAGAGGAAGTGGAAATCATCATATCAAAACAATAATACGGTTCTATACTTGTGATCATTTCTCTAACATTCTTTAGTCATAAGGGGTCAATCGTGAACACAATGAGTATAAAAATTGCAGGAGATTTTTGATGGCTTCGCGGAAGTCCTTGAGTCTGTACATGTAGATGTAAGGGTTCATGGCAGAGCTACTCCAGAGGATCAGGCAGACTGTACGGTATATCAGGTAGTGGGGTTCGAAGTCAGCCCGATAGAGCATCTCGACGATGAGCAGGGGTATGAAGAAGACGATGTAGAGAAGGAAAGTAATGAAGACTGTTCGGACGATCTTGATGAGATGACGATTCCGCGCGTTGATTTGGTTGACCTGAGAGATAGCACCCTCGTCTCCCGCCCCGGCCACCCTCTTGTTGGACATGCGCACGATGTTGACGATCTTGAGGTAGCAGATGAGCGACGTCAGCCACGAGAGGGCGGTGATGGAGAAAACAGTAATGGCGAAGCCTAGGGTCTCGTCGGTCTCCTTGATGTAACAAACGCCAAGTCGAGGTTGAAAGGTCACACCGCGGAGGAAGGAGAGCGGTACCACCGACACAGAGATGAAGAACAACCAACCCGTTACGGTCATGGTGACGACAAGAACTAGATTCCACGTGACACGTTCTTTCTTCCAGAGGATTCCGCAGAGGCCATTTACGGAGATGAGGGCGCTAAACAGACAGGAAGTCAGTGATGAGGAGATGCCGTAAGTCAGCATACCGCGGCAGACAGTGAAGCTTGGCCAGGGCTTGCTCGTGTAGAATGTGATGATGGAGTAGGGACCGTTAAGGGCACACGTGAGGAAATCCAGAAGGGCAAGACTGAAGAGAAGTGTATTTGCTCGCTTGTGGAGACGCTTCTGCGTTGCAATTGCGACAAGGACCAACCCGTTGGCCACCACACCCAGCAGTGTCAGAATACCAGTTGTTGTGGCGACAAAAATATCCATCTCGGGAATTATCGTCTGATTTATTCCTATGATACGCATTTTAACTTCTTGATATCACAAATTTAAAATGAAAAGGCCGTAGTGGATGTAATGGTAGTGTATCCTCGACGTCGTTTAATCAATAACTGAAACATAATGTCATCAGTAGTAATCTGTAGGAAGACCCGTATAGTAATCCTAGCATCTTCTTAAAACTTTCTCTTCAAGAGTTTTGATCTCGAGCCAACTGCTTCACTTTATCATCCAATTCCACCATCATTTGCTACAAGATCATCCAGGAACTTCAAGGCTTTCCGTTGGAGCTTCTTATATTTATTCAAAGCAGCGATGTTTATACGGCAAAGTTATTTCCATGTTCTAACTTGACGTACGCCGGATGAAGGAAGGGGCGACATAAGGCGTTGTAGACGACGATGACGACAGTCAAATGGAAAACCTCTTGACGAAAGGCACCTGAAATGGAAAAGGAAAGCATGGAATTATAAGCTCAGTCATACGAAGTCATAAAAGATGAAAAACACAAAATGAATGAAATAAAACGGTTACAGTTCGTTATTCCGAAGGTTCGGTAATCCGTAAACGAAATGAGGTTCGTTATTCCGAAGGCTCGTTAGTCCGAAAATGAAACAAGTTCGTTAGTTATTTTCGGACTAACGAACCTTATTTCATTTTTGGACTAACGAATTTTCGGAATAACGAACCCCCCGGAATAACGCCACAAATTTTCGGACTGATCTTTTTTTCACTTTTTTTGACTAACGAACATAATAGGTCTACGCAATTTGCGTGTTTCGGAACAACGAATCTTCGGAATAACGAACATCATCCAATAAAACAATAGCAACTTGATAAATTTATAGGACATAGATCAATTTTCAAGATGTGGTTGGCAAAGTTAAACGTCAAATGAATTAATGGACGACTTGAAAGGCCTACCCTGAATAATGAGAGCAAATTCTAGTTAGGAACGTTCTTTCTAGATAATGTTTCCCGTCCTGGCCCTCGATCCTCTTAACATCCAGCGATCCCAAACACTCTTATCCACCCCTTCCCCTTCCCCTTCCCATGACATTGTCCCATGACATTGTCCCCTTAATGGCAGTACCCAAACTCTGCCACATATATCAACCGCAGTGTAATCAGAAAGGATTTTTTTTTTAATCTGGCACTTTTTAAAATCTGGCATTATGGACGTCAACATCAATACACCTCCGCTTCCGCCTCTGCACTGATTTCGACCAAAATGAGAGAGAGAGAGAAAAAAGAAGTAATTTTAAGGCTTTGGGGGAAAAATCAACTCAATTATTACTTGGGGAGTTCTTATCCCTCTCTCAAAAGATTGGCATGCCTGAGGAATATAATACCCTTTCCAGTCGAATCTGATTAAGAAAAGCTTTAGATTTTGACAAATTTGTCACATACGGGCTGATTATAATAGAATCCAATGCGCAATGCGGACAATGCTATATAGAAACAACAACGGCACGATTTCACGTGGCAAAAAAAAAAAAAAAAAAAAAAAAAAAAAAAACCCTCACAATATTGAATTTGAAATTGATGTAACGTAAGTCTTCACCATTAACCTTATTTTTTTCACTAAATTCAGAGGCTGAAATTAGTGTTGAAAATAATTAGAAAAGATTAGGTTCATTGCAAGTTGAAACACGAAATGCCACCGATTCACTGGATTCTTAAGTTTTTGTTTTGTTCTGTTGTGTTTTGCTTTGTTTTGTTTCGCTTCGCTTCGTTTTGATTTTGCTTTGTTTTTGTTTTGTTTTGTTTTTTTTTTTGCCAGACGCATGGCACAATGCCATTTGCAACGGAGGTGTCACTTTGATTGCGTTATTTCTTGCGCTGATGGAACATTTGAAAATGAATTGCCCTTACGCCAATAAATGGAATGTTTCATCTGTTCATTTTGTAAGATAACAAGCTCAGGTCATGAACTACCGCACCAATCACTGACGCTGCCTTGCGCCAGACAAAATAATGACTTCATGGGCATAAACCGCTGGCGTAGCTGAAATCGTACCTTGATAGGCATCTTCTAAACTGACCTATGATCTTTATTTCTAGTGCATAAACCGAATGTGTCACTGACGGCCGCCTTGCGTCAGGCAAAATGATTCATTAACACAATACTAGCGCGGCTGAAATCGCGTCCCCTGGGGTATTCTTTAAGCCGACCCATTGTATGCCAAAGTGCACTGAATAAAACACAGGGAGTATACATACACGAATCTGTGTGTTTTTAGGTAATTACCAGAAGCCTTTCCCAGAGTCATTTAGATGCCCACAATGATCACGTGCGATCTCATGGATTTGAGAAAGTGAGTTCCAAATTATTCTTCCTGAAATCTTTATGGAAGGAAACACTTTCCTAACGCCTACACCTGATCTTTCTTAGCTAAACCTAGATATGGCATTGTAGCAGTTCAAATCTTTAAACGAAAGAGGAAGTGGAAATCATCATATCAAAACAATAATACGGTTCTATACTTGTGATCATTTCTCTAACATTCTTTAGTCATAAGGGGTCAATCGTGAACACAATGAGTATAAAAATTGCAGGAGATTTTGATGGCTTCGCGGAAGTCCTTGAGTCTGTACATGTAGATGTAAGGGTTCATGGCAGAGCTACTCCAGAGGATCAGGCAGACTGTACGGTATATCAGGTAGTGGGGTTCGAAGTCAGCCCGATAGAGCATCTCGACGATGAGCAGGGGTATGAAGAAGACGATGTAGAGAAGGAAAGTAATGAAGACTGTTCGGACGATCTTGATGAGATGACGATTCCGCGCGTTGATTTGGTTGACCTGAGAGATAGCACCCTCGTCTCCCGCCCCGGCCACCCTCTTGTTGGACATGCGCACGATGTTGACGATCTTGAGGTAGCAGATGAGCGACGTCAGCCACGAGAGGGCGGTGATGGAGAAAACAGTAATGGCGAAGCCTAGGGTCTCGTCGGTCTCCTTGATGTAACAAACGCCAAGTCGAGGTTGAAAGGTCACACCGCGGAGGAAGGAGAGCGGTACCACCGACACAGAGATGAAGAACAACCAACCCGTTACGGTCATGGTGACGACAAGAACTAGATTCCACGTGACACGTTCTTTCTTCCAGAGGATTCCGCAGAGGCCATTTACGGAGATGAGGGCGCTAAACAGACAGGAAGTCAGTGATGAGGAGATGCCGTAAGTCAGCATACCGCGGCAGACAGTGAAGCTTGGCCAGGGCTTGCTCGTGTAGAATGTGATGATGGAGTAGGGACCGTTAAGGGCACACGTGAGGAAATCCAGAAGGGCAAGACTGAAGAGAAGTGTATTTGCTCGCTTGTGGAGACGCTTCTGCGTTGCAATTGCGACAAGGACCAACCCGTTGGCCACCACACCCAGCAGTGTCAGAATACCAGTTGTTGTGGCGACAAAAATATCCATCTCGGGAATTATCGTCTGATTTATTCCTATGATACGCATTTTAACTTCTTGATATCACAAATTTAAAATGAAAAGGCCGTAGTGGATGTAATGGTAGTGTATCCTCGACGTCGTTTAATCAATAACTGAAACATAATGTCATCAGTAGTAATCTGTAGGAAGACCCGTATAGTAATCCTAGCATCTTCTTAAAACTTTCTCTTCAAGAGTTTTGATCTCGAGCCAACTGCTTCACTTTATCATCCAATTCCACCATCATTTGCTACAAGATCATCCAGGAACTTCAAGGCTTTCCGTTGGAGCTTCTTATATTTATTCAAAGCAGCGATGTTTATACGGCAAAGTTATTTCCATGTTCTAACTTGACGTACGCCGGATGAAGGAAGGGGCGACATAAGGCGTTGTAGACGACGATGACGACAGTCAAATGGAAAACCTCTTGACGAAAGGCACCTGAAATGGAAAAGGAAAGCATGGAATTATAAGCTCAGTCATACGAAGTCATAAAAGATGAAAAACACAAAATGAATGAAATAAAACGGTTACAGTTCGTTATTCCGAAGGTTCGGTAATCCGTAAACGAAATGAGGTTCGTTATTCCGAAGGCTCGTTAGTCCGAAAATGAAACAAGTTCGTTAGTTATTTTCGGACTAACGAACCTTATTTCATTTTTGGACTAACGAATTTTCGGAATAACGAACCCCCCGGAATAACGCCACAAATTTTCGGACTGATCTTTTTTCACTTTTTTTGACTAACGAACATAATAGGTCTACGCAATTTGCGTGTTTCGGAACAACGAATCTTCGGAATAACGAACATCATCCAATAAAACAATAGCAACTTGATAAATTTATAGGACATAGATCAATTTTCAAGATGTGGTTGGCAAAGTTAAACGTCAAATGAATTAATGGACGACTTGAAAGGCCTACCCTGAATAATGAGAGCAAATTCTAGTTAGGAACGTTCTTTCTAGATAATGTTTCCCGTCCTGGCCCTCGATCCTCTTAACATCCAGCGATCCCAAACACTCTTATCCACCCCTTCCCCTTCCCCTTCCCATGACATTGTCCCATGACATTGTCCCCTTAATGGCAGTACCCAAACTCTGCCACATATATCAACCGCAGTGTAATCAGAAAGGATTTTTTTTTAATCTGGCACTTTTTAAAATCTGGCATTATGGACGTCAACATCAATACACCTCCGCTTCCGCCTCTGCACTGATTTCGACCAAAATGAGAGAGAGAGAGAAAAAAGAAGTAATTTTAAGGCTTTGGGGGAAAAATCAACTCAATTATTACTTGGGGAGTTCTTATCCCTCTCTCAAAAGATTGGCATGCCTGAGGAATATAATACCCTTTCCAGTCGAATCTGATTAAGAAAAGCTTTAGATTTTGACAAATTTGTCACATACGGGCTGATTATAATAGAATCCAATGCGCAATGCGGACAATGCTATATAGAAACAACAACGGCACGATTTCACGTGGCAAAAAAAAAAAAAAAAAAAAAAAAAAAAAAAAAACCTCACAATATTGAATTTGAAATTGATGTAACGTAAGTCTTCACCATTAACCTTATTTTTTTCACTAAATTCAGAGGCTGAAATTAGTGTTGAAAATAATTAGAAAAGATTAGGTTCATTGCAAGTTGAAACACGAAATGCCACCGATTCACTGGATTCTTAAGTTTTTGTTTTGTTCTGTTGTGTTTTGCTTTGTTTTGTTTCGCTTCGCTTCGTTTTGATTTTGCTTTGTTTTTGTTTTTGTTTTTGTTTTTTGTTTTTTCATTTTAAAGTTTAAACTTTTCAGTCATTCATGAGACTTATCCATAGCATGCAAATGGCTGTACCATATCATATTATGACATAATTCCACAATACGGGGACACGCCAGGAGCAGGACCCACCCCCCCCCCCCCCCCCCCCCCCCCATCAAAATGATGAAAAGGAGGGGGAAACAAAACAGGGAGCCGGTACCATAGTATAGTGGTTCATTCACTTCACTCTCAATCCAAGGTTGGAGTGTTTGAATCCGAATCTTTTGGCAAGACATTAATCCACATTTGCCACTCGATCTCCACCCAGGTGTAAATGGGTACCTGCTGGGGTAATAATAATTGAAGGGCCCTCTGGAAGGACAGCAACCTGCTGATGAGTCTTCCCTGGGTATTATTAATCCCTCGGTAAACAAGTTATTATCATTATTATTTGACTTTTAAAAAAATAATAATAGTAATAATATTGGATATTTGTATAGCGTGCGTATCCACCAAACAAGGTGCTCAAGGCGCTCCAATATTACCCCGGCTCAGCTAGGCTACCAATTACAGTGCTCATGGCTTTCAAGGAATTCCTTCCTGCCGGTACCCATTTACACCTGGGTGGAGAGTGGCAAATGTAGATTAATGTCTTGTCAAAGGACATCAGTGCCGTGGTGGGATTCGAACCCCGGATCTCGTGGTTCACAGTCCGGGGACTTATCAACTGAGCCACAACATCTTTTACTTATTATTATCATTATTATAAAACAAGGGGAAGAGAGAGAGAGAGAGGACGTGGAAAGGAGGCGACTGGACCATTTCGATTCCCGCATTTACCCTATTAGGTTCAATGACCTGATTATTTTATTTCAGTTACTCAGCAGGTCCCCCAGACATGCCAAGCGAATGGTGAAAGTGGGGGGGGGGGGGGGGGAGGAGAAAAAAAAGGGAGAGAAGGAGAGTACAAGTAAAGAAGATGACACGAACCCCAGCTCTCTCCCCCCCCCCCCCCCTCTTCCCTTCCCTGTTTGGTAACCTAATTATTATTTTTTGTTTGTTTTAAATATTCTTTCATTCTTTTGTTTCATTGACATCAATATGAACAAACATAGCAAACAAATTACAATCATGAATATAAGGTACCTTTAAAAATACAATTTACAAGTAACTTCACACGTACCACTCTTTGTTTGTTCACTTTGTTTGTTTTATTGTTTGTTCTGTTTTCTTCTGTTTTTGCAGATTATCGAGTCATTTTTTCGGTATCACTCGGATTTATGATGATTCCAGCAGGCTAGTGTCCTTTACAGAACGAATAAACAATTTAATCAATATTTGCATGTTGCATATTTTTAAGGGGAGAGTATCACAGTTTATTTGTTTGTGTTTGTTTGTTTTCTTGTAATTAAAAAAAACGTACATGCAAATGCTGGTATTAATATGCACATAGCAAATTAAATGTACAATAAAAGAGCAACAGCATAATAAGCATTATTAATAACATATTATGTTATGCAGGGCCCGCTGGAAGATCAGCTGATAAAGCTGAAGTGGCTACCCTGGGTAAATAAGGGTTGTTATTATAGACCTATAGATAAAAGGCCTTGCTCAAGGGTATAAGTGCCGTACCGGGGATCGAACCTACGATCTTCCCGTCTCTAGTCGAGTGCTTTAAACCACTCGACTACGACACTTCCACTTCCATTTACAAACCCAGCTCAGTCTTCCCCCTACCCCCTCCCCCCCCCCCCCCCCCCCCCATTAACGAAAATTCACCATCCCTGGTCTGGTTGTGTTTTTCCACGACACAGACCCCAAGACTCACAAAAACATTAGAAAAGAAAACAAAAAACAGTTATTTGAATAAAGTGAATTTTAAATTTGGTGACTTGTCTTCTTCTAACATGTCTAAAAAAGTTTCCACTCTTTGATACACTCTGTATATTTGTGTAGGTGTCTGTGTAATTAAATTTTGTATAGATGTCTGTGTAATTGTATTCTAAATCATTAGGATCTGGATTATTAAAATGAATCCCTAAAAATCATGTACGGCGTGGTTAATTAGCAAAGTAAGTGGGGGATATTCTTCGTCTCTTCGTTTGTTTTGATTTTGTTGTTTTTTACCTTTTCTCTCGATTTTTTTTCTTTGTTTTTCTAGATGAGAGGATAGAACACAAGAAGCCTTATAGTACAAGACTTCCACACGAAGGAAACTCTATTTTCGACGCAGTCACCGTGATGCCTCTCGTGTATTACACCGTATGGACAGCAAAAAGACGCTTATCTATGTCCATGACGCCTATTGCACATGCACGATGCGTCATAATACCTGACGCAAGCCAGCGTCACTGACAGCTACCGTGACGCGCCATCCATGTGCATTTTGTCAGAGCAATATAGTACAGAAAGAGAACCCAAGAAGAAGACATGCATAATTAGCGTTTATGCCCGGCTTGCCGTCATGCGCTTGACTGGCGCAGGTCACAACGCAACAGAAATGACATGCATTGCAAAGAGGAAGCATTACAATAGTAGGTCAACATGCATGACTTTGAAAAATATGAATTTTAATAATCCAGTAGCTGACGCACGCTGAAGTCAGCAAATAACGCATTATGATCAACGAGCATAGCACCATATCATGCATCATACAAGGCATCTTTTCCATGAAAAGTGTCAGATTTCAGTGTACCGACATCTCTAATCTGTATGCGTGTAATATCTTTGGCATAGCGACCTAATTGACTCCTGACCGACTCCAGAGCGATCATTTCATGGCCATTCATCGTAATGTAAATCTTTGCTCAATCCGGCATCGATCTTGTATCGGTCTCTCAGTGTGACTGAGGGTTTATTACGAACAATGGATGCTATTAAACTGTTGCTCAAACGATCCATCATTATCATGCGATCATCTGACTCACAGGACACTTCTGCATAGTTTCTTTCTGTAATGATCCTCCCAAGAGGTGTCGTTAATGACTCTGTCTAGCTACCTATTATTATTATTATTATTACTATTATTATTTATTTGACCAATAAAAAGGAATACAAGATATACATACAAAGCATTAGGCAAGAGACAGCAAAAGATAAGATGGAATGGCATGTGGGTCAGGGTTCACAAAAGAGAAGTTCTTCCCTGTTGCCCGTAGGCATGTGAACCCACAAATGCCATTCCAAAATATAATAGATTTTGCACAAGATAAATTATACAATCATAAAAAGAATTTAATATGCCTATAAAATTGCCCATGAATTGTAAATGAGAATCTAGCTTACATTCCAAAGGAAATCGTATTGAAACCTCATTGAATCCGGGGGGGGGGGGGTGTTTCATAAAGCTGTTCGTAAAGTTACGAATGACTTTACGAACGACTTGAATATGGCAGGCTAGATGGGATTCTCAATCATTGAAATCGCATCAGCTAAAGGTGAAATATGCAGACATAGATTAACATTACTATTGTTTACAAACATTTTTATTGCGAAGTATACTTTTTGCCACAATAGTTTAATCAAAATTATGGGAAATGCAGTCACAGTTAAAGCGTCAGTAAAATTTTGGGCATCCCATTTAGCTTGCCATATGCCAGTCGCTCGTAACGTCATTCCCAACTTTACGAACAGCTTTATGAAACACTCCCCTGGCTATTAAACAAGGAGCTCAATAAATTTAAAACACGCTTATTACAAGTAGCTCGGTCAATGTACATTTATGTTATTGCACAAGAGTGTGCATAACACAAATGGCTACAGATTGCATAATAAGACGTAGAAGAAAAGGAAAGAAGAAGATAACGAAGAAGGAGAAGAAGAAGGAAGTGAAAAAGAAAATGAAGGAGGAAAGGAGAAGAATAAGAGGAAGGAGAAGGAGAAGAAAAAGAGGAAGAAGAAGAAGAAGAAGAAGGAGAATGAGAAGAAGAAGCAGAAGAAGAGGAAGAAGAAGAAGAAGAAGAAAAAGATGATGAAGAAGAAGAAATAGAAAGAAGAAAGAAGGAGGAGGGGGAGGAGTGGTGAGGAGGAGTAGGAAAAAGACGATGGTAAGAGAAAGAACTAAAAATTTAAGGCGGGACATAACATACACTCTAAGATTACAAGAATGCCTTCGCCCCTCCCTGATTGTGAACATTCAATATCATCACAACTGCTGCTGATTTACAGCAAAATAGAACTTGTGCACTAGTCTGTTAGCCTGTCCCGAAATGGTCACCTCATTTAACCCATTCGTGACAGGAATTATTTAAAGCCTAATTTGATCAGCTTTTATTCTTCAAATTGGCAACACCAACATTTTTATTTTATTGCTACATTTTTCTTATAAAACGTCATGTTTCTGAAATGAATATAAATTGACAGAAATTGTAATTAGAAGTCAAAAAGTTGCCAATTTGCAGGGGAAAACGGTGATTTTAAATTTTCTATTGCATTGCCAATTTAAGGATTTTAATGCTTATTTTCCTTTAAAAAAATTTCAGCATCAAACAATGAATATTGATGCAACCAAAATGGGCAAAGTTTGTGTAGAATTTTTTGCTCTTTCTGCTCATGTATTTGGTATGATTTTTAAGGCTCTGCATCAAAAGATATTAGGCCAAACCACAAAATGTGGACCTCTGTCACGAATGGGTTAACATATCAGATATGACCCTTTAAAGTTACTTAGACCATCCATCTCATTCACAAAAAGCTTGATAACCTGCAACATAGCCACTGGGAGTAGCCACCAGGGCCTCCTGAACGGGCCCCAAAATTGGGTTGATTATTTCACCCCATCTAATATGATATGCACCAAATAAGTCATTTGACTATAAATTACCAAAACACATAAACTGGTCATATTTTCCGTCGGGATGGGTTGTCAGACGGCCCCTAAAACTGGGGTAAACTTTTTTCTACATCCAGAGTACTTTCGGGCAACAAAGTTTAGTCAAATGACACTTTGATTTTTTTCAGGTGTTGGACCCCCTTCCAGAAGGAAAATTTTGTCACTTTTTTTTTTTCATCTGGTAATTTACTGCCATAGACCTACCTTTTCCTTTTGACAAAATTTAGTCTATGGGCCTTAAGGGAGAAAATTTACCCCAATTTTTAGGGGCTCTCTGAGAAACCATAGGTAATTTGATGATAAACTGACGGTATACCATGGCAATTTGATGATTATTTGACATTATACCATGGTAATTTAATGATTAATAGACGGTATACCATGGTAATTCGATGATAAATCGAATGTATACCATGGTAATTTGATAATAAATTTACATGGTATGATAATTGAATGATTAATTGACAGTATACCATGGTAATTCGATGATAAATAAACGGTATACTAAGGTAATTTGACGATAAATTGACGGTATACCATGGTAATATAATGATTAATTGCTGGTAACACCATGGTAATTTGGCGATAAATTGACGGTATACCACGGTAATTTAATGATCAATTTACAGTATACCATGGTAATTCAACGATTGATTGACGGTATACCAAGGTAATCTGATGATTAATTGACGGTATACCATGATAATTCAATGATTGATGGTATACCAAGTTAACTTGATGATAAATCGACGGTATACCATGGCAATTCGATAATTAACTGACGGTATACCATGGTAACTTGATGATAAAGTGATAGTATACCGTGGTAATTTGATGATGAATTGACGGTATGCTGTGGTAATTTGAAGATAAATTGCCGTTATACTACGAGTACTGTGGTACTTTCTACAATAGTGAGGCAACTTGAAATCGAGTCAGCGAGTTGTAATTTCTTTCTGATTAACCACTTTTCACCAAGCACTCATTTCTTTTTCTCGAAATGCATTGCGCTATGGGCCTCCAAACATGCATATAACTATATCTCGTATTTTGTTTCAGGAGAAATACCGAGATATTTCCCCTCAATACTCTTATGAAATTTAAAGCAGTCATATGCCTCTCCCTATTCAAAGATGATTGTAATGCATGAATTAAAAAAAAAAAAAAGATAGAAATACACTGACATGAAAAATAGATATACAAACAAATAAATAAATATATATTAAATGAATAATCTAATGAATTCAAAATGGAATTAAAGATCTGACGTGATTTTCCTCCTTTATTTTCGCATTTAGATCGCAAGAAAATGTTTCAGTTATTGGATGAAAGCTACGAGCCTATCTTAAAAGCCATGCAGTCTTAAATCTTGAATTTGTGGCGCCTTCAACGTAATGTCAAGCTGTTTAGATGTAAATGAAACCATACTGCCGCCGAAAACTGCGTGGTTTATCAAAACAAAACACTGCCATGCTTTCGGGGAAAATAGGGAGAAAGCTTATTTTTTACATTTTAGCACGGTAAAAACTACTTTCGAAAAATCAACTTAAGGCAACTTCAGTAGCCCTGTCACCTTTAGAAATGCGTGGACCATTTACAATGGCTTATTACGTAATCCGAGCATGATTTGTATGGGCAGTACAATAGGCTTTAGAAATTGCACTTGAGTTGATTTTTCAAAAGTAGTTTCTTATCGTGTTCATTGTGAAGAGATACAAAAGCGGCGTTGAGAAACTTACCACTAAGCATCAACAGAGAACGATGGGATATGCGTAACTTAGTTCGGTCGACATTTGAAGCGAGGTCTCGAACCCTAACCATGTATTATCGTGATCGTGTACGTTAGCATCCTCTTGCGAGTTTTCTGTAATATACTTGCTTTTGATATTGCTACGTTCTTTCTATATAGTGGTGGACGACAGAGATGGGGCGCGGGCTCGCCAATCACGCTATAAAATTTTGTTCGTGCGTCATGCACGGCGCCTCCAAGTAACACAAGGGGATTCCTGTGGGCGGAGATTCTTGTAATTACCCATGTCATAGAAATAGAAGACTTCTGTTAGTGTGATACATGTACATTGTTTAGCGGAAGGCGGCTTCCCGACGTTTTCGAATAGATGGGATTATTTGATAAGTGTCAGAGTAAGGAAGTGATAAAAATAAAGGCAAAGCTGGTCCTTGTCCTGTAATGTGAGTAGGGGCATAGAAGAAATAAAGGGGGTGTAATGAATTTCCCACAAATCCAGTCTTCGTTTTATGATTTGAGTAGGGGCATACAGCCGGGGCAGAGTAAGAAGGACGGTACATCAAAATAATAATTATAGTCAGATTTGACTAGATTACCAGGTCAGACGGACACCGGCTTGATTCTAGATAAAATTATGTAACAATTCTAGTAAAAATGACCCGAGAACCAACGCCATTCTAGTCAAAGTTGATACAATTCTAGTAAAATAATTTGAATAGATCACCGAATCCCACAGGCACTTGCACTGTTCTAGTCAAGTTTTTTGACTAGATTCAAGTGAAAATAGTCCAGAATTCTATTTTTTTTTTAATGAACGATTTGTGTTTTCTAGAATTTCTAGTCAATTTCACAGGAATCGAGTCAAGTTAGTGTTGGTGCCCAATAATGATCCTGTGCTAGTCAAATCATTTTAGAATCTCGTCCTTTTTACAATAGAATTGTGTCAAATCTGACTAGAACAGTATAGTATATAGTCCGTCAAATCTGACTAGATTTGTTTTTACTGTGTAAATGGCTGGATGGGGGTCACCATGCATGAGAAGAGATGAAGTCAAAATTCAATGAATATAAAGAGGGTGGGGTTACCATGTATGAGAAGAGATGAATTAAAAATTCAATGAATATAAAGAGGGTGGGGTTACCTTGTATGAGAAGAGATGAAGAGGGTGGGTTTACCATGTATGAGAAGAGATGAAGAGGGTGGGTTTACCATGTATGAGAAGAGATGAAGAGGGTGGAGTTACCATGTATGAGAAGAGATGAAGAGGGTGGGGTTACCATGTATGAGAAGAGATGAAGAGGGTGGGGTTACCTTGTATGAGAAGAGATGAAGAGGGTGGAGTTACCATGTATGAGAAGAGATGAAGAGGGTGGGTTTACCATGTATGAGAAGAGATGAAGAGGGTGGAGTTACCATGTATGAGAAGAGATGAAGAGGGTGGGTTTACCATGTATGAGAAGAGATGAAGAGGGTGGAGTTACCATGTATGAGAAGAGATGAAGTTAAAATTCACTGAATATAAGGAGGGTGGAGTTACCATGTATGAGAAGCGATGAAGTAAAATTCAATGAATATAAAGAGGGTGGAGTTACCATGTATGAGAAAAGAAAATAATAATTATAGTCAGATTTGACTAGATTACCAGGTCAGACGGACACCAGCTTGATTCTAGATAAAATTATGTAACAATTCTAGTAAAAATGACCCGAGAACCAACGCCATTCTAGTCAAAGTTGATACAATTCTAGTAAAATGACCAGATTCTAGTAAAATAATTTGAATAGATCACCGAATCCCACAGGCACTTGCACTGTTCTAGTCAAGTTTTTTGACTAGATTCAAGTGAAAATAGTCCAGAATTCTATTTTTTTTAATGAACAATTTGTGTTTTCTAGAATTTCTAGTCAATTTCACAGGAATCGAGTCAAGTTAGTGTTGGTGCCCAATAATGATCCTGTGCTAGTCAAATCATTTTAGAATCTCGTCATTTTTACTATAGAATTGTGTCAAATCTGACTAGAACAGTATACTATATAGTCAGTCAAATTTGACTAGATTTGTTTTTACTGTGTAAATGGCTGGATGGGGGTCACCATGCATGAGAAGAGATGAATTAAAAATTCAATGAATATAAAGAGGGTGGGGTTACCTTGTATGAGAAGAGATGAAGAGGGTGGGTTTACCATGTATGAGAAGAGATGAAGAGGGTGGGTTTACCATGTATGAGAAGAGATGAAGAGGGTGGAGTTACCATGTATGAGAAGAGATGAAGAGGGTGGAGTTACCATGTATGAGAAGAGATGAAGAGGGTGGGGTTACCATGTATGAGAAGAGATGAAGAGGGTGGGGTTACAATGTATGAGAAGAGATGAAGTAAAATTCAATGAATATAAAGAGGGTGGAGTTTCCATGTATGAGAAGAGATGAAGTTAAAATTCAATGAATATAAAGAGGGTGGAGTTACCATGTATGAGAAAAGATGAAGTTAAAATTCAATGAATATAAAGAGGGTGGTGTTACCATGTATGAGAAGAGATGAAGTTAAAATTCAATGAATATAAAGAGGGTGGGGTTATCATGGATGAGAGGAGATGAAGAGGGTGGGGTTACCATGTATGAGAAGAGATGAAGAGGGTGGGGTTACCATGTATGAGAAGAGATGAAGAGGGTGGAGTTACCATGTATGAGAAGAGATGAAGAGGGTGGGGTTACCATGTATGAGAAGAGATGAAGAGGGTGGGGTTACCATGTATGAGAAGAGATGAAGTAAAAATTCACTGAATATAAAGAAGGTGGAGTTACCATATATGAGAAGAGATGAAGAGGGTGGAGTTACCATGTATGAAAAGAGATGCAGAGGGTGGGGTTACCATGTATGAGAAGAGATGAAGTAAAAATTCACTGAATATAAAGAAGGTGGAGTTACCATATAATTATGAGAAGAGATGAAGAGGGTGGAGTTATCATGTACGAAAAGAGATGAAGTTAAAATTCAATGAATATAAAGAGGGTGGAGTTACCATGTATGAGAAGAGATGAAGTTAAAATTCAATGAATATAAAGAAGGTGGAGTTACCATATAATTATGAGAAGAGATGAAGAGGCTGGAGTTATCATGTATGAAACGAGATGAAGTAAAATTCACTGAATATAAAGAGGGTGGAGTTACCATGTATGAGAAGAGATGAAGAGGGTGGAGTTAACATGCATGAGAAGAGATGAAGTTAAAATTCAATGAATATAAAGAGGGTGGGGTTACCATGTATGAGAAGAGATGAAGTTAAAATTCACTGAATATAAAGAGGGTGGAGTATGTATGAGAAGAGATGAAGTTAAAATTCACTGAATATAAAGAGGGTGGAGTTACCATGTATGAGAAGAGATGAAGTAAAAATTCACTGAATATAAAGAGGGTGGAGTTACCATGTATGAGAAGAGATGAAGAGGGTGGAGTTACCATGTATGAAAAGAGATGAAGTTAAAATTCAATGAATATAAAGAGGGTGGAGTTTCCATGTATGAGAAGAGATGAAGAGGGTGGAGTTACCATGTATGAGAAGAGATGAAGTAAAAATCCAATGAATATAAAGAGGGTGGGGTTACCATGTATGAGAAGAGATGAAGTAAAAATCCAATGAATATAAAGAGGGTGGGGTTACCATGTATGAGAAAAGATGAAGTTAAAATTCAATGAATATAAAGAGGCTGGAGTTATCATGTATGAAACGAGATGAAGTAAAATTCACTGAATATAAAGAGGGTGGAGTTACCATGTATGAGAAGAGATGAAGAGGGTGGAGTTAACATGCATGAGAAGAGATGAAGTTAAAATTCACTGAATATAAAGAGGGTGGGGTTACCATGTATGAGAAGAGATGAAGTTAAAATTCAATGAATATAAAGAGGGTGGAGTTACCATGTATGAGAAGAGATGAAGTAAAAATTCAATGAATATAAAGAGGGTGGAGTTACCATGTATGAGAAGAGATGAAGTTAAAATTTCAATGAATATAAAGAGGGTCGGGTTACTTTGCACAAAACCCATGAATATTTTATTTCATATTATTCTTTATTGTTTTCATTCAAATCAATACATAAAGAAAAGCATAAAAACTTTAAATTGAACATGTTATAATGAAATACAATTGAAAATGCATACATAATAAAAACAAAGTACAAATACAAAATACAATGAAATTAAATCATAATGTGTATGGCGCTGATGTATAGTCTTTTAAAGTTTTCGATCATTAAGAAATTGGTGAATATAAGTAAGAAATTAATGATTCAGTAATAATGATGGGATAACCTACAATAAATGCTTATTCAGAATAAGTAGTACATGTATTGTAGGTCATCTCGTCATTAGCATGATTAGGGGCCTATGCTTAAAATCCAGCCACACAAGGGCGGCGCAGAGTAGAAAGGGAAACTTGCAGGTTTCAAGAAAACAACTGAAAACGGGCAGAACAAATGAAATAAAGAAATAAATAGATAACAACTAAACAAAACAAAATAAGAAATTAATGAATTGATAAATACTCAAAACACAAAACAATTAGTGCTTCTTATCTACATTCCACGAAATATCCTCAATCAGATCTCTAATACTATATAGAGAAGGTTTTTACACACTAAGAAATTAGGGTGCAATTCTGCACCCTATAGGAGTGGAGAATTGCAGTGCACCCTAATTTCTTAGTGTGTAGCAAATTGTACATCTTTCAATCTGCTTCTCTAAAAAATAAATCTTGAAAAGGGAATTTACATAGTAAACCCCCTTCCCCTTTTGTTCATCACCCAGCGCAAGAAATATCTAAAAAGAAAAGGAAAACAAGAAAACGAATATTATAGTTTTAATCTACGTTCACAAAATAATCTGTTCTTTTAGCTTTGGTTTCTTGCGTTTAAATCCCTCTTAAGACTCGCTCCATCATAATATGCTTGATTTTTTTTTAAATTGATTTTATTCGCCAAGCTTCGAACGTACAACATTGAAATATACAAAGAAAAACAGATCAAAATTGACTAAGAATGAGCAGGATAGCCCACGAAAGCCCCTACCCCTTCCTTTATACACACTAAGAAACAAAGGTTCAAGTTTGCACCCTAAATGCAACACTGGCAGTACCTTTTTGGGTTCAATCTAGCACCCTACACGAAAAAAGGTGTTGTTCTTGTTTGCATCCGGATATGCCCGTTTGCACCCTAAAAGGTGCAGCTTTCCACCTTTAAGGGTGCAGAAATTTTTACATTCAAAAGGGTGCAAATTTGTACCTTTTCCGAAAGCAGTGGCGGATCCAGAGCGGGGGGGGGGGGGGGGGGGCTTGGGGGCGCAAGCCCCCTCTCCCCTAATTTTTGCATGGCGCCGCTACCTAAAAAAAAGGGGGAAGGAAGAAAACAAAACAAAAAACGGGTTAGCACTGTATCTTCTTTTTCTTCTTCTTCTTCTTCTCCATTAAGTACAGGCCACCGTCGGGTGTATTCTCTTACTGTTGTGCAGGTGTATGTACAGTGTCTCCATAAAGATCTGTAGGCTAATAGGCGCCGCTTGATCGAATTTAAACACCGGGGGCGCTAGCGAGACTAATCGGCGCTGCTTGATTCGAACATCGGCGCCGATCAAGACTAATCGGCGCCGCTTGATTCGAACACCGGCGCCGGGCAAGAATAATCGGCGCCGCTTGATTCAAACACCGGGGGCGCTAGCGAGACTAATCGGCGCCGCTTGATTCGAACACTGCCGCCGGTCAAGACTAATCGGCGCCGCTTGATTCGAACAGCGGCGTCGGTCAAGACTAATCGGCGCCGCTTGATTCGAACACCGGCGCCGGGCAAGAATAATCGGCGCCGCTTGATTCAAACACCGGGGGCGCTAGCGAGACTAATCGGCGCAGCTTGATTCGAACACCGCCACCGGTCAAGACTAATCGGCGCCGCTTGATTCGAACAGCGGCGCCGGTCAAGACTAATCGGCGCCGCTTGATTCTAACACCGGCGCCGGGTAGAACTGTAATCGACACCGCTTGATTCGAAGCTACAACTAGTTAGAAGTTGATTGATAGTGGTCCGCTAGCTGTTAATCAGCGTTGGAAATCACTAGTGTAATTGTATATAACTATGATAGTTATTCTTCATATGATAGTAGAGAGACTGGATAATATTTGAGTTCAGTGAGGGATGATTTAATTCATGGTTATTGATTTTTTGTATTGTTTTATTTATTTAAATACGCCATAAAAAATTGCTGTTGAATTTCTATTTTAGTGAAACATATTCATCAGGTAACAGGTTAATCAGAAGCTTAAAACCTAAGTAAGTTTACCTGCAAAACCTGCAAAACAATTCTCAGAGCTCTGTTTTGAAGTATTTGGATCATTTTGATAGGCATTGTATATCAAGTTTCATCCATATAAGGTTACAATAGTCATTAGGATGTATCATTGTATAATACATGTAAGATATAAAAGAATAGTGTCTCTGTCTATGCATGGCCTTAGTCTTCTCAGCATAAAACAGGGTTACCATGGTTACGCAAGCTTTTAGATCGCACAGAATCTTTGTCATTTGTTAGAGAGAGTAGACATTTACATTTATGTATCTGCCTGTACAAGGACATAGAGTCAAAGCCCTTCTGCAAGTAAGATGAACAAATAGATAATTTAAATATCTTTAGGCCCATCATGTATTTTGATGAAGAATTATCACTTCTAGGCATAAACAAATGTATATATATATTTCCTCGCTCGCTACGCTCTTATAATATTCAGACACAAGATGGATTTGGGAATGCAAACGAATTCGGCGAGCGAGGCCATCATATTTCGATGAAGAGTTATCACCTACGGTAACCGTAAAAAAAAAAGAGTATATACATTTTTCCTCGCTCGCTGAGCTCGCCCATATGATATTTATATGCAGGATGGTCTTTGAAAGCAAATAAGTAAGGTAAGAGAGGTGACAATATATCAAAATAGATATCTTAAAGGCCGATCGTGTATTTTGATGAAGAACTTTCATTTCTATTACATGTAATTTTCCTCGCTCGCTCGTATAATACAGCATTCAGATACAAGATGGATTTGGGAAAGCAAATGAATTCGGCAAGCGAAGTGAACAAATGTTCATGTATATAAGTTAGATATCTCATAGTTAATTCCATATTTGCCATGTTTGGATAAAGAATTATCACTTCTACCATGAAAAAGAGTAAATTTTTTTTCTTCGCTCGCTACGCTAGCTCGTATGATATTAAGATTTAGGATTGTCTTTGAAAGCAAATGAATCAGGGGAGAGAGGTGACCAAATAGATAATTCAGATATCTTTAGGCCCATCATGTATTTTGATGAAGAATTATCACTTCTATCATAAAAAAGAGTATATATATTTTTTCCTCGCTCGTTTTGCTCGCTCGTATATTATTCAGATATAAGGTGGATTTGGGAAAGCAAACGAATTCGGCAAGCGAGGCCCATCATGTATTTTGAGGGAGAGTTATCACCTACCATAAAAAAGACTAAAAGAGTATACATATTTTTCCTCGCTCGCTGCGCTCACTCGTATAATATTTAGATTTAGAGAAATTCTGTTTAACAGGGTCAGACTCCCTCTTTAGAATGATAAATGTGCCCAATGTCAACGACACCCCCCCCCCCCCCGATTTTCCGACGTAGTAACTAATTATTTTTGTGACGATTATCTGGTGCCGCCGCTAAAACGCAAAAACATGTGCGCCGTTCGGTGGCAAGCCCCCCCCCCCCCCCCCTTGGCCAAAACCTGGATGCGCCTATGTAAAGGGTACAACTCTGCACCCTTTAGGATGCAAAATGTAGCTAACTGCACCCTTAAAGGTGCAAAAAGCTTCTTAGGGTGCAAAGTTGCACCCTGAAAGGAGCTCCCAGTGTTGCATTTGAAGGGTGAAAAATTGTACCTTTTTTCTTAGTGTGTATCAAGACATTACACTCTACCATGTCTACTGCTGAAAACTATTATGATCAAATGATTTTACTTGTGAAACTATACCATATAAATGTAATAAATTTCCATTTCATTTGGACAATAACCGAGCATGTTGGCTCAATTGATAGAGCGTCCGCCTCATGAACGGGAGGTCGCGGGTTCGATCCCCGGCCGAGTCATACCAAAGACTTACAAAAATGGGACCTTCTGCCTTCTATATAGCCAGGCGCCCGGCATATACGAATGGAGAAGGGTAATAATAACATATTATGTTATGCAGGGCCCGCTGGGTGAGCAGTTGAAAAACTGAAGTGGCTACCCTGGGTAAATAAGACGTTATCATTAAATGCACCTTACGAACCTTATGAACCTTATAAGATTAAACCCATACATTTGAGTTCAAGAGACGCTCTCTCTAGCAACATTCCCCACATTCCATGCAGTCGTTGAATATCAAGTAGAGTGCTGCTCATGAATCGCAAAGTAAAAACAACTTAACGACAACAACATAAGCTGTACTGTTATAGAACAGTTGTTTAAAAATCATTGGGTAGTTTGAAATATGAATCTACATGTACTATAATAATAATAATGATGATGATGATGATGATGATGATGATGATGATGATGATGATGATGATGATGATAATGATGATGATGATGATGATGATGATGATGATGATAATAATAATAATAATGATAATAATAATAATAATAATAATAATAATAATAATAATAATAATAATGATAATAATAATAATGATAATAATAATGATAATAATAATAATAATGATAATAATAATAATAATAATAATAATAATAATAATAATAAATGCGGCTTGTATAGCGCCAGATCCACTCTGTGGATTGCTCAAGGCGCGGTTGTTTAGAAAAAAAATCCTCACATGTTTTACATACAATATTTTTAAAACAACAGTTGGTAGATTCATAATGTTAAATGGCAGTGATGACAATGGTATTTACGCATAACGTAGTGAAGATATTTGCAAGTTTCGAAATTATCAGGATGATTAGCAGTCCTTGTAATAATTGACTAAATCGTGCTGAAAATCCCGAACTGCACTCAGCAATGGCAATGTTTGACTATGAACGTTCAGTCCCACCTATAATACTTGTACAAGATCTATTTCGAATATTAAGGCACATGAAAAGCAATGCATTTCAGAGGATACTTTTATGTCCACGCTACAAAGAGAGAGAGAGAGAGAGATGAGAGAGAATGAGAAAGCACAGAAATAACGAAAATCACTGTTCAGCTTTCTCAAGTACCATTTCATTACCTGAAATATTATGAATTGACGTCATCGTGTCCTAGATACAATTGCACTATAGCTTATAAAGTTCGACTGACATTTTTTTCTGCATTTTGCATAATTTAATAGGACAGATTCTTGCTTTACTGAATTTCTTTATGCCATAGATACCATTGCGCTGATTTATGAAATTCGATTGACATTTTTTTCACTTTTGCATATTGGAAAAAGAAAGATTTTTTGCATTAATTATAAACTTGTTTTGACAAAACTGTGACAGCTTGGATCAAACTGGCTGTACAGATATTATAAAAAATCATGAGGAAATTTGAAGGCAATGGTAAATGCATTATTCATAAACCCAGAATTGGTGGGGTATTTTTCTTCAAACCGCATTGGGCCTAAGAGTGCTTTCTCGACATTGACTACCTGGATAGAGGAGAAATATGTTCAGCATAATTTGGCAAAATTTGTTAAAGATCATGACAAAATTCACTGTCTTGAATAAATTTGAGAGAAATAGTGGAATGCCGACGATTCATTATTTCCAAGAATATTCGAATTTCGCCATTCGGGGGGAGGGGGTATATGGGGTTCAGACTCCTACCTCCCATTCCTCCCAGAACCCCCCTGATTAAAAAAAAAGTACCATTGTACCATGGTAAATTGATGATTATCGCACTGAAAGTGTTTTCCAAAAGTCTTCGCAGGCACAGTTTGAAGCAATTTTATTTTTTCTGGGGGATCCACAAATTACAAGCACTGTTTTTAGTAGATCCCTCCATTTCCCCATTTCCATAGAATTCAGGAATTCATTTTAATGATTTATCTGTATGTACTTATTTATCAAGAAAAAAATAATATGTATCTAATCATACCGCATATGTTATATCACCTTTTCTGTATACCTACCTATGTAATGCCATTGTATTACTTTTCTTTCTGTTGGAAATGAATAGAATACGAATTTGCATTTGAATTTAAATTTGAATTTAAATTTGAAAAAGTGCATTATGCAAAGGCTGGGAGTAGAACTCCATCGTCTATCCACATAGACTGGTGCCCCCCCCCCCCCACCACCACCATGTCAATGCTCCCTCAATGACTGCAGGACCTACCCTACCCCACTGAAATAGGTCTCGTTCTCTGCCTTAACCATGGAGCTACAAACAGCTCCCTGGATTAACCGTTAACCATGCAGGACCTAACCCATTCGTGACCGGAGGTCCGCATTTGTCGTTTGACCCAGTAACTTATGATGCAGAGTCCGAAACACCAGACCACACATACAGGTACATGAGCGAAAGAACAAAGTTCTACATGTAAATCAAGTCAATTCAATTCAAATCAAATTTATTGATATAAATAGAATCCTGACATTGAAGGATTATCATCAAAATCAAAACAAAACAGAACAAAGCTTAACAGAAGCATGTTGAATATAATAAGAACAGAATACAAAGCAAAGGCCCATTATATCAAAACAAATTTGCACAAAGTCTTATCAGGTATTACTTTGCAAGAAACTAAACAAAACATGATCGAAACATATTAAATACTTACACATACTGTGTCCATTTTTATTGCGTCAGTAATTGTCATGTGATGCTGAAAATAATATGGAGAATGAGCACCAAAATCCTTAATTAGAAACTGGAATGAAATATAAAAATCCCAGTTTTCCATGAAAATGGACAAATTTTTAACTTTCCAACATATTTCCTTCAATTCATATTCATTGCAGATATATGACCTTTTTATAAGAAAAATGTAGCACCAAAAAAAACTACTGGTACTGCCAATTTGCAGAAAAAAAACTAATCAAATTAGACTTTCAACAATTCCTGTCCTTAAGACCCAGTAATCCAATAATAATTGGATGTTGTTTCCACAGGGTGCTGACCTAAGGACCTTTTTGTCACCCGTGTAGCCAGGGGGCGATGGGCGCGATCCCCGCCCCCCCCCCCCCAAAAAAAAAGAAAGAAAGAAAGAAGAGAAAGAGGAGAAAGAACGCAGAAAGAGAAGAAGTAGCCGAGGAATGATGACAAAGAAACGTCAAAGCTTCCCCTGGGAAACTCCCCCTCCCCCCCCCCCAAAAAAAAAATGAAATCTGGCTAAGCCGGTGCTTATTGTGCTTTGTTTTCTCTTGTCTTGTCTTGTCTTGTCTTGTCTTGTCTTGTCTTGTCTTGTCTTGTCTTGGTTTGTTTTGTTATGTTTTGTGCTGGGGAAGGGGATTTCTTGTCAGGGAATTCGGAAGGACAAAGGGAAACCCAAAATGTGTCTTTCTATAACAGTCAAGAAAATTTTCTGAGATTTGTGCCCCCACTTTTACAAAATTCTGCATCTGCCCCTGCATGAAACACAATTTTATGTGATTTTATGATTATATGCCTTCTCTCTTTTCCTCCTCGTTTCATTCTACATTATCAGACTCTCTCTCTCTCTCTCTCTCTCTCTCTCTTATTGCGTCTTTTCCTTTCCCATCAGTTTCCATCCTTCTATTTCATCTCTCCAGTTGTAAGGGTCAGTTAAAGGGGCTTATCTCGAAAAGGTGCGGCACGGAGCCGAACGGAAAGCGAGGCTCAACGCACCCTTTCGACACAAGCCCCCCCCCCCCCCCCCCCCCCCCCCGCCGCTTCTCTCGTAATGGTGTGTTAACTAGACCTTCATATCGCTCGTCTGGTAATGAGCATAATAATAGAAATCTCTCTATATTTTTTTCATAATCATTTAACAAATATTTTGTGATAAATATGATAATGAATTATAACATTAAAAAGATGCTTATCTTTGAATGAATAAAATCAAGAGATGAACTATCAGTCGTTTTGTAATGATAAAACTAACAAAATATATAGGTTTATATAACTATTCATTATTATCATTATTATCAATATCAGAAATCATTATTCTCAATATCATAAATCATGTATCACAAAGTGTTCAATAATTATGTAAAAATATAGCTTTATATAAATTACTTATTGCTATCATTACTGTTATTATCATTACCATTATCATTATCATTATTATCATCATCATTATCATTATCATTATAATTATCATAATTATTATCATCATCATCATTATCATCATTATCATTATCATTACCATCATCATTATTCTTATTATTATCAGTTATTTGATATTATAAAAGAATATCACAAAAAGGATTTTTAGATTATAGCATAAACATGTATAGATATAGATTTAGATTATGTTTATTACACACCGACTTATATATATAGTACAGGTTTAAGAAATGTTGTTTCATAACGAACAAAATAATTATAGATTTACATTACTATGTTTATGACTGATATACAAATATATTTGACGCACCCTCTCGAAACAAGCCCGGGGGAGGGGGTCTTGTGTTGAAAAGTTGCATTTGCCCCGTTCTCCTCCGCGCCGCACCCTAATTCATTTTAGTGTACACTGCGCTTTGTACTTTCGTATTACATTAAGATATTCGCTTGTCTTAACATACATGTAGTATGCAATGCAAATACGATGTTTTCTATGCTTTTAAACAACGGAATTGGAACAAAAGGTTTCATGGTATAGTTATTAAGTTAACTTTTGTTTGTTTCTGGCATTTCAGTAATGCTTATTTGTTTCCTTCTTCTGTATTGTTCCGTATTTTCTTTGCCAAATAGAATAACAATATACTTGTAGTGATATGGCTTTGGTAGGCATTACAATAATAATAATAATAATAATAATAATAATAATAATAATAATAATAATAATACTAATGATAATAATAACAATAATAATAATGATAATAATAATAATGATAATAATAATAATAATAATAATAATAATAATAATAATAATAATAATAATGATAATAATAATAATATTGATAATAATAATAATAAAAATAATAATAGTAAAGAAAATGATAAAAAATAATAGTAAAATAAAGTAGTAGTAGTAGTAGTAGTAGTAGTAGTATCATTATTTTATTATTACTATTATTGTTATTGCTACTATTATTATTATTATTATTATTATTATTATTATTATTATTATTATTATTATTATTATTATAATGATTAATATCATTCTTATAAAAATAGCAAATGATAACAATCATAATCATATTAAAGAATAATAATGATTTTGATGTCAATGTAATAAAAACTACTTCAGATCTAAAGATACACAAAATGACAGCAAGATAAAAGAGAATCAGACAAATTCATATTCATCATTATGCAATTGTACAGCTTTTAATCACATTTATAAACAGTTGACATAATTAGTACCAAGTGAATTCAATTGATTCTAGAAATATATATATTACATAACCAGCCACAAAATATTGATTTTTATTATATACTGCCATTTACAAAGTATTGAATGAAATATCATTATACAAGACAATCAAATAGAGGACTGAAAAAAAATTAGTTTCAATACAAAACGAATGTATTCTATATGCATTGTGAGAGAGACCTATATGCCTCCAGCACCAGCTGCATAAGGCCCATTGCAAGCTACATTGCTAGACTACAACTAGATTGTGGAGAAAATAGTTATTGGATCTACTCATGGTAGGAGGAATTTGAAGATAATAATATTATACATATAGTGCATGCTCTGGAGTTGAATATACCGTAATATGTGCATCCATAGTTTTAGAATTTCTCAAGTTCATTATATGTCACCGAGGCCGTAGGCCGAGTTGAGATATAGTGCACGAGAGAAATTCTTTATCTATGGATGCACATTTTACGGTATATTTGACGACAATGAGCATGTACTATGCGTTATATAAGATGGGAATCGGAGCTCACCATACTATGAACATTGCAACATCCGTCGATAAGGTGCAACGAACTCCGTATTATCGATAATTTGTAAGTTACTGATACATTTTCCTACGAGATTTTGTACACAAATTAGCATGCAATATAACGCGTTATATAGCACGGTCGAGGCCATATAACGAATTACGCAATGGCATCTGACCAATCAGAAACCTTGTTTTAAGTCTTTCAAAGAAACTGAAAATCTAATCAAATATTCAGAGTATTATTTTATGAAAATATCAATGAAGGGAAATTCATAAAACCTAGTCCAAATAAATTTTACATCCTTCAACTTTACACTGTGAAAATCTCAGTCTTATAAATACCAGTTTCAACTTTTGAGTTATTAATGATCAAAAGTGCCATTATTATTTCTTTTTTTACATCTAGTACCATAGAAAATAGTGTATCGAGCTCAAGAGAAGAAATTTACAGTACATAAATCATAAATCATAGTACAATATGAGATTTTTTTGAGTTGGATATAACTGGTTAAGGGATAAGATGACCTCTGATGTGACCTATCTAAGAGGCTGATGAATTTTAACCCTACTAGTACCATTGGAAGAAATGGAGACATGGAATCAATAAAATGTTGGGAATGTAGTCAAAGGCTTAATTTAAAAAAAATCAACTACAGAATGAACAAGTCACATGGCTACTTGTAAGATGCTAATCACGTGATTACTTCTTCAAAGTGTCCACTAACCTAAAAAAAATATATGTGTACAAAGAAAACCAAAAAATGACCACTAAGCAACTCAAAAGAATTATCACACAGGCATTGCAGGAAATTATTCCACACAATGGAGGCTTGAATGCAGCCTGGAACAGGGGCGGATAGAGGGCGGGGGGGGGGGGGGGGGGATCAGCTGCAGCCCCCCTTTTTGAAGCAAAAGACCCTTTTTTTTTGTCAGCATAGTCTTTGGTAAAACAAGACACCTGAAAAAAGCTGATCCTCCCCCCCCCCCTGAAAAATTCTGGACCCGGCCCTGTGAAAGCAACACGGAAGACAGCAAGATATCAAATCATCTCATAATATACATCTTGTGTGACCTTGTCTGTGTAAATACATCATTCTGATTTCAGTTGCAAATGGACTAATATCTTAATCACTGATTATGCTAAGGCAGAATTTCTTCCTTTGATATGTGTCTTACAAACAGATGTAAGTGCACTTGAATAAATAGGCACAAGTATATATGAATAAGGATGAAGTACAGTCACACATATGCACAAATTTCTATTTTATTCCTTTTTTTTTTCAATACAACATTTTTTTAAAACCACAATGCCACAAACATACATTATTCGGCCTAAATGTTGAAATACCCTTATAACAAGTGCTACAAAAACACTACTGTCTTTGCCACAGGCATAAAATTTTCGGCCTCAATGTTGAAATACCCTTTTACATATGCTACGAAAACATTCCTTTCTTTTGGTAAATACAAAAAAGAAAAAGAAAACTGTAAGTACTGCTCCATCTCTGAAGAAATGAATGAGCGAGCCAAATTCAATTTTAAGTTGGGTATGTAAACCCAATTATTATTTGATATTTGCACTTTAGATATTTGTTAATCACTTATGATGGAATTGCAATTAGATGGTGAACATTAAAGGCGTGATTACAACAGATGTTGCTAAAAGCAATAACATGATTTTGATTTTTGTAAATGTTTCGCACATGATTTTGGGGCAAAACCAATGAATCCATTCCGAGGCACTTGTTACATTATAAGGACAGCCTTCAAAATTTGATCTATGCACTGCCACAAATTAGTAGAAAACATAATAGAAAACAAATACAAAACACAAGACATTACATATAGCTAATGTATATCACAAAATAAAATTTGAAGCTGTTTCTTTTTTCTTTTTTTGTACAAGAACAACTTATGAGCTTTCAGGCACTTTCTGCTAAGAGCAAATAATTTTTGACCAGCAAGCATTTGAAAGAAAGCACTCAGTCACATTTCTGCATATTTTTTTTTCACAAGGAAAAAGCAAGATTACATTACACGACATACATGTATATTTGTACAATGATCACACAACACCATACCCTACAGATGATCACATACAGTTTTATGGATAGTTTAACAAGAGCATGTATTTCTTAACATAAGAATGTAAGATAGTATAAATATATGTATAGCAAAATATAATCAATTGGAATTCACTTAAACAATAATGGAATCAAAGAATTTTATGACACATACAACTATGAAATCATTACCAATAAACATCTTTGGAAGAACATGTACTGTATGAATGCAATTTCACCTAAATATAAAAATCATGTACCATGTACTGTGTTATCTTTTATTATAGTGTTTCTCTTTTTCAAATATTTGAATCTGTTCTTTATCAATGAACATTTCTGAAGAACAGGAAATGGGAATGCTATTGAAGAATTCTTCGATGACGTTGCTCCCGACTTTATTTTGTCAACGACAGTGCATTAGGGGTAGGGTTAGGGTCACCAGTTTAGGTTAGGTTTTAGGCAAGTCTTAGGGTTTGGGGGAAGGTTCATAGTTTGGGGTTAAGCTTTAGGGTTTAGTAAGGTTTAGGGTTTGGGGTAATGTTTACAGTTTGGAGTAAGGTTTAGGATTAAATGCAGCGTTTGGTCCATGCTTGAAGTTAAGTCTTCCTTTAGAGTACAAAATATCCACAGAGCAGTTCTTGCTTGCTATCTACTATAGCCGAAAGTACCTTAATGTTTTACGAAAGTTGGCTCAACTTCACAATCCGCTCACTTCAGGCATCGAATATACCTGTATCCTACTGTATTTTTTGGCATGACTAGATCACAAAACTTTTATTTATCGCAACTTCAATCGCTTACAAATCCCCATCATTTCTCATCATTGGTTTTTCCAAACCGCCATGGATGCTCACTTCTATGAAACTTTCAAGAGGATGAATGTCGCTCAGTTGAAGTAGTATTTGCTGGGAAGAGGGATTCTGTCGCACGGAAGCAAATGTTAAGGAAGTGAATGGGTCACAAGAGCTATCTTACGATACACCGCACAGAGCAAGAACTTGACATCAAGGTAACTTTTAGGGCGATAGTCCACAGGGAGAATTGTCACCAAAGCATGTGTCTTGAGGAAAAGCCTGTGAACACTTGATGCATCCACACCAGAGTAAAATGCAATGCTTAACTAGCTTGTAGAAGGTATAGAAGCTTTTCAACACAGCAAAAATCTGAGAAAGAAGCCCTTGTCTGTTTACAAGAAGACAGAATTAAGAAAGACCAATATCCAGTGCTATTTACAAATAGTTTCAACATTTAGCAGTCAGTCCGCAGGTCCAGAAAAAGCAGTTTCTTTCTCTTAACCCATAGGGGTACAGTGTCACCTTTAGGAGACGCTTTTGCAGTATCTGTTGGTCCAGAAAGTTGGGCAATATATATCATACATGAGCAGAAAGAGAAAAATGCACTGACAAATTTGTGCCCATTACCATTGCTGTATGGTGTGGCATTCTCGAATTAAAGCAGTTTAAGTGTAACTAATCATTAAACTCTTTAAATTGGCAGCACAGTGAATAATATATTATCACTTTTTCTGTGTTTAAATTGGCAATATCTGATTCAATTTTGCAATCATATTTCATTTTGGTTTATGTTACATCCATATTTATTTTATTCAAGCTTTGTAAACGTGGAAAAAAATAATTTGTATTGCCAATTTGAGGATTGAAGATGATTAATTTTGACCTCAAGAAAGCTCTGTACTGCTATGGGTTAACTGCTATGCATGAACAGAACAGGCTCTGCATATTTAATGAGTTAGAACCTGTCAGAACACCACTTTCATTATGGCCCTTGCTGCTCTAATACTTTTATCAAATTCGGTGTTTTTTTGGTATCTATGTAAAGATGAATAATCAATCTCTTATGTCATGTGTTTGAATCAAATGAAAAATTTGAAAGAGGTGAAATTGTTGATCTAAAATTGATACAAAAATTATTTTTTCCCCTGCCAAAAGTTGTCATTTTGTAAGGCTTTTTATACTTGAGCCCAAATAACTTTTACATGACTTCAAAGCTGAATATCTATGCTTTATGAAAATACCAATTTTAACACATGATGCAATTTAATCGGGTCAAGAGCACACTTTACACAGACCAAGTGCAATTATCAGCCCAAAACCATAAATACTGCTCTGTGATTGGTCCACTCAGACCACACACTCATCCTGGAATCCTAACGGTCACCTGCTGAGTCACTGATGGTCACACTCTGCATGTGGCAATCTGTTCAAAACAACCACGCTGGCATGATTCTGACCTTATTCAGCCAATCAGAACACTGGATTTCATGCTGATTAAAAAATCAAGAAATCTCATCCTGAACTTCGTTGGGTAAAGTGTGCTCTTGACGCGATCAAAAGGTGCCCCACATTAAGAATGGTATTTTTTAGAAAATACAGACTTTCAGCTTTAGTTTGATGTAAATATTATTTGGGCTCAAAATCAAAGTTTTGCACAATCTGCAAGAGAAGGGAGAGGAAGACAATTGTGTTTTGAAGCATCTTTTTTCACCCTAATTTACACATATTTCCCCAAATACATGTATGTTACCAAAATGAATGCAAAAATGTTAAAGTGTCATATTTACTCTTTTCAATAGTGTATCAACCAATGATTTCACTTAATGATAAAGTAGTTAAATTCTTCCAGAAAGAAAGTCTCATAATTCATGAGATTTGATAGGATGGAAGATTTGGCTGGAGAGCATTTACATGAATCCTGCTTATTTGCTCATTAGCATACAGACCTGCCGATCGACTGTTAGGGTTTGCTTAGACCCACTGAGTACAAAAAAATTGGGAAATTCTCTCCATTTAAGTACTTTATATGCCTTAATGATTTCTCTAATATATTCATATAACTAATGCTATATACACATCAATATATGTTACCAAAGATAAAACTAACCATGGTTCACTGCCTTCTTTGTGACCGTACCTTACTACAATCATTCTTGACCCTTCAAGCATGATTCCAATGAAAGCATTAGAATTTCAAAAGATTTGTTTAATGGTGCTATGGATCTGGTTACGAGAAAATTATGGGTTAAATAATCCATTGTTTATGATGAAGGGCCTGTCCACATATAAAGCAGCTAACCCCCATGTATTTATCACATCACATATAAATGAATTGGACAGGAGAGGGCACGAAAAAAAAAAACCAAATGAGGCAAAAAGCCGTTTTTTTTAAACCTCCTGAGGGGTACAGAGGTGTGGATTACCAGTAATCAAATTCTTATAAAGTTTAGTGTAAAATATGACATCACAAGTTTGCACTACTTTGGGCAAAACTCTCTTTTATTTGAGTATGCATTATTATTGAAAAGTTAATGTGCATTTCACTATCTTAAGCGGCATGATTTAAAAAAAAAAAACATCCAGGGGGGTTTCTGCTGGATATCTTAATGAGGCTCAACACTAGACTTATGCAAGTATGCTTACTTCAAAATGCCAGAAACAAAAAATGGCTTTAATTCATAGAAAAATACAAAATTCCATATCAAAGAGCTACATCATGATATATGTGCATGCATCTAATGAAAAACATGACATCTACACTGAAAATGTATAAGTTACTTTGTTTTTTACATGATTGGTAACTGTGTTCTGTAAAAACATTATATCTGTACTACTCTATCACAGATGTATATATGTATAAGTTACTTTATTTTTTACATGATTGGTAACTGTGTTCTGTAAAAATGCTATATCTGTACTAGTCTGTCACAGATCAAAAGTGACAAGATTACTACAAATGAAGCTCAAAATGGTAATGGTTCATGGAGATAGTGCTGAAGTTTTGTTGTCTAATACTGGTTTACTAGTGCTGATAGATATAGTAAGAGATTAAATTACAGAATGTACATCAGACTTGAATATAAACTGTGCATGAAATGGTTTGAGTGCGGATATTTCACTCACATTTATAGTCATGAGCAAAAATATTTTAATCAATTGATTTGAAGATTTTTTTGGCAGTCAATGATACAGCAGCAATTTGGAACAAAATCTGAGCAATCTTAGTCTGAAAAAAAGGGACAACAAAATAAATATCAGCTTTTATTTTATAATTCAAAGCCCATTGGTAAAACACAGCATGGTTATCCAATGTCAATGCAATAAAAAAATCTGTCTTTCAATAGTAACTGAATGTATCTGGAATATGAAAATTCTTAAAATCATAGAATTAACAACTTAGGTTGGTCCAGAACAGTATCAGAATCACTTCAATTGAAACTGAGTTGGGTTATAGGTATCATTTCTTTGTGTAAAGTTCTACATGTGCTAAAGTAAACATCAGTACCATTTTTTTTTTTTCATCATTTCGATTCTGTTGTTTTACTTTCCCAGAAACATACATTTCCTTCTGGTTTAAATTGAATATGTGATTGAATTTTACCAGCAAAAAAAATCAAGTAAGGTAGAACCAATTCAGATATATCTGATTCATTCTGGATATCACATCTTTTATCATTCATATCAGTATACTACATATATTATGAAACATATATCAGAGTGGAAAGCAAAAGTCTGTATATTTACCACTCCTGTGGGTTTTTTTTTCAACACATACCTACAAAACACACACAAACATATTGGAAGACAATTACAGTTGCAAATAATATCAAAATTTCTGTTTTTGAAAAAGAAATGTTTACACAGAATAACCATGATTAAGCATACACTGGATACACTGTGATGGACTTTATACAAAAAATATGATCAAGAAACAAATATGATAAATATTCATCCATAATTTCTAAACAATAAAGTTGATGGTGCTTCACCACTGCTGCAAAGAGGGTCGTACAACATGATTTTTATACCATACAGTTCTGGCATTGGACCGGCAGTATGCATGCGCCCTGCATATGCTCTACACTGGCTCATGTACAGTAGTGGGCAACAGGCAAAAGGAGGTTGCGCACCACTCCCACAGCACAACGCACACCAATATCTGCAGCAGTGGGAACACAAGTTAACTACCTAACGTCCTCTACATCGCTCAGTCAGCTTCTTTGTAGTCGGGTTCTGTCGCAACAAAGTAGTCATCAAGGAAGGATTGGAGGAATTCGAAGGTGGGTCTCTGCTGGGGATCTTTCAGCCAGCATTTCATCATGCACATGTCATAGAGGGAGTCCGGGCAGTTGTGCATGCGAGGCATCCTGTACCCCCTCTCAACCTGCTCTAACACTTCCATGTTCATCATACCTAAGGGGGAGAGGAGAAATTGGAAAAACAGAATAGTGGATTTTGGAAAAATGGAAATCGGGAAACTGGAAATGGAAAAATTAGAAAATTGGATAATTTAAAATTTGGACATTGTGGAATCAACACTGAAGATTGGACAAGGAAAGTTAGAATTTGGAATCTGGAATTTGGAATGTGGAATAGTGTCAATATCATGCACCAACCAAATTATAAACTTCACCTTTGGACCAAACACATAACCTAAACCTAAACCTAACTCAAAACCCAATTGTGACCTTAGCCCTTATCTTTGACAGAATAAAGTCTGTAGCAATTTTCACCAAAACACATGCAGGAGCATCTATTATTTGATATACCACAAACCCAGTTGTCCAAACTTCAAAAGCTCCAAAATGCCACAGCAAGCATTGTTACCCTGTCTAAGAAACACGCTCATATCACCCTTACTTTGAAATCACTTTACTAGTTGCAGGTCAGAGATCATATTATTTTTAAAATTTTACTTCTTGTTTTCCATTGTGTCAAGGGTTCTGCTCCTCATTATAATGTAAGTCTAGTTCACAAATACACTCCAGTCTGATCTTTACGTCCATGTAATTCTGGTTTTCTTCTTGTTCCAAAATCTGCAAAAAATATGGGGGGAAATGAGCCTTTGCCCAGACTGGTCTGCTCTATAGAATAATCTACCTTTAGTTATTAGGAACTGCAGTTCTCTGGATTCATTCAAAAACTGTCTAAAAACTTACTCGTTTAATGCTTCCCATCGATTTTCTTTCGTCTTTTTTTTCTTGTATTTCTACTCTTTACTTTCACTTATTCATCTTACTCTCTACCTAGAGCACTCTACAGAGTGGATTTGGTGCATTATAAATCATATGAATTAGTATTATCTATATAGGGCATTTTAGTGGTTCATTAAACACGTGTATTTTTTGTCTTCATGATTTGTCTGTGGAATGTCAGAGCATATTGCACAAAACGCCGAATTCCCCATTCTCATTACAAATTTGTCGTGCAATATTATGCGATACTGCATGGTCTCTTCGCGTGCGTGCAATGAAACAAACATACGCAATTAGGATTACAATGCGTGGATATGCAATACACGCAATGCACAAACGACACTTTGATGACGTCATAAAGAGGTAAGTCAGACTTGTGTGATTAAAATAAATGTATGATGGGGGCCCTTTTTAGTTGCTGAAATTACTTTTATTGAATTTCAAATCCCTTTCCTGTTGGGTATAGATAATAATAATTATATTGGATGGCTTTATTTCATGGAATACCAGGAATATTCCACTCGTAAGGGCCAATATTGCACTCAGCTTCGGAGATGAGCGCAACTTTCCGTCACTTCGAAGATGAGTGCAATATTGGCCCTAATTCGTGGAATATTTTCTGGTATCCCATTCAGAGCCATCCAGTATAATATACTTAATATTATTATTATCTACTCACCGGGATATGGAATACGACCGTAAGTGATAAGCTCAGTTAGCAGAATACCAAAAGACCAGACATCAGACTTAATTGTGAATCGGCCGTAGAGGGCAGCTTCCGGGGATGTCCACTTGATTGGGAACTTGGCACCTGAGTATATGAAGGATATAAAAAAATTCGACCAATTTGTCAACAACAAAAAAGTAAACCGTAGGCAGTAAATCCTAATCCAATCTACATACTTCAGGGTTAGGGTTAGGTTTAGGGTTAGGTTTAGGGTTAGGTTTAGGGTTAGGGTTAAGGTTAGGTTTAGAGTTAGTGTTATAGTTAGAGTTAGGATTAAGATTATGGTTAGGGTTACGGCTGGGGTTTTGCATAGGATTAAGGTAAGGGTAAGAGTCAGGGTTTGGGATTAGCATCAAGGTTATGATTACAGCTAGGATTAGGCTTAGGCTTAGGCTTAGGCTATGGAACAGGGGGTTAGCATTAGAAGGTCAGCACTGAGGGTCTAGCATTAGGGTTATCTTGCAAGTGCTCCAGGGGAGCGTTTCATGAAAGGACTTGTCGGATGTTTTATCTGACAAAGTCTGTTTTACCCGACAGTTGCCATAGTAACGATGCTTCTCAGCCAAGGAAAGATGTCAGATCTGACAACTTGTCAGACAACAAATGTTGATGAAATGCCCCCCAGAAATCCAATCTTCTTTGGCCATGTCCTCATCATCTTGGATCATCCCAAAGTCAGGGTTAAGATCAGGATAAGGATTTGGCTTATGCTTAAAGTGATTACACAATGGTAAAAAAAAAATTGATATATGATCGAGAATAGAATTCTAAGAAAAATAACGTTTAAAATATGATGATTTTTCAATCGAAATCAATACATTTTGGCTAATTTCCTCATAAAAAGTCAAGAGTTGAAAAAAAAATTTGAGTATGAGGTATGACGTAAAAGTGGGTACCCAGCTTTGCGCATTGCAGTTGTGCTGCGCGCTAGACTGTACAATATGTATTATACCTTGCGCGCATTTTGCTAGAATTGTGCGACAAGGTACCCCCTTTGACGTCATTTTGACGTCAAAGTGGGTACCCAGTTGAAACTGGGTCACAGCCGAGGGGTCAAAAATATCCTGATTTCTTACCACATTTGGGGATTTCCTTGGCAACACGACTTTTAAAAAAAACTTTAGGCAGATGATTTTCTGCTAATAAAATCATGCTCTTTTAAATGAACTAACATTGTTTCAGCATTGGGTACCCCCTTTAAGCTTTAGGACAGGGTTATGTCTTTGTAGGGTTAGGATTCGGGCTGTCTTACAAGTGTTCTAGAAGTCTTACCTTGTCTTGCCATGTACTCATCATCCTGGATCATCCTAGCAAGACCGAAATCAGCCACCTTGCAGATGTTACCAGTGTTCACCAAGACGTTCCTCGCAGCAAGATCCCTATGGACATAGTTCTTCCTCTCCAGATAAGCCATACCATTGGCAACCTACATATAGTTTAAAAAGTCAGATGCAGCTCATTAAATTCCCAATTCAATTTCAATTTAAATTTCCAATTCCAATTGAAAACTGAAAATCAAAAATTGAGAATTCAACATTCAAAACTGATAGTGAAATCAACTACATAAATCAGTCACTTTGGGTGGTTCATGTATCAAGCCTATTGGACTGCAAAGAATTCATTAACCACATATCTCAAGGACCAGGATTTCCTGTGACTATTTATGTATCAGTCTTCCTCTTCAAACCAAGAAGTACAGCTCATTCTCTTTTTAATATTTTTTTTAAAAATTGAGATTTAAAGAATTTATATGATGCCACGCTTCCTGCAAATATATTGAAAAGCTAACCAAAATGAACATAGATATAACCTAATTACGGTAGAGAAATGTAGTGTTTGAAGCAAATAAAAATCTTGGGATTGGAAAATCACTAGCTCTTTAATTAAGGCTTTGAAATTTGGTTAAATAATGATTATTTATTGCTAAATATCATTTCATGATTTAGTCAAAAGCTCAATAACTCGAAAATATCATCATGGTGGCAGCAACCAGTTTTGAGAGGGTATCACATCACAATATCTTTCAATACCAAAGAGGCCTTGATGCAGCTTGTGCCTAGCAGTTGTCAATTTGAAGATCACAGAGTTTGATGCTTTATTCTCCTATGAAAACATACATTTTTTTTTTAGTCACATGCACAAAACTAGACAGAGTTTAAAAAATATCTTCTTAGATATCTTTTCTCCAATTGAAAGATTAGATTAGATTTCAAGTGGGAGCACTGTGGTATATTGGTGAAGTAGTTTGTCCCACTGAAGCTAGTGTAAAGTGGGGGTTTGCAATTGCTGGGGTAATAATAATTTGCAGGGCTCTCAGGAAGAACAGAAGTGAAGCTCATGAGGCTTCCTTTAAAAAAAAAAAAAATTATCATTGATATCATTATTACCATTATCTTGAAGTAAGCATACCTGTGCTCCCATGTCTACAAGTTGTGGAAGCTTTAGATGACGGCCATCTCCGTCTTTAAGGTAATCCAAAAGACTGCCATGTTTCATCAGCTCTGTCACAATGTAGATAGGTTCCTACAGGGAAGGCAAAACAATTTATCTCATGTAAAGAGGAGGTCGAGTTCTGGGAAATATACAAATATTTGTCAGCTTTTTCATTCTTGTTATGTGAGTTAGAAAGAATATCATAAAAGAAATGTTCCCTGCAAAGGATTGCTCTCTGAATACCCTCACGTGTAAATTAAGATGAGAAATAGCTGGTGTATTCAGGCCGAACCTTCATGCCTCCTTTCTGTGTGGTCCCACGTATCATTTCTGTGTGGTCCCACGTAATCATTTCTGAGTGGTCCCACGTAATCATTTCTGTGTGGTCCCACGTAATCATTTCTGTGTGGTCCCACGTAATCATTTCTGTGTAGTCCCACGTAATCATTTCTGTTTACAGGGCATGTACCTTTTAGGGAAAGTAAGCAAATCGCGAATCAATTTGATGATTCCAAAATCTCACACTAGACACCTGGGAAGTGATTCATCAAGTGTCTTGTCAGTGATTTTTACCGGCAACTGTCATAAGCTACTGAAATCCTTCCATCTGAATGGCTGAGAGCAAATTTGTCGTCAAAAATCACTGACAAGACATTTGATTAAGCACCCCCTGTTTTTATGTACAACTAATCTACATGAACCAGTTGCTGGGAGACAGTTTCTTTCACAATACTGGATGTCCCAGAAAAAGTGGAACGATGTATTTCCAGTACTTCACCTTAAAAAAGTATATAATTTTTCTACATCACTGCGTAAAGCACTTTCTACCAAAGAATGATACCAAGATTATTAGATTTGGTGAAGAAATTTTGATTCTATACCCGCTTCTTAAAATAAAGTCATTTTCAAATTTCGCATCTTTTCGGCTACATGTGAGAGTAGAATTGTGTCTGGAATAGCCTTTCGTAATACGATGTTTCAGAGAGCCCATTCATGCGTGTCAGTAACAAAAACATGCCATATGAAAGGCTATTCCAGACACAGTTCTACTTTTATCAGTCGTCCAAAACATGCAAAATTTTAAATGACTGTAATTCATGATACAGGCATAGGATCAAAATTACTTGATCGAATTCAATGACCTTGGTATCATTCTCTTCGACAGAAGATGCTACCCTATGATGTAGAAAATTTTATACCTTCTGAAGGCAAAGTACTAAAAATCCACTGTTCCGCTTTTTCTGGGACATCCAGTATAATTGCTTGAACAGAACTCAACTATATCTTTAAGCAGTGTTTCCACAACTGAAATATTTTTTTCCTGAAATGAACTCTAAAATTCGTGGAATTTGGCACTATTTCCTGAAATTTGAAATATGCTTTACACAATCCATGTGGCATTACATAGGACCAAAGTCAAATTGTAGTTTTGCACTTTCCAGGAAAAGTCAACATTTTCCCAAAATTTCCTGAATTTCGGGCAAAGTGGAAACACTGCCTATAAGCCTTTTATAGACACAACACAAGGGGGGGGGGGGGTATGTCTCAGTGAGGCCTGTACATCATCGGTGTACATCACTTTCTGAAAAGCACAAGAACAAGGATTGAATTAGGAGTGGTTTTGGCACCCTCAACAAACATCTCTGATTTTCATACCCTTAACAGTTTTGATTTCAGCAAGTTTCTGTTAAAAATGAAATCCCAGTACCAAAACTACATTGAACTTCAATAACAAAAGGCGTTTTGAAAGCTGACATCAAGTTTTGAAAAGTAATAAGTGGATATAGTTTCATATCTTCTGGTATTTCAAAGTATGGGGGTATCAGGTTTCAAGGCAACAATACAGCATGAAAAGGATTACCAGTACTCTTGGAAAATCCTCATATTTCAAATATGATATAAAGAGAAGCCATGAATGCTTTCCTATACCATATTTTTGGGGGTGTTTTTTGTGTGTGCATATATTCATGTAGTCCATATCTGTCAACTCTAAGGCAGAATTAGGGATCTCTCTCTCAACCCCCCCCCCCAAAAAAAACAAAAACAATAACATGAAATGAAATATGTTTCTCAGAAATAGAGATGTTATCTATGGTTGATGACATTAGTTCTGAAGGAAAAAAAAGAAGAAGAATTCCTCAAAAACAAGAATAGTTGGCAGCTTTGTTAGTCCCACATGCACTAATCTGTGTGCGGTGACAAATAACCTTTGTGACCTTACCCTATCTGAGCAGACAGCATAGAGCTGGACCAGGTTCTCATGTCGACAAGTTTTCATGATGTTCGCCTCAGCCAGGAAGGCCTCAGGGGTCATGGTTTTCGGTCTCAGGGTCTTGACTGCTACCTCTGTGTTACCATTCCAAAGACCTTTACATTAGAGAAAGAGATAGAGTTAAGTAATTAATTAATGTCACATTATTTCAAAATGTGGTCACATGCAAAGATTTATGTGTACATGTGGTTTGAAAGAAGTGTACCAGTCACATCCAATCATTAAATCCGTCAATTTCACAGTAATATATCTTTTCAGAAATAGGTGTATACAGGATTAAAGTTTAAAATTTAGGATTGTTTACTAGTGTGTATAAGTGTGTTATGAAGTTACATGGTGAGATTAATTTGCCATCGATTAAGACATCAACAAGACTCATAAAGCCTTCTTTTGGACAAAGATCTACACTTTTCGCTGTTTTTTAAGAACAAATGATGCTTTAACCCATTCGTGACAGAGGTCCACATTTTGTGGTTTGGCCTAATATCTTTTGATGCAAAGCCCTAAAAATCATACCAAATACATGAGCAGAAAGAGCAAAAAATTCTACACAAACTGTGCCCATTTTGGTTGCGTCAATATTCGTTGTTTGATGCTGAAATTTTTTTAAAGGAAAATAAGCATTAAAATCCTTAAGTTGGCAATGTGATAGACAATTTAAAATCACCGTTTTCCCCTCCAAATTGGCAACTTTTTGACTTCTCATCATAATTTCTGTCAATTTATATTCATTTCAGATACATGATTTTATAAGAAAAATGTAGCAATAGAATAAAAATGTTGGTGTTGCCAATTTGAAGAATAAAAGCTGATCAAATTAGGCTTTAAATAATTCCTGTCACAAATGGGTTAACCATTGTTCATGTATGATCAACACTGTACTTGCTCTCAATGAGCCTATGTGCATTTCTTTCTACAGTCAGTCATTCAATCAAAGTAATCAAATCATTTTTGCCATAGATCTTCTGTAGTAGACTTTGGGTATGCTAGAGAGCGTTATCTTACGATTTCAAAAAAAGAAAATCATTTTTAATCATTTTTTTTAATAACTCTTGGTCTAACATGAATTAATTCTTGGGTTATATTTTTTTTCTTCATTTTGGAATATGAGAGAGAAAGGCAGAAGGAAAAATCTAAAAGTTTCCTACCTTTCCATACTTCTCCAAACTGTCCAGACCCGAGCTTAGTGTCTAGCTTTAGTGATTCTCTGGCAATCTCCCACATGTCCTTGCCAAGACCGGCGGTGTTGGGGTTCTGTTTCGGGCATGCCTGAGACAACGAACAGCACAGTCCATCGGCACATTCTACATGTTCAAAAGAGAAAGAATTTAAGTGATTAATCCATCTGATTATCTCAGGATGTGTTAAAAGTTCTTGACAAGGCCTCCAGTGTTTTGGGTGATTTCAAGTTCGGTGTGCGGTGTTGGTGTTGGTGTTGAGAGCGTGAAAAGGCTGCTAAACCGAGCTCCAACACCGACCGTCAGTTTAGAAGGACGATACCGATCTGATCCGATCACCTTATCGATAGCTCAACACCGAGTGACGTCATACGCTAGGAGGGAAAAATCTTGACGATAAAATCATTTCCCCTCAGAATTTCTAATAAATCTACATCTTATTGGATTCGAATTGCATAGTCATTTGAAGAATCCAAGAGGAAAATTATCACTCTTCCAAGGAAAATATATGGTTTTGATTATTCCAAGTTGTTTTGACTGCGAAATGGGTTTAACCACCAACATGTCACGAGTGGCCGTAGCAAAGAGTGCCGTTGCTCCGCGAGGGAGAAGCAGCAATAACATGTATGATTACAACACCAACACCAACACCGTACTTGAAATCATGAATTTCCAGATCCCTAGGGGCTGGTGTTGGTGAATGGGGAAATTACATGTATTATCGTCAGTACGAACCATGATACTCGGTTCAGCAGACGACATTCAACACCAGAAAGCAACACTGACTACCGGAAATACGTCAAATCTTGCGAGGTCAATTCCAACACCAGCCTGATTTCAAGTTCGGTGTTAAGGCTGGTGTTGGTGTTCTCACAACACCAACACCAGCCTCCAACACCGTACTTGAAATCACCCAGTGTTTATGTTCCACTTGGCATAAAGCTGGGTCAAAGTGCAACAGACTTTATCAGCAGATTCTACATGTTTAAAAAGAAAGATAGAATTTGAAGTGATCAGTCTATCTGATTCTCTCAGGATGTGCTAAAAAGTTCTTGACAAGACCTCCAGTGTTTTTGGTTCTCTTTAGGACACTGCTGGATCAAAGTGAAACAGACTTTATCAGCAGATTCTACATGTTCAAAAAGAGACAAAGAATTTGTGTGATCTATGTAGAAATGGAGTGATTTCCATGTAATCTAAATATAACTTTCTCATGCTTTCAGGATCTACTAAAAGCTCTTGACAAGTCCAGCTGTGTTGGGGTTTGACAACTTCTCCGGACATGACTGAGTCAACTTACAATATGGTCCATCAGCAGATTCCACATTGTTCAAACAGAAATAAATGATTTGAGTGATCTATCTATATAATTCTATCGTCATGTGCTCAAAGTTCTTGACAGGGACAGTGGTGTCTGGATTCTCCCTGGGATATGGCTAAGTCAATCCACAATACAGTCCATCGGCAGATTCCAAATGATAAACATTAAACCAGGAAATTGAGTGGTCTGTCCACAGTTTCAGTGATCTTTCTAATCATTGAGTTATCTATGGTACTTGCATGGTACTTTCATGGTTTTGTTAGTAATTTTGTCAAAATACCATGGGTACCATGGTACTTTTCTACAGGGTTTGATCTTGACTCGTAACAGATTTGAAACACATGATCCTGGAGAAAATGTTCCTGACATGTGTCAGATCACTCATTTACCATTGTATTGTAGATTAACTGGCATTACACGAAACAGCTTTGGACATGACGATTGTTGGACGAAGTGAATATCAGACTGAAGACTGAGTGGTAATTGGACCGAATGGGCATACATGTAGACCACAAGGTTATTAGGCCAAATGGTTATTAGACCAAATGGTTTTTGGACAAAATGGTTATAGACCAATTTGTTATTGGTGAAATGATTACTGGACAAAGTGATAATTGGACCAAATGTTCATTATACAAAGTGGTGATAGACAAATCAGATGACAACTGGACCAAATGGCAATAGATCAAACGACGATTCACCTTTTGCATGAACAAACATAGTTTTAAAACATTTCAAATCTGCCATCTACTGACAACTGGGAAACAATGCTATTAATTGACAGGATAACTATTCTAGTGCCCAAGATGTCCTTATTTCAGATCTGCCAGTATTGTTATTTATCAGCACGAAGAAGAACAACGCCCTTTATGAAAATAAAAATACAAAGAGTAGCAAGTTCATATTAACAATAATAGATAGAATATTTTTAGAAATACATGGACATACAGCCTCAACAACAAACTTTCATTTCATTCAAACTTGTAAGCTTGTTTTGATGTATCAATGCAGCACTTGTATCTAAATAAATCATGCCTTGAGCATGGGACACAGGTGAACAATGTATCTAAATTCATTGTTAGCACATCATAAACAGTTGTGCTTTCACTATCAGGTGAAAGTTGAGCTACATTGGAAAGGGAAAGTCGACTCCAATATGTTGGTGTGAAAAAAAATATTGTACATAAAAGAAAGAAATTAGCGAAAGTCTGAGAAAATTTTTTTTCTGTACAGTAAAGAAGTAATGAATTTTCAAATTGTGGTCAATCAAACTTAAATCAGCAACCCTACCAAGCCATCTGTCACACAGGAAGTCCAATGTGATACCAAGTTGCTTCATAAAAAGCAAAGAATGAGAGAAACAGAGCATTTAAAGCTTGAGAAAACTCCTATATATTGTCATGAAAAAAATTACATCAGATTTTTATGGCTGTGATAAATTTCACTCAAACTGGCAAATCTAAGAATTGAAACATATGAGCGAAATCTCTCATTTCTTGGTACATGTGATTAGGTCAGAGGAATAAACTGACAAAAGAGAATAATAATAATTTTATATGATCCCATTTCCGTTAGTTGTGACCCTACTTAAGCAAACCACCTGTACACAAAGACCACTGGGCTTCATACACACATGTAACAAATCATGTCTTTCGATTGTTCTAAAGTTTGTTACTCACGTTCGTAATGGTGGACGAGCTCCAGCAGAGTCTGGAACTGGCTTCGTTGTGTGATGTAAAACCCAGAGTCGTTGTCAAGCTTTCTGATACGATAGTGCTTGATATGTTCTCCTTTATTGGGGTCATAGTCTCGCACGGAGAGAGAATAAGTTCCTAAAAAAAACAAACAGAAATCAGAACAAAATATTGCCACATAACAATTTTCTTACAAGAAGGAGCTATGCATTTGTTCCCTAAATAAATGATACAAAGCTCTTATAATACTTATTCATTTATTCATTCATTTATTTATTTATTCATTCATTTATTTATCTATTCATCTATTTAGTTATTCATTTATTCATCTATTCATCTGTTTATCTATTTATTCATTTATCTATTATTCATTTATTTATTTCTGTATTTATCTATCTATCTATATATTGGTATCTATCTATCTATCTATTTATCAATCTATCTATCTATCTATCTATCTATTTACATGTATCTATTTATTGGTTTACAAAAATTGACTATCAGCACAGGCTGAAGGGATCAATTAACATAAAAATACAAAAATATACATGTACATATACTAGTACACATTCTGCATGTATACATATCTTTTTTTTTCATACTGACTACAAAACTGAACATCAGAGGGTAAACAGGGAAAAGGGGGGATTTTGCCAGCCCCTTGCATCCTATTAGCTGAGCAGTCATTATAAAGAGAGGAACTTCTTACTCAGTAAGCCACAATACTTTGATACATCAAACTATACATTTACAGTGTACCTTCATTTACGTTCGTATCTTCCATTCACAATTTTATCCTTCCATCTTCATAGCTCTATCTTCTTTCCATCTCCTATACATTTTCCACTCATCAAAGTAGCCTCGTATATTTATCCTTCTGTCTATCTTAAATCTACCTGCTATTCTTCCATTTGCCAGTATTGGCCTATTATATAAAACCTTCTGTCTATCTTCAGTCTATCTCTCATTCCTAAGTCCATCTAAATCTACTTCATGTACATGATACTGGCCTTTCAAATTTAAACTTCTGTTTGTATCAATCCTTCTATATTTTATCCCTTATTCTTCCACTCATTGCCTTACTCATATATCATAATTTGTATCCTGTTAATTTTTTTCTTCTATGATTATTTGTAAAGCTATTTTACGAATGTTCAAATGGTATTATGTGTCTTTGAATATTTCTAATACTTTAATACAAAAATTCACCATTTGGCCCATGGACACTATGACGTTTTTCTTTAAATCAATCATTTCAAATCAAATCAAAACCAAATCATCAGGGTTTACCTTCCAAATCAATTCTTACTTCTATTCGCCTTCAGTCTACCTCAAATACTTCCTCCTCACCAAGATTAGCCTCCCAACTGCAGCTTTTTGTCCGTCTTCAAATCCAATTCATTCTCCTATATATATTCACATCTTATCTTCTTCCTATACACCCATTCACCATTTTCTCACCTATCATCATTCCCCCTTCTATCTATCTATCTTCATTTCATCTCTTAATATTTCACTGATCAAGATTTACCTTCCAAATCAATCCTTACTTCTATTCACCTTCAGTCTATCTCTAATTTTTGCTCTTCATCAAGGTAATAGCCTTCCAAATGCACCTTCTTTTCTACGTTCAAATTTAATTCATTCTTCTATATATCTTCACATCCTATCTTCCTCCTCTTCCTCCAATCATCATCCTATCATCTATCTTTATTCACCCTTCTATCTATCTTCATTCCATCTCCTAATCTTCCACTCACCAGGGTTTGCCTCTCCGTCTCTCACAATGAAGGTTCCTTTCTGGAGCCCTGGAGCAAGCAGCTTCTTCTCCGCATCCTTACGTCCTACCTTTCCAAAGTACCAGCTGCAAAAAAAAAAGTCACCAAAAAAAAAAAAATCTCATAAGTATTCAAGGAATTACTCTCTGTATCACCTTCCAAAAATTGGAAAGCTATATACACTGTACACCTGTATGAAGAATTTCATCATAAAACGGATTAAGCATCATGTTTTTGATATTTGAAAGTAGGAAAACTTTTGTGTAATAAAAAATAATGCCTTCCGAATGATACCTTGCTCAATATACATATACACAATATATAAAGTAGACAGTAATAACTTCAAAAAGAGTCGAAGATACGCCATGTGTAAATCCAACATTAGCTTTTATTGTTGGATTTACAAATGGTGTATCTTCATCTCTTTTTGAAGTTATTACTGTCTACATTATTAATCATCCAACACGTGGATATTATTCTCAATATACACAATATATAAAGGTATATCTATGTTATGATCAAAAGTATTACAGAAAATTATTACAGAAGTTATCATTTTTATTACATTTTGGCAGCTTCAATCTATGCTTTAATCTAAGCACAAATTGACAAACATGGACATAAGCCATTTTTGCAATGAAACTCTTCATATCCAACATCTACTTCTTCTGCTTGAAGGGTGCTGAGAGCAAGGAGGACATTTATTCATAATTTTCCATAGTAGAATTTATGTCTTCTGTAGCTTGTCCTACCTTTCAAAAATAAAAAAACTGGAATTTTTTTCTTTCTTTCTATAAAATGCCATTATCAGTATGGATTACACTCATTTCTGTATACCAATATTCATCACCTTCAAAAAAACTTTGAAAGCTATTCTCCACATCATCTTATAGCTTTAGTTTGCTATTACCTATACCTTTTTTTAATGCTAGAGTTGATGTTTTCAAAATTCAACCATGAAAATAAGATGCTTAATTGTAAATCAAAATGGACCAAAATACATATTTTGATTTCTTGTGCCATGATCTGTAAAGTGCTTTCATTTTACTCAGTCTTGATGCCACAAACATGAACTGATTTTTTTTGCAATTCAGCAGTGACTGGGGTCATAATGTTGGAGTGCCATGAGTGCCACATTGTGACAGACCTGAGAGCTATCCAAGAAGCCACATTTATTATTATTATTATTTTTATTTTCATCACTCTTATCATAATCATTATCATTATCACTACCCCTATCACTATCACTGCCATGTCATGTACCTTTACCATAACCATAAACATTACCATTACCATTGTCATTGTAATCGTCACTGTCATTGTTATTACTATTAAACTGTTACCATAACCATATTAACCCATAGAGGTACAACGTCTTCTTTAGGAGACGCTTTTGCAGTATATGTTGGTCCAGAATGTTTGGCAGTACATATTATACATGAGCAGAAAGAAAGAAATGCACTGAAAAATTTGAGCCCATTCCCAACACCGTATCATATAGGGTTCTCGAATTAGAGCAATTCAATTGTAAGTAATCAATAAACTCTTTGAATTGGCAATGCAGTGAATAATACATAATCACTATTTCTGTGTTCAAATTGGCAATTTCTGATTAAATTTTACAATTATAATTCATTTTGGTTCATGTTATATCCATATTTATTTTTTTCAAGCAATGTAAGCATGGAAAAAAATAATTTTTGTTGCCAATTTGAGGATTGAAGATGATTGAGTTAGATCTCAAGAAAGCTCTGTACTGCTATAGGTTAACCCATTCGTGACAGGAATTATTTAAAGCCTAATTTGATCAGCTTTTATTCTTCAAATTGGCAACACCAGCATTCTCATTTTATTGCTACATTTTTCTTATAAAATGTCATGTATCTGAAATGAATATAAATTGACAGAAATTATGATGAGAAATCAAAATGTTGCCAATTTGCAGGGGAAAACGGTGATTTTAAACCTTCTATCACATTGCCAATTTAAGGATTTTAATGCTTATTTTCCTTTAAAAAATTTTCAGCATCAAACAATGAATACTGACGCAACCAAAATGGGCATGGTTTGTGTAGAATTTTTGCTCTTTCTGCTCATGTATTTGGTATGATTTTAGGGCTTTGCATCAAAAGATATTAGGCCACAAAAATGTGGACCTCTGTCACGAATGGGTTAAAGCATAACCACAACCATAATCATAACCATTATCACTACCATTATTATCACTATCATTATTATAATAATTATTGTTTGAAATTACCATCATCATTTTATAATTCCAAAGGTGCAAACTTCGGCACTGGTAATGCCTTGAATGACTAAGGATTTCTAGTGCAAGAGATTGACAGCTTTGCTTGGAATTGACTAACAAACTAAATATTTTCCTTTAATCATCTTAATAGGATTGCCTTGCACAGTTCCTAAAATGTCACACCCACACACTGAGCTGATTTTTCACAAGACAATGGAATAAGGAAAACATCATTACACTGTGGCATGTATTACAATGTTAAAGGCATTGGCTAACATTGTTATGATTTTAAAAAAATCTTGGTTTGTTACTTGAAAATGGGATAAACATAAGAGTTATAGTGTAAAAATACCAGTCTGAAAGTTTCAAAGTATAATATCCACAGGAAGTATTTTTAAATATCAAAAATGTGAACCAATGTTTGAAAAATATACGAGGGTCGGTTGCACAGAATAGACATAAGGAGTGCGCATGCGCGTATGACTCACCTTACCGTACTATGTGTATTGGCGAATCACGCGGCAGGAGGCACATAACGGCATTCTCAAATTCAAGCAAAGTGGTCCTCTTTATGATTGTCTCGTGAGACGAAGGATAATAAAATCGCGGTTTGCGTCTAACTTACACTTTTTCATTCTAAATTATGGTTGGTTTCAGGGGTTTTGAGTACAAATACAAGTACTCATAGACATGTTTCATCTTAGTTTGAGAATTTTTTAAATCAGCTACTCACAAAGTTAGCCAATGCCTTTAAGCTGTAAAATTCCCTATGTTTTTAGCTCGTGAAAGGGAAACTGTGGCAGGAAATACTTAAGGAGAGAACTAAACATGAGCCTGTTTGAAATGTCAAGTCTAAGAACATTAAACCTAAGAAATGGAACTGGAGGAACAAAAAAAAAAAGATATTTCCCTGTTTAAGAGGCATACAGATCTGGAGGTTAAAGCCCAAGTACAGTTTTGGTAGTACAGAGAGAACTGGCATGAAACTGATTAACCCATTCGTGACAGAGGTCCACATTTTCTGGTTTGGCCTAATATCTTTTGATGCAAAGCCCTAAAATCATACCAAATACATGAGCAGAAAGAGCAAAAAATTCTACACAAACTGTGCCCATTTTGGTTGCGTCAATATTTGTTGTTTGATGCTGAAAATTTTTTAAAGGAAAATAAGCATTAAAATCCTTAAATTGGCAATGTGATAGAAAGTCTAAAATCACTGTTTTCCCCTGCAAATTGGCAACTTTTTGACTTCTCATCATTTTTTAAAATTTATATTCATTTCAGATATATGATGTTTTATAAAAAAAAATGTAGCAATAAAATAAAGATGTTGGTGTTGCCAATTTGAAGAATAAAAGCTGATCAAATTAGGCTTTAAATAATTCCTGTCACGAATGGGTTAAACTTCACGAGGAAAAAACTTCACAGCATCTTTTGCTTTTACCTTGCTCCTGAGAAGCTAAAAGCAAAGAAATATGTTTTTTTTCCCTACTAGAACTGTACATAACCTTATAACGTAGAGAGGCTTTTTCCTCTCTGCATTTTCAAAGTGTGTTTCCCAGGGAAGCTTAGGACAATCCAAAAGATTTATAGATCAGATCTTGTTGTTAAAGGGTATACGTTGGATCTAATGTCTTCACTGTTCACACGCTATTATCAAGTAACAGAAAACCATTTCAAGTTTCGAGAGTAACACATACATCACTACTATTCCTGATCAATATTTGTATGGGGAAGTTTTTCTGCATTCATGAGAACTGGAAAAAAAAATTCTCACTAGATTTTGCCTTCGTAAGGTGATCTACAATGTACATTGTATTTTCTCTTTCTGGGGACAGTAAATTTGATCTATTTTCACTCATACTGTCAAATTTCACATGAACAAGTTCAAGGAGAGCTTTGCCATCTAATAAGTGCTGGAGCATTTTTATTATTTTCACAGTTGATAATTATCATGAAAGAAAGCTGGCAATCAAATCTATATTTCTGAAATTTAGAACATGTATATGATTACCAAAAAAGAAAAAAAAAATCACTTCTTTGCATGTTACCTTTATTCTTTGCAATTTTTAAAATCAAATATTCCAGAAAATTCATATTACTGGATGATTAGAAGCACTGGTAATTACAGTGTATAATTTAAAGGGTATGTGAAGTTTGGGTGTGTCTGCAGACGAAATACAAACTAAGCTAATACTGCCATAAGACTTTCATGCAAAATTGTATCTCTGATAACACTCTAAAACTAATACTTCAGAGGTAATTTTAGAATTTGAGCTCGATCGGTTAAATCTTAAAAGTGACATTTTTGTCTCTCTGTGATATCCATCACTTAATGGATTCTCGTTCAAGTACACACAACAAGAGCAACCAAGTTTTATCGGATTTCAACTCCCTCAGTGATGCCCTTCACAATGACACATAATATAGCTCAACAACTTTCATTTCTCATTTATTACAGACCTTCAAACTTTCAAAACTTGTCAAATGTCCGTCCGTCATAAACTGATCAGGCTCATCAATACAACATTGCAATACATTCCACGAGAAACTTGTTCAGCTTTGAAGTTCACATTAAGTGCTTAAAGATGGACAATTCTCTGTCCCTTTCATTACATTTGTGTGGGTGCTACACTGACAGAATGTACGTGTACAGTGCATACCCCTTTTCCTGGTTGCATGTCCAACAAATTCAACAGAAAAAAAAGAACATATTTCTATTGTTAATCTACCAAAGTATGTCAAGTACCGAGCACTTTTCCCAGAAACATCCTAAGTACAGGTTTGTCGACTTCCCACTGAAAATACACCTTCGGTGGGATGCTGAATAGCAAACTTTTACATTTTGGTAAAACACTACCCTAGCCCTGCTAACATTAAAAAAAAAATTTTTTAAAAGTTTTGTAACAATTCCTGACTCTAAAAAACCTAATCAGTGGAAAAACAAAGTTGATTTTTAATTCTACAAGGTCTTATTCTCTATTTCATTAAATGTACTATTTTCAGCAATTTGTGCATGCAATGAGCCCCCCCCCCCTTCCAAAAAAAGAGAAATCCCCAGTTATGATTTTGATCTATTTTACTTTGTTTTTACTTCCTATAATCTCTGCTTTATGTACGTATTTTGCAATATTCCTATACCATCCAGTTCAGTTCATTTATTTTCCACAACATAAAAAAAACCAATACAAATATATTTGAGCAAAATGAAATCAGGATGGAAAAGGAACATACAGCTTGACATAGACTGACCTATACCAGGAAGTTCTTTGTCACAGTCAGCTTTGCAGTGATCAATTGCTAATAATATTTTGACAAGCCTATAGAATATCTGAAAAATTACCCCAAATGACATCCCACATGAAGTGCACACTTCTTGAAACATTAAACTCTATGCCGGGCAAGTAAAACTGAATTATACCAGTATTGTAATTGGAATGATGTTGTAATTGAGGTTTTAATGCTCACTCCAGAAAGGTAGCATGAATATTGTAAGATTGGTAAACAGACTTATTGTGCATTTAATCTGAAAATGTCGTGCATTTAATCTGAAAATGCTATGCAATTCTATCATTACAATTTGTAATCTGTATAATTGTGTAAAAGTAAGAAAAAAAAGTAAGAAAAACAAATTATTATTGTAGGTACTGTTCTTGTGTTTTTTAATCTCATTATCTGAAAATTATTGAGAAGTAGTTAGTTGTACATGTAAGGGTTTATTACAATTTTCAGGCAGCTCCGGGGTCTCAGCTTTACCTTGACCACGTCTCTGGCTACCCGTTTACTTGGACTCAATCACGGAGCTTCCTAAGTGGGGTTTTTCTGTGTGGGAGCATCTCTGGCTTTGTGACTGTGACTTCCTGCTATCTTGGTGGAATGGCAGGAAATATACCCTTCGTTGATCGGCTTTGTGGAACTGTGTGACCGATGCTCATTGTAGTGGCCCAGCGCTCTGAGATCGAGAGTCCCAGTCTCCATCTCCATGCCTCCTGCTGGACTTCGTGGCAGAACCCCGTCAATATCGCATTCATCCTCACCCCTGGGTGATTTGGACAGATATCTTAGAGCACCATTTCAGGTGTCGCCAACCATGGGTAAGACTGTTCCTTGTTTATACTCACTTCTCAAGTCAGTTTTTCTGAGATCGTCACCACTCATATATAATCGGACATGACTGAACTCGAACTTCTTCACTGGATAGAATCGTGATTACTTATTCTTCACATAGACATTTTCAAGCATGGACATAATTATCAACCGTTTTGATGTGACAAAAGACTGTTGTATTCTACAACGAAGCATATTAAGAAATGTTGAATGGCTGTATTTGATTATAGTTATTAAGTTTTAATTTTGTTGTTTCAACTGAAACTTACTGCTAAAAGGTCAAGTGTATGAAAGGATAGATATGTATTTGATTATTTCATTCTATTTGAGAATAGTTATCAATTGCTGGCATAAGAGCATTTTCATTCTGTGTTGCACGCTATAACATGTCGCGTGTTATAACAATCTATGATGTCAACTTGATTCACCTTGGAATTATGGATCATCAGTCTCCCGCAGAAATGGGATTGGATTAGAAGGGATACATAGACAGTATTTTCTTATTGTTGACTTTGTTTTGTTGTGTTCTGTCTCAAACGTGACACTTTCAAATTGTCAGAGCTGAAGACCATCAGCTTTCACCTTTAATCTTTGAGTGTGATAAGGGTGCATTCAAGTAATTTTTTTGAAGCTAAAATCACAAACATGAATCACAAATCAAAACAGTGAACATTACGAAACACAGTTACTGTGGGAGAGCGATCAAGCAATTTTTCATCAACACTGATTCTTGATCATTTCAAGCCCACCCACTGCGCATCGTAGTACGCAGTTTGACTCAGGAAGTATAGGTCAACTTCGGCGCGATTTTTTTATGTTCGTTTTGCGCCCGAACCAGAAACAGACCATTATAATCACGTCATAGAATCATGATTGAGATCTTCGTTGCGTTCAATCGATTTTTAGTGACCGTGGTTCTGCAGAATCACGATTCAAAACGCACCTTTTTCATCTTTTCATGTTTGAAAGACATTTATTTTTACGACTTGCGAAAAATTGATTGAATGCAACCATGGCTTTAAACTAAACCTCTTTGAAAACCACGATTCTAGGGTGAAAAATGGTTGCTTGAACGCAACCTAAGTGTAAGTGAACAATATGCAAATTTTGACTGCTTCATATTACTTACTCTTCTGCATCAATACTCTTGACAGGAGCGATGTAGTTGCTTGGAATGTAGCCTTCTTTTTGTGTTACCGTTGACTTTGCTAACCACCAGTCACCATCTCTGTAAACATAGAAAAGAGGAAAGGAAATATCTAAAATACATTCAAACCCTCTGTCTACAGACCGATCCGGCTTATCGTTAACCCATTTGTGACAGAGGGTCCACATTATGTGGTTTGGTTTAATATCTTTTGATGCAAAGCCCTAAAAATCATACCAAATACATGAGCAGAAAGAGCAAAAAATTCTACACTTACTGTGCCCATTTTTGTTGCATCAATATTTGTTGTTTGATGCTGAATTTTTTTAAAAGAAAAATAAGCATTAAAATCCTTAAATTGGCAATGCGATGAAAATGTCAAAATTACTGTTTTTCCCTGCAAATTGGCAACTTTATGACTTCTCATTATACATTCTGTCAATTTATATTTATTTCAGATACATGATATTTTATAAGTAAAATGTAGCAATAAAAGAAAAATGTTGGTGTTGCCAATTTGAAGAATAAGATCTGATCAAATTAGGCTTTAAATAATTCCTGTCACGAATGGGTTAAGGGCAGCAGATGATCAGCCATTACTGCAGTATCCCGCCATAGAGTTATACATACAAGGATGCAGCGCAGCTGAAGGTAGCGCGCAAAGATTACTATATGGGGGATACCGCACTAATGGCATTGCCTACAAATCGATTTTTGGATCGGTCTATCTGATCACATTCTGGTTTCCTTCAAAAGTCATAAAGATTCATGTTTAGATACATGTATGTACATGTATAGCAGGAACATGCATGTACATGTATATGTACATATCAATTGCCTATAAAGAATGCCCTTTTTTTTTTTTAGATTTTAGTTTTAGAGTGTAATTGTTTTTGAGAATGCATTAATCATTGTTGATTTTCTACATAACTTTTGTACATAATTTATTCATTTATTTTTTAAATTACAGTACCATGTTTCATTCCTCCTTCAATCAATTTGCACTTGGTCTTGTGTTAGGCTCTGTGTATAATCTTTAGTTTAACATATAATTTGTAGTTTACAACAATTAAGAATAATTGTACTCTAAATAATATCCTTAATTACTAATTAATTCCTATTTCTCTTCACAATTTCCATAAATTTTCAAAAAATTTCTTTTGGACCAGTCAATAACTAAAGCGCTTAGAAACATTTTTACTAACCACTCGACTCAAGAAATGTAATTTACTATTATTGTTATTATCTTTTTTTTTGTTGTTGTCTTCCTAGGAAAGTCTTTATGTAAAAGGTTTCATTGTACTGTATGTGTATATGAACTCCAAACAATTCCTTTCATGAAATGTTTATGGATGCTTGAAGGAATTCATCCAAACAAATTAAAGGCCTGGGGAGCGTTTCATGAAGGACTTTGTCAGTGATTTTCACTGACTAATTTGCTTTCAGCCAATCAGATGCTAGGATTTTCAGTAGCTTATTACATTTGTCGGTGATTTTCACCGACAAAACTCATGAAACGCTCCCCAATCAAATATAAAGAGGAAAGCCACAGGTGTTCTTCCGTCGGAGGGGGGGGGAGGGGGTTAAGAGCATTTTATAACACACAAGCAGGGTTCTCACTAGAAAATAATCCACACACAATTCCCCCTCTTCGCAAAGCGCGGAAGTTTCGAAAGTGTTAAGGAATAACACCTAAAGTTTGGTGTGGCAGCAGTATATGCTATAGCAAAAGGATGAAAAATACTACTTGGTGAGCGGGAGTTGTCTACTAATGGCATAATTGCACAAATACATTGCCAAAAATCAAAACAATCTGTGGCATTTATCATTAATGTTAGGAATATATACTCCAATATTTTTTTTACCCTTGTCGCCATGCATGGTGCAAAAATTTCACCTCATGGTTCTTCCTTGTCTGAAATCCTGTATGCATGGTGTTGGAACCACGGGTGTTATGTACTGCAGAGAACCATGCATGCAAGTAAATGAATGCACAACATTCTAAGCACAGTCCTTTGTTGCATCACTGCCATTCATTTTGTACACCAAAAATGTGGTGGAAAAAAATCCCCTCTGGTTTCTTTCCTCATTATTTGAAAAGGTCTTTATAATAAATACATTCAAAGCCCAGTGCTCCACAATAACTTTTTGTGTGGAGCTTTTTTTATCATCATTATTAATATTATCACTGTTATTTTCATGATCTTTCTCAAATTGTTACAAATAACATCCAGGGTTCTCACTAGAAAAAAATCCACACACAGTTCCCACTCTGCGCAAAGCATGGAAGTTTCGGAAGTTTTACGGAATAACACCTAAAGTTAGGTGTGGCGGCAGTATATGCTATAGTAAAAGGATGAAAAATACTTCTTGGTAAAGCATTGGTTGTCTACTTATGGCATAAAAGTAAAAATACATTGCCAAAAAGCAAAACAATCTGTGACATTTATCATTAATGTTAGGAATATATACTCCCAATATTTTTTTACCCTTGTTGGGCCTCGGTGCCTCGAAGAGTGCCATTCACTTCGAGGCTGCGCCCCTCAGTGAATAGTACTATTTCAGAGTCACCTCTTGCCCATAGTTTTAACCAGAAACTCTCAAGGCAAAGTATATTTGTATACTATTATGGTAACTTTGCTATTATGGTAACTCTTCATGGAATACTGGATTTTGATTGGCTGTTGAGCAACATGCCATGCTCAACAGCCAATCAAAATCCAGTTTCCCATGAAGAGTTACTACATTGTATATAGCAAAGTTACCATAATAGTAAGTTTTATGCAATGGGCCCCTGGGTACCTGCCAATGTCAAGTCCTCGTTTGAGGCTATTTTATAGTTCAACATTTATACACAAATTTTTAAACTAGAGAGGAATTTAGGCTTCACAATATTGATGTGGAGGCCTAAATAATTCATCTTGAATAGGTATCATTTTCCCATATACATGTACATGTAACATTGGCGTGAATCCCGGTGATAGGGGTATGTGTATCCCTATGCTTTTTAGAGATGGGGGTGGGGTGGGGTGGTGGCATGTACAAATATATCCCCACTTTTCACAGGAGACATAATATTCTAATCAATCAGTTGTTGAAACTTCTGAGAAATCTATCAAAAACAATGGTTATAGTAGGAACATTTCTTTTTGAAATGCTATCAAAAACCAAAGATAGGTTAAGACGGTCCAGAGAGCATATGTGTACTCAAGTGAGTTCATGCTAGAAATTTCGGCAAAAAATTCCGATCATAAACACCCCCCCCCCCCCCCCCCGAAAAAGATTCATGCCAGTGGCATGTGCACATCTCCCTTTTATGTGTAATTTAATTGCAAAATGCTCTGCATCATAACACATGTACCAATGGAGGAATATCTGCGATATACATACCGTAATTAACGTTCTATAAACCGCACACGTGTATTAACCGCACCCCCAATTTTGGACCCCCTCTGGTGAAAAAAAAAAAAATACACACATAAACCCTTCTTCTCTCACTCTGAACAACATTTCGTATTTCCAAACAGAATGGAAAATCAGACATGAAATGAAAGGATTCAGTAAACTAAATACCAGTTTAAAAAAGAAAAGGAAGAGTAGTTCAATCCACATTCCGATTGTCCCGGCGACAGCTGCTCTTATATCCAACTTTCCACCATCATATAGCCACCGAATCCCGTTATAGTTGGCGATCTATACACACTCAAACACACGCATTATGTATGATACACCGATGATGCTCATCTCGCACGCACTGTACTTTTGCAATGCAGACGAGGCTGACTTTAATCAGGTGACAAAGCTTTAGTCAGGTGACGAAGCTTTAGTCATGTGACATTTTGAAGGTCCCCGGATGCGTAAGTGGAACGTTGAATTCCCTTGCAAGACACACGCATCCCAGATGCAAGGCTCGTCGATGGCATTGCTTTTTGGCAATGCAGACGAGGCTGGGCTTTTGTCAGATGACGTCATTTTAGTCATGAGACATTATGAAAGTCCCCGGATGCGCAAGGACATGTCCATGCAAGTTGAATTCCCTTGCAAGACACACGCATCCCAGACGCAACGCTCGTAGCTGGCATTGCTTTTTGGCAATGCAGACGAGGCTGGGCTTTTGTCAGATGACGTCATTTTAGTCATGAGACATTATGAAAGTCCCCGGATGCGCAAGGACATGTCCATGCAAGTTGAATTCCCTTGCAAGACACACGCATCCCAGACGCAACGCTCGTAGCTGGCATTGCTTTTTGGCAATGCAGACGAGGCTGGGCTTTTGTCAGATGACGTCATTTTAGTCATGAGACATTATGAAAGTCCCCGGATGCGCAAGGACATGTCCATGCAAGTTGAATTCCCTTGCAAGACACACGCATCCCAGACGCAACGCTCGTAGCTGGCATTGCTTTTTGGCAATGCAGACGAGGCTGGGCTTTTGTCAGATGACGTCATTTTAGTCATGTGACATTTTGAAAGTCCCCGGATGCGCAAGGACATGTCAGAGCAAGTTGAATTCCCTTGCAAGACGCACGCATCACAGACGCAAGGCTCGTCGATGGCATTGCACTTTCCCAATGCAGACGAGGCTGGGCTTTTGTCAGATGACGTCATTTTAGTCAGGAGACATTTTGAAAGTCCGCGGCTGCGTGAGGGACATGTCCATGCAAGTTGAATTCCCTTGCAAGATACACGACGCACCATGCACACAACAGTCCACACTCTCGTGAGTGTCGGCACAGGAAATATCATGCTGCTAATTGCAACGTGAAATGAACTTTTCAAAACAAGAATTTCAACCTGTAAACTTCTGTAAACTGTAAGTTCTTACTTGCCGAACGTTACCGGGACCTTATACCCGCTAAATAACTTGTCTGTATGGATGACTGACTCTTGTTATTCCTGGCGAATTCTGGCCCAGACCTGTCATTGTGTATTAACCGCACCCCCGACTTTTCACTCTTCCCCGCGGGGAAAAAAGTGCGGTTTATACAACGTTAATTACGGTAACTGATAAATTCAATTCAATTCAATCCAATTCAATTCATTCCAATTCAATCCAATTCATTTCCGCTGCAATCTATACAACAGCTGGAAAACGCATTTCATAATCCATATCTTTAAAGAATCTTATTGGGTGCTTTCCCTGAATCCTTCGGGAACTGCAAAGTTCCTGCTGTCTGTCGGCCAGCACCGGAATGGTGTCAATGTGACACCGCCAGACACATCCTGGTCGGTGGCGCCTACATGTAGCTACAGTCATGCAATGTACAGTAGGCCTGCACCTTTTATGACCTTTGACCTACTAAAGTTTGTAATGTGAGTGTTCTGTAATATTTGTTTACTACAGCTAGGGCATCGTTCAATAAGGGGACATTCCCTACCCGCAAGGGAACTAAAATCTAAAGGTATACCATTTCCCCGATTCCAAAATGACTCTGGGATACATACTTGCTGGAAAAGATTCCAGTCTCATCTAAAATACCGTATATTAACGTTGTATGAAGAAATGTCATATAACGACATATAGCAAAGCTCATGTATCTAAGCATTGTTTTGAATGAAAACTTGATAAAGAATTAGCACCCCCTTGTTGTCTGAACATTGTATCTTACGAAAATCATAAATGGGCGGGGCATATCATTGATCTATCAATAACATGCAATTTGTTAGCCTTTGGGCAAGACCTCGCACGCTGCTTGTCTGCCAAGCAGGGTTTGAAAAATAGACTAAACAGTGTGCATTTATGGCAGTGATCAGTGGACCGAGCCGCGTCAGCGGCGAGGCCTTTGCTAACTTGCGGAGTCATGCATATGCATGAGGGTCTTACATTATACAGCAGCTAGTGACGATCATGACCAATCGTAACTGTTTTAACCACGGAGTGTTATATGGATTCGTTCATTAAATCACGGGGGGATAGATATTCAAATGTACTAAATAATGAATAATATTTAGTTCAATTTTCAATAAAATAGATAGATTCATTAAAGAAAGTAAAGAATTTGATGACTAGCTGTATTCATTATTTTGATAAATAAGTAGATCTATCGTAAAATTTTGCTGTCTCCTTTTTCATTTCAACCTACGCATAGTGGTTCGCGCGATCAGCTGGTCGATTGTTATTGTACAACACGTCGAACATTAGGCACACATGAATAATAAATATTCATAAATTCTCTCGAATTGTCTACTCTGACTGGTGTATCGGATTCGAACGGGTGGTTTGGGCGGCTTTCTTGGTAAGCTACTTTGCATCTAATTATCTACCGATTCAGTAGCGGAAATATAATACAGAACAAAAGAAATAAACTACAACAACCACTCAGGTGAGTAAAGGCCGTGGTGCTGACAAACCTTCGGCACAAATCACAGTTGTTGTGCGATTAGTCTATGTATTCAGGTGCATTTAGGGAAATAACAGCACCAGTGCCTTGGCTAAAGGCTAGCAGTTTGTATGCTCCAGCAGTGACCTCGACATAAGTTGTAACAAAACATATGGTTGTCAGTTGACCTCCCCCCCCCAAAAAAAAATTGTGCTTCTTTATATATGTATGACACTTTTTACAAGTGTGTACGTTTCTTTTTACAAGTTTTGTATAACTTTCCTCTAGTCTGAACAAGTTACTGGATATGACTGAGCAAGAGCCATGTAATTCGGACCAAGAATAAATATGCACTATGAACATGACGGACAAAGAAAGCAGACAAAATAAACAACCCCTCATTCTACCCTTCACAATGGTTCTGGTAGTCAAAAGAGCATCCCTTCACTGCTATTGTCTAAAATATGTAGAACAGGGGAGCATTTCATGAAGAGTTTTGTCGGAGATTTTCACTGACTAATTTGCTCTCAGCCAATCAGATGCGAGGATTTTCTGTAGCTTATAACACAAAACACTTCATGAAACGCTCCCCAGGTGTCACATGCATATTCACCTGGAACTACATGATTAAACATAATAGCTGTGAAGGGATGTTCTTTTGACTACCAAAACCATTGTGAAGGGTAGAATGAAAGGTTGTTTATTTTGTCCGCTTTCTTTGTCAGCCATGTTCATAGTGATAGACAATCAAATGTTTATATTATCTCAAGACACTGTACACAAACATTTCATATCGCTCAGTTAAACATACAGTACAGTATGTCAAAGATTCTTGCACTTCCTTGTATAACATTGTAATTTCATAAGCAGTATTTATACACACTATTGTATGCAATTGTAATATTTTAGCATGCACTATGACATTAATATCATAGTACAGTGAGCATACAGATGCATATGTCAATTCGAGTTTGAACTTCCTTGTATATTATACGGGGTATTCACACTGTATACACAGTATTTACATGATGTATCCATGCAATTACGTAGGATTTTATAATGCAATATTTGTATCATTGTACAATGTAAGGCTGACGATTAACATACCAGGGGGTGTTTCACAAAGATAATACCTATAAATAGTCATTTGAACTTACATGCAATTAGTTCAGTTTTTATGTTTTATTGAATCATCAGAATCACAAATTTACAAAAAATTGATGCAGTAAATGAAAGAAAAAGAGCATCGAGTAAAAACAAAAGAATAACAAAACAAAGGGGAAAAAAATCCAAGGAAAAAACAAGAAAGAAAAAAGAAAGAAAGAAAAAAGTGCTAGGGTGATTCATTGTTTGCATGCTGGTTAAGTCTGTTGTGTTGTATTGTATTGTAATGTATTGTGTTGTGTTTTATTGTATTGTGTTGTGTTGTATTGTGTTTTATTGTATTATATTGTGTTGTGTTGTATTGTGTTGTGTTGTGTTGTGTCATGTTGTGTTGTATTGTGTTTGTTGTATTGTATTGTGTTGTGTTGTGTTGTAGTGTGTTGTATTGTGTTTGTTGTGTTGTGTTGTTTTATTGTATTTTGTGTTGTTTTGTTTTATTGTATTGTATTGTGTTTTATTGTATTGTATTGTATTGTATTGTATTGTGTTGTATTGTTTTGTGTTGTGATTGCGTTGCGTTGCGTGCGTTGCGTTGCGTTGCGTTGCGTTGCGTTGCGTTGCGTTGCTTTGCTTTGCGTTATGGTACATGTACATGTATGCTGCGCTGTGCTCTGTCATCTTGTGTCATTCATTACACATGTACATACTCTTTTGATATTATTGTAAATATGTTGAGTTTTTTTAAATTATACAAAAGAGTCTGTTTCATTCCCCCCCCCCCCCCCCCCCCGAACTGCTAACGTGAGATGAAAAGGACATTTTGATGACTTTCCCCATGTAAGCATCACATTTGTTCTGATGCTCTCCATTAACTTATTCACAAGGGGAATTATTTGAAACCTTATTTTATCAGCTTTTCTTCTTCAAATTGGCAACACCACTATTTTCCTCTTAGTGCTACATTTTTCTTATACAAAGCCATGTATCTGAAATCAATATAACTGACAGAAGTTTTACAATTCACTCACATGTATCAAGGAAAAAGTTGGAAATGATTTTAAGTATCATACAATATATTATCTTCTTCATATTTTGGCAACTTCAATTGCAAATATCTAAATTTACAAAGAGGGATATTTTTTTTTTAAATCAAACTCTAGCTCTTTACATACATGCAGATTTGTTACTATTAATGCAGAGGTGAAATACATGTACATGTATGTATGATACTCGAAGACACACAAAAAATGTTGCTTGTGTAATTTTTGAGTTGTGCAGTATTGCACAGAAATCCCCTTTTTCTGGTACAATGCTGAAATTCAAAAGGACTGACTACTTGTATGCACACAGTGCATTGCACAATGAAAACCATGGAAATTTCTTGTTTGCACCCCATTTGAAGGACATTTATGTCGGTTTAATGGGTTTCATATGTGTTTTCAATGAATAACAGGGCATGTTCATATAAGTGCAGCAAACCCCCCACGGTAAACCCTCAAGGGTTTTTTTTTTTTTCATGTGTAAATGAATGGCTCATAATGCAGCAAAAAATCTGGATCAATCAATTTCTCATAAAGTTAGAGCAAAATATATGTTATAAGTTGGTCAGCACAACTTTTGGCGAAACTCTCTTTTATTCGAGCGTGAACTACATGTTTTACTGATGTGTTAATGCGCATGCATAATAATAACTGGCATAGCAAAATATACACCGTGACCGCAGGGGTTTTCCCTGAAGATTGTCGCTGGATTTCTGGATGAGGGTGAATGAGCACATTCACCCTCTGAATATCAGGTATCAGGTTTTGGTTTCAATTTTGTACACGTAATTTCACATATTTTTTATTATCTTGAAAAAAAAGTTTTCATTGTCCCTCTCCAAAATATGTTGTAGAGAAAACACTCCTACATTATATATACCTTGAGTTTGGCTCAAGAAAATATGCAAATCTTAAGCAAAATAAAAGTGTTTGATTGTGTGTGTACAAAACATATTGAGAGTGGTCCACAAATGATGTCATCAATAGCTACTTGTAAGGTAGTGTCAAAAAATGTCATACAAAAAATTTCATACGGCCACAACTTTCTAATTCCGCTGATCTGCACGTATTTTTTGCATGTATTTTTGCTTTGATTTGAAAACTACTTGACTTGAAGGTGGTGGTTTCCTTTAACCCATTCGTGACTGAGGTCCACATTATGTGGTTTGGCCTAACATCTTTTGATGCAAAGCCCTAAAAATCATACCAAATACATGAGCAGAAAGAGCAAAAAATTCTACATAAACTGTACCCATTTTGGTTGCGTTTATATTCGTTGTTTGATGCTGAAAATTTTTTAAAGGAAAATAAACATTAAAATCCTTAAATAGGCAATATGATACAAAGTTTAAAATCACCGTTTTCCCCTGCAAATCGGCAACTTTTTGACTTCTCATCATAATTTCCGACAATTTGTATTCATTTCAGATACATGTTTTATAAGAAAAATGTAGCAATAAAATGAAAATGTTGGTTTGCCAATTTGAAGAATAAAAGCTGATCAAATAAGGCTTTAAATAATTCCTGTCACGAATGGGTTAAAGACATTCAGTCGTGGGCTTTCATGGGGAGTAGATCATAATTTGCTGATACCAGACTTTGTGAAAAGCACTGGAAATACCTGTAATAGAGCTACATTTCTGGAACGCAGCAAAACAAGCTGTCCCACCATAAACATTCTTTGGCCTGCTTCCTGCATTCTCGGGCGAGGGAAAGTGAGATAAAGACTTTGCCATATAGGGCAAAGGGTGGAATATACAGAGCATTACATAAGGTCTGTTGGTCATAAAACTCATAGTGATGGACAACACCTGTTACTGGGTAAGCACCCATGGTGTCAAATTCCCCATGAAAGCCCACGACTGAGCGTCTTTAACTGTAGAATTACTGCAGGAAAGGTTCCAGTAGCGCATTCATGTACCGATGGAGCAGGTGAGACCTGTAAGGACATCTGCAAGAATGGCTACAATATTGAAGATAGTGTCTTCATCTTCTCATTTTACAATTCTAATTTGTTTGTATAGTATACATGTACATGTATATCATTACATGTACATACAATTTAATTAAGTTCATTCAAAACAGTTATTGAAGCCCATAAAAAGTAATGAGTGACATACATGTAAACAGAGACTTAAAAGAGACTTCTGGGTAATTGATAAAGCAATTTATAATAGCTTACAGAATTAAGATACGCTGTATATTATGACTGTGAATAAGAAAAATGCAGCAAAAAGATAAAAAAAGAATAGTGTCATAAATTTGAAGAAGAAAAGCTGATCAGATTGGGCTTGAAAAAAATTCCTGTTATGATTGGCTTTAACAAAAGACTGAATTAGAGAGGGATACGATACTCCTGATGCTAATTAAACCATTAGTAGTTTCAGTTGATTTATGGCACAAGCAATAGGCTGCCACAGTTGATTCTCAGCACAGTGTGTGTATACACTCCAAACAATGTGAAAGCCCTGTGTTTTGAGTGATAGCATATACATGTCCCGGGGGGGGGGGGGGGGGGGGGGGGGGGGGCACTCAGTATATAATGCGTGGTGGGTATGTGCCGCGGAGAAGACCCCCATTTTTACACTCACATTTCCGTTTCAAAGCATAGCATTTTAATCTTATTGAGAAAAAGAACAAAGAAAGCCGTTTCAAAGCATAGCATTTTCTTTTTATCGAGAAAGAAGAAGAAAGAAATCTGTTCCAAAGCTTCGCATGTTTTTCGTTACGCCGTTCCGGCCGCATTGATCCGCTACAATGAGCTGCATTTTTGGTGAAAAGCAGCCCGCAGAGCGCTGTCCGACCATCCCCTCTGCGCGAGCGCACCCGGCGCCCGTGCCGCCGGGCTAGCTGCATGCACGTATGCCCGTTCCATAGGGATACATACGCACTCACAATTTCACATTTACTTGGCATACTCACGTATTATTTAGAATCTCCAGCTTTTCTCCCTTCCTGAATGAAAGATCATCTTCTGACCGAGCTTCGTAATCGTAAAGGGCTACATACGAAAGGACTGTGGGGGAAGAAAAGATAAAATGGAGTAACAAATCAATGTCATCATGAAAGTAAATCATAACTGCATGAGATCTTGATTACTTTTATGACATTCTTAAAAAATTCTTCTTCACATTCTTCCTCTTTTCAATATTTCTTAATAATGAAGCATTGCAAATCTGAAAATTTACATGTATATCATATAATAAAGGTCATAATATTAAATTTTATGGCTGTAATTCACATAAGAGGTTTAAAGTACCAAGGGGTGGTATAAACCTCAGTAAGTAAACTAATATAGGTGTAAACAGATAAATATTTCCCATGCACACAAGAAAACAGATCACTGGACTGGATTCTGTGTGCACGTATGCTTAAAAAACACAGGAGGGGGGTTCAAACCACCCCATGGTTTACACCCCTTTTGTGAATTCCAGCCTGAGAGGTGTCAGATCAAAATATCAATTTAAAATGATATGCGGAGCAAGATTGCGACATTAATACACTAGTATTCTATGAAAAAGATCCTCTAGACCTCTAGATAAGAGTATGTTCTTAAAGTCTACAGGTATGATATAATATTCAGAGGAAGATTTACAGATGGGGTGATTCCTCACCACCATTTTGATCACGAAGATTGACAAACCGTACCCTTCCAACAACATGCCATCTGCCAAACAGCTTGCGTGACCAAGGAAACATCCCACAACGCATTGAGACACGTGTGAGAACAGACTTCAGAAAAGTTGCTGAAGAAACTGAACAGAACTTTCGTCTTCTACGGAAATCTTCCGATTATTTCTTTCCCCCTTACAATTAAAGTACATTACTGAACAATTCAGCAACTATCTTGATTGTGGCAAGATATTAACAAGCCCCATGTAAATAAAAATTCATACTTTCAGCGTGCAGAAGTACATTTCCTGAAAACTTAAAATCTCATTACATATCTGCAAAGAGGAAGTTGTAAGCAAGTTTAATGGAGGTGCAAGCAAGGAAGAAAGTTGTCAAGAAGTTAGCCATAGTGAAGGAAGTTTGTTAGAAAGTCAGTGAGAGTTGTCAGGAACTGAGAGGGTGATAATTCAGCTGGACACAAGGTTCATTTAGTTGTTGTGATGGGACAAGTTTGCAGAGATGGCAACCTTTTATCAAGTTTTGCATTATGCATGTCTGAAAAAGATGTCCTGTACAGGTAAACATACCCACAACCTGCGCAGTTCTAAAGATACTCTTCTTCCACAAATCCCTACATGTTAAACAAAAATAATATTAGGAGACTGAGCATTTTCCTGCACAGCTCCCGAACTGTGGAATAAATTACCACTAGAAATTAGGAAATTCTCAACTGTAGAATCATTCAAAATAAGACTCAAAACACATCTCTTCATTTAAAAAAACACATCTCTTCATTTAACTGTTTACTTTTGCTCAAGCATATCAGGAGCGCTTGCAGCACTGAAGAATATACAAAGGTTCTGCGCTCTTATTATTAACGGTATGAGTGGAAGCATAGTATAATTCACGACCACAGGACTGTACAGTACCTAAAGTTCAGGAAAAGCAACACTTTGTTTGAAACCTGAAGTATTTTCCCTAAAGAAACAATATGAAATACTGCAAGAAGGAGCAGTTGGTATCACTGCTGATGTCACAAAGGAAGTTGACTTGTAGAAGTTAGTTGTCTCCAGAGAGGTACATGTGAAAATTAAGAAGGGTTCTAGGACAGTACATTATAATGGGAAATGAAGTGTGGGGGTAATCTTCTCAGGGTTAATTGTCGGGGGGGGGGGGGGGGGGGGGGGGAGGGGGGTAATTGACCCTGAGGTATTGTCAGGGGAATAATTGTCCTAAGGGGGTAATTGCCAGGTGAAAGTTGTCCAGGGGTCACGAAGTGAGTTCCAAAGAAGTCAGCTGTCAAAAAGTTACATACATCAAGCATAGGTTGTCACACAGTTTGAAGAAGTCAGTTGACAAGATCTACGATAAGCATTTGTCCCCAAAATCTTCAAGAAGTTTTAACCAGTTATTGAGAAGTTGAAGTTCTGCATGATATGTATGCATTAATCAATGTAGCTCCACGTACATGTATTTTGAAACAATGATTTCCTACTTTTCTCGTAAACAAACCTCTCTAATTTCAACTATGTGTATCTCTATCAAATATATGATAAAGAAAACGAAAGCTTCCTCAATTCTGTTACTTCCTTCTCCAGTCTATGATATACACCTGAATTTACAAGGGAAAGTCCGCTCTAATCTCTCCCAGTACCAACTACATCTTAAACATGTATTGGAGTATGTACGTGATTACGTGTACATGTACGTGTAGTTGATAGCCCTGCTACAGCTACATGTATTGTATGATCAGACCAAATATCAACTTCAAACCTTCTTTGGCAGTCACTTGTTAGCAAAGACCACTTGTCTATTAAATGTCTACAAAGATCATTATTTTCACTTCAATTCAATTCAACTTATTTATTTTTCCTCTTTCAATTTTTCATATCTACAATGATGGTACAGTTTACATATTCACATATTAACCCATTTGTGACAGAGGTCCACATTTTGTGGTTTGGCCTAATAACTTTTGATGCAAAGCTCTAAAAATCATACTAAATACATGAGCAGAAAGAGCAAAAAATTCTACACAAACTGTGCCCATTTTGGTTGCGTCAATATTTGTTATTTGATGCTGAAAATTTCTTAAAGGAAAATAAGCATTAAAATCCTTAAATTGGCAATGTGATAGAAAGTTTAAAATGACTGTTTTTCCCTGCAAATTGGCAACTTTTTGACTTCTCATCATAATTTCTGTCAATTTATATTCATTTCAGATACATGACGTTTTATAAATAAAATGTAGCAATAAAATAAAAATTTTGGTGTTGCCAATTTGAAGAATAAAAGCTGATCAAATTAAGCTTTAAATAATTCCTGTCACGAATGGGTTAACATACATATAGATCAACTTGCACAATACAATAAAAGGCGTTGTTTAGTTTCCCTTGAACAGTGTTTCATATTAAAACTTTTATCCTGTATTCTATGTTTTAAAAAGGGGGGAGCAGTCAGCTTTTTTCAGGTGTCTGTTTTTACCAAAAAAAAAAGGGTCCTCGGCATTTTCCCGTTTATTTTACCCTAAAAGTTTGCCTTTTCTGCTTTTCAAAAGGGGGGGGGGGGGGCTGATTCGGCCACCCCCTGGATCCGCCCCGTTAGAAAAACTCCCCGCTCATAAACACCTTTCTTGTCTCCCTTGATTGGTCTTTATGATGCAGGTTTCGCATATCACATGGCAACAGGCCTCTGATCAAGCATGAAATACACTACAGACTGCTTGGCAGTATAGTTATACTTCCATGTATGTACATACAATACGTAAAGCAGTGATGCAATAGACGCATGTGAATTTAAAGGGAAAGTCCACCCCAGAAGTTTTACTGTTTCAATAAAAGGAGATGAATTTGAACAGCATTTTGAAAAATAAATGAGCAAAATCGGTCAAAGAATAAGAAAATTACTCTCATTTACATTTTCTAGTAAATTACTCTCGGCTCTGCAAATTGGCAACACTGATGACATCATATGCGAGCAGCTCTCCATTCACTTTGTACATGAAATGTCACATTATCTCAATTTTCTTGGAAGTTACACATTTTCTCACCCCATAGTCAAAGTTTGTTATGTAAAAAGCAATTCTTCTGAACGTACATTGACTATCATATTGTACAGTCTAGCGCGCAGCACAACTGCAATGCGTGAAGCTGGGTACCCTCATTTACGTCATACCTCATACTCAAATTTTTTGGTCAACTCTTGACTTTTTATGAGAAAATTAGCCAAATGCATTGATTTCGATTAAAAATCATCAAATTTTTAATGTTATTCTTCTTAGAATTCTATTCTCGATCATATATCAAAAAAAAATTTACCATAGTGTATTTACTGTAAATGCATATGAAGTAAACAATATATACACCAGGGCCCCTTTTCATAAAACTTGTTATCAATAACAAATTGCAATAACTGCTATAAGTTACTGAAATCCTTGCATATGATTGGCTGAGAGCAAATTTATCATAGGAATGTGGCAGTTGTTACTGATAACAAGTTTTATGAAACTACATGTATGACTTAAAATTAACAGGTGGCCAGGACACTTACATGTATGGCCCCCCAATTTTTATATTCAGACCCCTACTAATTAAAAAAATGTCAACGCAGGGATCCATGCTCCAGACTCCCAACATTTTAATCCGGAACCCTACCAAAAAAAAGTTAGTGTACATCCTTGGACACACTTGTGAGAATCATGTGATTTATTCTCAAAACTTGTCATCAAATTACTAAATATCTTGGACTTGCCCCAAAATAAATCATAATCACAGGCAAAATGTATTTTAACTCATGTGGAGTTGATCTTTAAGATTCTTCTGGCTCTTAATAACCCATTCATGATAGGAATTACATGTATTTGAAGCCTTTCCGTTTTAGATCAGCTTTTCATCTCCAAATTGGCAAAACCACAAACCAGTATTTTTCTTTTTTTTTTTGCTGCATTTTTCCTATAAAAAGTCATGTATCAGAAATAATTGAAAACTGACAGGTATTTTGAGAAGTCAAAAGTTGCTGATTTGCATAGGAAAACAGTGATTTTGAACTTTCCACTGCATTGCCAATTTAAGGAATGGAATGGTGTTCATTTTCTTTTAAATATCTTTCAGCATCAAACTACATACATGTACACTGGCACAACCAAAACGGCCACAATGTGCAAAGAATCTTTTGGTCTTTCTGCACATGACTTTGGTTGATAATTAGGAATCTGCATCAAGAACTTTTCAGCCAAACCACACAATGTGAACCCTACTATCTGTACCAATGTAGAGCACGACTATCAGCTCTTTTTCACATATATAGACAGGAAATTGAAATCCTCAGGAAAACAATGTTAAGGGATACTATTTGCCAAATTCCTAGCTGAAGGGAAGTAGATGTACATGTACAGGGCAGGGAAAAGGATGGGGTTGTAGACCTATATATTGTAATGAGTTCCTCTTTATACAGCAATCTATTTTACAGATCTATCACAATGTAAGGAAATTGCTGAAAAGTTCTGCCAACTTAAGTACCGGCTTAAAAGGTATTGAATGTCAAATAAATTTAAATGTACATATATCTACATGTATTTGTAGATACATGTACATGTAAATGTAAATGTTCTAAAGTACAATAAACAGGGTATCTTTGACTGAAACTTCTCTTTGAGTTACATGCATGGTTCTCACCAGTACATAACACCCATGGTTCCAATACCATGTGTAAAGGGTTTCAGACAAGGAAGATATATATATATTGGAGTATACATTCCTAACAATAACGATAAATGTCACAGATTGTTTTGCTTTTTGGCAATATATTTTTACTTTTATGCCATTAGTAGACAACTCCTGCTTACCAAGAAGTATTTTTCATCCTTTTACTATAGCATATACTGCTGCCACACCTAACTTTAGGTGTTATTCAGTAAAACTTCTGAAACTTCCACGCTTTGCGCAAAGTGGGAACCGTGTGTGGATTTTTTTCTCATGAGAACCCTGGTTACATGTATGCTATTGAAAGCAATTTCTAATGTATGACAAATTGATTTATGCACTAAAAGAAACAACTAATTACTACATGTATGTTCTAATTATGTTCTCATAAAAACCTTTTCAAAACTTCATCTGTACAGCTAGCTGGTAATTATACATGTAAATCAAGACCTTGAAATACAAGCATTAGATTCTCCGTTCATCATCTTCTTCAGCAACTCAACGTCTCCGTTCTGCTTCCACTGCCCACCCGCAACTATCTCCTGGACCCCGTACCATGACCCGTTATGGTGATTGTGCCTTTTCTTCCCTTGCCCCAAAACTCTGGAACAATCTTCCCATCTACATTCGTGAGGCTTCCACTATAGACTCATTCAAAACACTTCTTAAAACTTATCTTGTTAGGTAATCCTCTACTTAGTTAATGTATTTTATATGTGTTCTTCCACTTTTTTCTCTTTTTCTCATGCGCTTAGAAACACTATATTAAGCACAATATAAATGTTACATATTATTATTATTATTATTATTATTATTATTAGATTACTTGGAAATATTTACTTTTGTAACTATAGCACGTATACTTATAGAGATAAAAGAGTTAGAAATGCATGTTTCAAGGTAGGACCACCTGCCAACACAACAGGGAGAGACCTTGTTGTGACACATGACTACATCTCAAGACCGAAAGCAGATGTGCGTGTGAGGATATAATCGGCCCAATTGTTATCTCTTGAGGAAGCCAATTCAAGCTTCCTCCAATGAAATATATAAGTAATTTCCTTCAGGTCTATAAAGCACTTAAATATCATACTGAATAAACATTGGTTTTTAAAAAAGGAATGTATCGATGACAACCATACATGTACATGTAGTTGTATCCCATGAACATGTACATGTACATTATGTCTAAACTCAGTTCCAGATGCTTCCTTGTGTAAAAATTCTATTCTGCCATTCAATGACAATGGAAGCAACTCTATAGAAAATGTTTCCTAGGAAATGAAGAAAATATGTCACTGTTTAATATGGAAATCTATGGAGTTGCTTCAGAATCCCTTTTTATGTCTATATTTGGGAAATTGGGGTCATGTGACCAAATCTTTATCATCCTGTGGCTAGAGCATACAAAATAATACCTCAAGTCAAGAAAAAGTCAATTTTGAAAAAAAATCAGAGTTGCTTCCTTTTGTCATTGAATGGCACTATTCCCTCCCACCCCCCTCCACCCCCCCCCCCCTCTCTCTCTCTCTCTTTATCTCTCTTTTCCTCTTTATGGCGTTCACACCATGTCCCGTTTACTGGGGGAAGGAGAGAGAGAGATCTTATCTTTTTTACGGCCGAGCGTCCACACTGTGTTCGAATCCCCCACTATCCGGGGGACAGATCACGGCTGTCTGTGCGTTAACGGTTAGGTCACCGTGCATGTTGCATTTCGCGCATGCGCACTTATGATAAAAACAGGTGCGCGATGTACATGTATATCGAATTACGAGCCAAGGTCGCTACCCCATCCAAAATACCCACATGTTTGGGGGGGGGGGGGGAGACAGGGAGAAGGCCTAGCAAGTGTCCACACTATGCGTTTGCCGGGTGATAGTCTGAACGCGGGGACAATCTACAGTACATGATATGTAGTGCCCGATAATTGCACAACAAAATTGTTATTAACACTGATGCTTTTTAAAAACATAAAACATGATCAAAGCAGCAATGGATCCTGAATTTTTCAAAAAGGGGGGGGGGGGGCAATCAGCTTTTTTAGGTGCCTGTTTTGCTTTCTTTCCCATTCAAGCTTTCGATTCTTATTTTCATTACGCTTTTCCATTACTTCCTGCTTTCTTATTTCTCTGTGATATAATTTTTTCGCATCCTCTCTCTCCTTGTGCTTTGGCACATAGCATGGAGAGATGATATGTGTATTTTGACGCATCATAATAATAACAATAATAATAATAATAACAAAAATAATAACAATAATAATAATAATGATAATGACAATAATAATAATAATAACAATAATAATAATAATTATAATAATAATAGTAATAGTCATAATAACAATAACAATAATAATAATAATAATAATAATAATAATAATAATAATAATAATAATAACAGTGATAATAATAATAATAAAATAATAATAATAATAATAATAATAATAATAATAATAATAATAATAATAATGATAATAATAATAATAATAATAATAATAATAATAATAATGATAATAATAATAATAATACTACTACTACTACTAATAATAATAATAATGATAAATTAATATTTTCAAGGTCAAATAAAATCGTTACTTGACAAGGCTCTAAGGGTAAAAATTCCTAACCAATTTCTTCATGTACATGTACATATATGGAGCTTCTTTATTTCTTCTTATTTTCGTATTTTCTTGGACTCCCAGCAGAACTCATACATGATTATTATTCAATGTTTCTTTCTTTGTATGTTGATAACCTGATATGGAGTCAAAAGAGTCAATAAAACGTTTTTTTTATTTCTTCATTTCCATGTCTGCAACTGACGACAACTTCAAAATTCAGTGAAAAAAAATGAACTTCTTTAAAGGCAAAGTCCACCCCAGAGGTTTCACTGTTTCAATAAAAGGAGTTAAATTTGAACAGCATTTTAAAAAAGAAATGAGTAAACTTGGTCAAAGAATAAGAAAATTACACTCATTTACATTTTCTAGTATATTACTCTAGGCTCTGCAAATTGGCAACACTGATGACATCATATGTGAGCAGCTCTCCATTCACTTTGTACATGAAATTTCACATTTTCTCATTTTTGGGGGAAGTTAAACATTTTCTAACCCCCATAGTCAATGTATGTTCAAAAGAATTGCTTTTTACATAACATAATTTGACTATTAAAAGGGGTGAGAAAATGTGTAACTTTCAAGAAAACTGAGAAAATGTGAAATTTCATGTACAAAGTGAATGGAGAGCTGCTCGCATATGATGTCATCAGTGTTGCCAATTTGCAGAGCCAAGAGTACTTTACTAGAAAATGTAAATGAGTGTAATTTTCTTATTCTTTGACCGATTTTGCTCATTTCTCTTTTAAAATGCTGTTCAAATTCATCTCCTTTTATTGAAATAGTGAAACTTCTGAGGTGGACTGTCCCATTAAACAGTGTATGAATTCATTCAACTAAAAGGAGGGCATCATCTCCTGTTAGTGACACTTTTCCGGCATTTCCTTTCCAAAATGATAGGAGTTTTATATTAAACGTACATTGTATACATGTACATGTATGTACATGTACATATCCCCGGGGGATATGTCTCATTGAGGCCTGTACGTCATCCGCGCAAATCAAATTCTGAAAAGCACCCTAAACGGGGATTAAAGTAGGATGGAAGTGTAGGAGTGATTTTAATACCCTACAAAGAGAAATAATGTACTATATCTCTGATTTTATACCCTTAATGGGGATTTTATGCAAGGATTGCATCATAATCTCCTAATTAAATACCATTTTCTCAGATTTTCCTGAATTTGATATACCCTTTCTTCTGATTTTTCCTGTTTTTGATGCCCTTAACTGGATTCCCGGGTTCCCCGCCTTGTGCTGAAAAACAACCCTTTTTCTACGTTTTTGTTTACGCGGATGATGTACAGGCTTCAATGAGACATATCCCCCGGGTACATATCATTTACAGAAAACTTTGAATTCATTTTCAATGCAGTATGCTGTGGCATTCTCGAATAAGATCAATTTAATTATCATAACTACTCATTAAATTTTCTTAATTAGCAACCGAGAATGAAATATGAAATCACTATTTTCATGTGCAAATTGAATTTTTTTTTTTTTTTGGGGGGGGGGTTAAATTTTGCAATTTTAATTTAACTTGGTTCATGGCATGCAATATACATTTCTACTTTTTTTTCAAACTATGTAAAGGTGGAAAATGAAATTTGTTGCCCATTTCACAAGGAAAGCTGATAAATTTCGACCCGCAGAAAACTTTGCTGCTGCTACAGGTTAAACAGCCCATTCAAATTACAAATTTCTTTTTCAATTCAATGAGTGGGAAACATTGCCAAATAAAACAGTCAGGAAAACAAAATGGAGAACAAGGAATTTTGCTTCAATGTGACATAATACACAAGTACATGTACATGTATATCTAAGACAAACTTCCTCTTTTATGAATCCAGTTTAACAATCAACCCCAATAGAGACAATCAAAATTTGTCTTCATTGTTAAGGCGGAAATTGAATTCTACAAAATATGAATAGCACAAATGTTTGCAGTAATTGGTTCGAAGCAAAAGGGAATTCCATCACTCTGTTCCATCACTCTAAAATAAAAGATTTACAAACTTCAAATAATTCATGAATTTCTATAGAGAGAAGATCACAGAATGTGCATAGATCATGAAAATTTCAATTGTACATGTATGTTCTTGGTGTCATGATTCAGATAAGGAATTTCAAAAGACTTTAAGTTCAATATAATTCTATATTCTGCAGTGCAAGGAACCACTCTGACACAAAGCAAGCATATACTGTACCCAAACATTTTGTATTCATGCACACTGAAGCTTCAAGAACTGTCATAGTTTGCAGGATATTCTGAACTTACTGTACATCATACATGTACTTAACATGTACATGTAGTATACGCAGGGTTCTCACTAGAAAAAAAATCCACACACGGTTCCCACTCTGCGCAAAGCATGGAAGTTTCAGAAGTTTTACGGAATAACACCTAAAGTTAGGTGTGGTGGCAGTATATGCTATAGTAAAAGGATGAAAAATACTCCTTGGTAAGCAGGAGTTGTCTACTAAAGGAAAAACACATTGCCAAAAAGTAAAGCAATCTGTGACATTTATCATTATTATTAGGAATATATACTCTAATATTTTTTAACCCTTGTTGCCACACATGGTTCTTCTTTGTCTGAAACCCTTTATGCATGGTATTGGAACCATGGGTGTTATGTACTGGCGAGAACCATGAGTACATGTATGTAAATTTCCGAGAGATCTGGGGCCCTGTTTCATAAAACTTGTTATCAGTAACAACAGCCACATTTCCATGACAAATTTGCTCTCAGCCAATCAGATGCAAGGATTTCAGTAGCTTATAACAGTTATTGCAACTTGTTATTGATAACGAGTTAAACATGGCCCTGGACCTACAAGCAAAGTTTAAAGTTGGATTTTTAAGTTGCATTTCTACATGTACGTTTCCAATTTTCATTTTTGAATCTCTATCAAAGTTAAATTGCTACAAGTAAGTTGCATAAGTTTTAAATATCACTAATTGCACCCCCCCCCCCAAAAATAAAAAAAAGAAGTGAACACAATTCCCAAATACACAAATCTGATTGGTTGAAATCAAATTGTGTTTTATTCATACACGTAGATTGTGGCATTTCAGTGCAACTTTTTCGGCAAGACATCAATAAGATTTTTTACAGCCTACAAAATCACAACATGTAGATTTCTTGGGCTAAACTGGGTAATTTTCTTTCTACAATTTTTTTTAATCTACTGCTCAAGATGAAAAGTTGTCATCATTTTTATGTTATTTTGATCTTATTTCATTTTTGGACTAACAGACTTTTAAAATAACGAGAACTATATAAAATAAAAGAACTATAACCCAGGGCACATGCCTCCCCTCAATCACTGCCCCAAGCTGCGTGACCTCATTTCAACCAATTTGCAAAAAGTTGATTTTCACTCTTTATCTAATCAAGTCTTGCAATACCTCATGCTTTTTTGACAGGAAATAACAACACTTTCAAATTTCATGTCCATTTTCTTGAAATACATGTACATGTATCAACCACATGTTATTGCTAGGAAATCCTTTGACAATCAAAAGTTTCCTCGAATAGTGCCCTTTGTGCCACAGAATTCACGGGAACAGAAAGCTGAATCATTTTCTGTCACTTTTGAAAGTTTGGGTGTCCCGCAGGTATACCAGCGGCAGTATCTGCTGACGATTTCTCACAAGTGACCCTCTACCTCTTCCAGGCAGCCTTGCCACAGCTCTTCCTACTGTAATCTCTTGGTTTTTTTCTGCACTTTTTGCATTTTTATTCAATGGAAACTATAGGAAAAAATTGGGCCTACTTGATAACCTTCCTCAGAAATCTACCGGTAGTTGTTTTCTCTTGTAGAGAGCGCTGAGCAGCGCCTTATGGCCTGGCAGATGTCACAGGAAATCAAGTACATGTAGGCGCCACCCCCCAAAAATAAAACTCAAACTTACCCTTTGTGAGAAAGTAAATTGTTGGTAGATGGAATACGCTCTTGAGATTTTCTTTTTCTACTTTTTATTCACAATGAGACCACTACTCGTACACTGTCTATGCCTACTTGTGCTATTTTTAGATACACTGCAAAACGCAAAATAAGCTATGTAGGACCGAGGTGAACAAAACACTGTGCTCAGTAATGCACAAGCCAGCAAGGGCTATAAACTCTTTTAATATATTACGTACCTTGTTAATGTCTCTATATTTACCGGGTATATAAAATATAAATAATTTTCATTGATTCTTTGTACTCACAACATCACATTCTTCAATTAAATGTGCTAAATTACTGTTAGTCCAAGTTCAAAATTTACCAGGACACCAGCTTCTTCCGCGCAATAGCATGTTTTACAGTGGCTATCGTAATAATTATTTGATATCGGTCATTTGGCCAGTAAAAATACATGCACGGCTGTCGACCAATCAGATTACAGAGATTTCTCAACCCATTATATAACACAGTACGAAAGTTCACTCAGGGTATTCCCATGACTTTTAAATACTGATAAAAACAATGAACACATGGTCTTACAAAGCAATGAGTGAGTGGCTGGTTCCCTCTCGAGGTCATTTAGTAACTCAATATCATTTATACATTAAGTAGGGGGGAGGGGGTGTGTGAGTGTGTCTTATGCTGATTGCAGGAGTTTGGATGAGGAGAGAGCTAAAGAGGCAAGCATGAACATGTGTAGACTTTGGATCCTGTTTGACAGTGACTGATTTTTGTTCAACTTCTGCTATGCGAATTACATGCTTTGTCTCTGGTACTGTTCTCTTAATGTGATCGACTTGAGTGATAATTTATGCCACTGACAAAAACCAAACATGCAATTCTATGAAGACAAATTGGGACTCTGTTGGATCGTGTTGTCATTCGGCATATACGCCGTTGACTTACATGAGATTATGTGTATAACCGATACTCACCTTCTCTTTTATTATTGTGTAATGTGGATGGTTGGATAGCATCTGAAGGGGTTGCATCAAATGGTGATGCAATGCCTGGAGTACCAATGTGTGTGAAGTTAGTTGTTGGTGCGCCACCCCCATTGTAGGAGTTTCCAATGTTGCTAGGGGGTGCTGCTTCGTGTTTTCTTGGCCTGTGATCTGGATCGGTATTCCTACTAAACAAACATCCCATGGTCACTGCTTGCTGGCTACTCCAAGATCATTCCAAATCTAGAGTGAAGATTAAAAACAAATTAACAACAAAAATCAACATCATGAGAAGTGTGCAAAGTTATCAAAGTTAACCTTGTGCCATAAGGCCCAAAGTCACTCAAGAAGTTTAAACCATGGGGTGGTTTAAACCCCCCCCCCCCCGGGCCATATTCTGAAAATTGTTCTATCTTTTATCCTATTCTTATTGCCACAGAAATCAGAAATAGCGCACGCCATTGGCTCACATTGCACACTTTTGTCTTGTGTGCTGGTCATTTGTGCAGTTCAAACAAGCATAAGTATGCCTTAAAATTTGTTATGACAATTAACACAGTGAAGATAAGATAAAAGATAAAACAATTTTCAGAATACCGCCCCAGGCTATGTAGGCCTACATTAAGACCGAGTAATCTACACAGGATGAGTGCATGCCGACGCATGCAGACATGTCAAGTGTCACGCATTAGGTGTGAGAGTCCCTTATTGGGGGCTCTCGCTCATGAAAAAAAATCTTTCTCGCGCCTACTGTACATCACAGCCTATCCCAATATAAATGTACATTGCACACAACGCCTGTTGATCTCACGGTTCCTTGCCCAAAATCTCACGCATTGCTGGTCTTTGACCTTGGCGTCTCTGCGCATGACGCGACAGCTCCCCACACAACACTCACAGTTAGACAGTGCTTTTTTGTGTTTGTCGCACAATAGAATTCCTGTTGCTTTTACACATGTGCAAGCACTGTGTGATGCGCCATAGACGCTGTTCTTGGGGACCTAAAAACGTTTTGACATTTCGATGTAAATGTAAAATCATGAAAATACACCCATTTAAATGAGCTTCTGTATAAATTATAATGTCCTTCACACCACATTAGGATACAATCTTGCATATAATATGGCAATGAATTCAAATATTGAAAGTTACTTTCCTTAGATTTCCCAAAATTATACTAGATCTATATCTTTAAGCGCTGGGCCCAGACTGAGAATTGCCGTAAATTTTTTGAAAACCTCTGCAAGATAGCTCGCATCTAGTCGCCATTTTCTATCTGCATTTCAATGGACGCCGGGGAAACATAAACAGTTGGAGAGTTTTTCCAGCTACCCTACGATAGATTTATATATAAATTTCGGTTTTAGTCCCAATTGTCAGTCGGGTTCATGATGACCACAGCTGATAGTTACAAGGCTGGTGGTGTCATTGGCCCATGGGAAAGTGATTTACCAAGGGTTGTTTTGAAGTGCCAAGATGCTTGCTATGTACAAATAGGGGGTAAAAACACCTGACTTCATAGAGAGCAGTAACGTTGGCATTTTTTTTCTACTCTCTTGAAATCTCCTGACTAACTGTTAGATTTACCTAAAAATGGAGATTTAAAAGGAATAAATCATGAAATTGGTAAGCTAAAGTCTGATTTTCATAGTCAGACCTCTACACTGATCAGCTGTTTTTATAATAATTTTAAATATAAATGATAAATTTTGACCGCTTCTCGCTGACAAACCACCGTCACATTGCATACACAACGCTTCAGAAGTTCAGGGAAGTTCAGCCTCAGCCTCAGGGCGCTTCTGTCTCTAAAATTAAAAGGCTGAAAGGAGGAGTGCCGACCCTACCATACCAGCATGACCAGTATAAGAGGCTAACATGGCTAACGACAGATTTTTGAGACAGAATTTTCGGTCTAAGACCAACACAACAACAACAACAACGTCGGTCAGCGCAACAGTAAGCAGCGGTTAAACAACTACCTACGTGGATCACCTACCAAAGTACCAGCGACCGGGCGCGGGCCGGGCCCGATAGCTACGCGCTACCGGTACCCCACAACATCAGAGCTCAACACAGCCCACTGCTCGTGTGGCGCGCCATTACCAGCAACGCCGCCACTTTTTGGACGCGGGTTCGGTTAAAAAATTGTCCCACGTCAGTCTATTAAAACAGCATCCATAGAGTCAATTTTATAATAAATAATACGTATGAATTAAGAAATAGATACAAACTGATACTTACAAGTGTCAATAAGTAAAAGCTAAAGAAAAGTGAGTTTCACCTCTATCGAAACCAACCCGGAACAAGGAAGTAAATTATTTTATTGATATGCACGTCGGTGCTTTAAGTAATTCATTCGTCGAAGCACAAATTTAGCTGATGCCAAATGATACGAAGTTTAAAGTGCTAAAGTTGAAATGTGTTTTGAAAGTATTCATATTGAAGACATGTTGTGGAAGCCTGTCCCGAATTAGTTACCTCTTTTTACATAACAATGGCAGTGCTCCAGTGAGGCTGAAAAGTGTCCCCAATTTTTCCAAGCACCAAAAAGTGCTTCTTTTTTGCTTTTACACATGAAAAATGGCCGTTTTCAAACCTGTGCAGTGCTTGTACTTCTTGCAAGGATCCATTTTGCTTCTGCTGCCTTCTAATGAGCACCATTTCCCCCTTCAGATAATACCGTCCTCCTAAAATGAAATCCTAGTTACGCCGCAGAAGATAGACTTAATTACGACAACTAACAATTCAAAGAAACATTGGAGCTCCCTCCCCTCCTGAAACTCCCCCCCCCCCCCCCCTCCCTGCACCCTCCCCTCTAGGGAGCACTACATTGGCGTAAATTCCGGGGGGTGGGGAATCTATCACCCCCACTTGGGGGAGAGGGGGATGTTGTGTACAAATTTCCCCTATGCAGATACACTTTTTAAGGAAGAAAATATATTTTAATTAATCAGTCAGTAAAAATTCTGAATATCTATCATAAACAACCATCATATTTTAGAATTTCTATTTGAAAATGCTATTGAAAACAAAAAAGGTGGTTATTTTTGGCTCGCTCGCTTCGCTCGCTCTTCAAAATCTTAAGATTTCCATCCAAAAATGCGATTAAAATCAACAAAAGTGGTTATTTTTGGCTCGCTCACTTCGCTCTTTCGTCATATCTTAGAATTCTTATTCGAAAATGCGATTCAAAACCGGAAAAGTGGTTATTTTCTGCTCGCTCGCAAAATAGACATCAAAATGTGTGTGAGAGGGGAAAAGATTCGTTTAAAAAGTTTTTCATCCCCCACTCCTCAAATTGGATTTACGCCTGTGGAGCAATACCGTCCTCCTAAAATGCAGTCCTAGCTACGCCACAGATTCTAGACATAGACTAGAACGGGAAATTTTTGGCTCTGCCCCCCCCCCCCCCCCGATAACAGGTGCCTGTTACCCTCTGGTGTAAACCTATGGCGGGCGAGGCTTTTGGGGGTCAAAAGCAACTGATGCATATTCCCGGGGATTTATGGAGGGTTTACTGGACTCATCGAGCCTCAATTATAATTATGTTTCCAGAGCTTGAAATTTCATGTAAATCACTTCTTTCTTAAATTTGAATAAAAGCTATGGGAATCAAAATCATTTCAAAATCCCTGTTTTTGCGTTTTATACGGCAACTGGAAGACTAAAAGCAGGCATATTCCCTGGGATTTAAGGGGGATCTCTCTCACTTTTTGCTTTTTCAGAGTCTCAAATTACAAGTCAGTTACATTTGCAATAAATTTAAGGTAACAATAGGGGAACAATAATCATTCTTAAAATCCTTGTTTTCACGTGATATAGCCCTATGGCAGGTGACTAAAGCAGGCATGATCCTGGGGATTTAAAGTGCAATTTATTGAAAATAAAGATTCAAGAAATGTTTTTAACTATCCATCCTTCCTCTCGTGCAAAAATCAGGCTTCAAAATCAAAGTTTTAGATATGAAATATCAAGAAAAAATGAGACATCTTTTCTATTTACCAATGGCGGACGCATTTTTCCGAGTCCTTTTTTAACACAACATTAATTTTACCCTTGCCGAAATGTACTACGGAAGTAGGTGAGAGTAATTTATCTTGTAACTTAAGGTCTTTGCCCAGACTATATGCCCCAAATGCTCTGGATGTAGAGAAAGCTTTTCTTATCCAACCTGAATTACTAGAAATTTCATACAGAACAATCTCGATTATTTTAATTTGGGAATTTGCAGTTTGGTATCTATTGATAATTTGCATAAGTTATCAAAATACAGAAAACTGCATTGCTTTCTCTAAAGTAGTATAATTGTCAGGATTATCTTCAGATATAATAATTAGTGCATGGTATTTGTGTAATTAACATAATGACTGGCAAATTTTAGCATGGTAGCCAGGTAGCCACAATGCCCGATATAATCAGCAACCTGCTGTATTATCTTGTCAAACAGGTTAATATGGACATGACCCCGACAAATAGTGACAATATCATTTTACTTTTGAGAAAGCAATACCATTTTCACAATTATTTTAATAACTAAGAAAACGAACACGTATTGTGAAAAGGGGGACACAAGATAGACAAGACTTTAAAAAGAGGTTCTCTTTTGAGACCCCAATCGTTCGGGGACATTTTGATATTACTGTCCCTCATTTTACAAAGGCGTGGAAGGAAGCCCCCCCCCCCCCCCCCCTCCCCGTCCGCAGGTCCCCCGCCCATACTTGTAGTATAGAGGGCAGAATGCTGAAAAGTAAATGAAACAGGATTTACGTGAACTTTGAAAGAACGCTTTGAAAGGGCAAATAATAAAAAAAAAAAATGTGACATGAAGCCCAACCGAATGTTAAGCGGTGTTTCCGCATGGCAGTGTATGAAACGAGTAAAAGTTGTGTAATTCTTTGAATTTTTGTTATTCACAAATGAATTTTATTAACATTTTCTGGAACTGTAAGGGTTTTGTTACGTTCTCCGCCCGCTGAAATCATTGATTAAACTATTTTCTAGCGACGTATCAAAATATATTCATTTGAACATGTTGAATGAATTTTGAAAAAAGAGGATTATTGACTATCAAATTGAACTCATATGACCGGCGCACCACCATCTCTTTCTAAAAGTGTCCATGACAAAGCGTTGTGACTATCATGATTATGATCCAAACAATGTCCCCATGTATATCGGTCGAACGGGCAATTTGAAAGCATCTTTGGGTAAAAGTATGGAAAGTGTCAAAAATACTTTTTCTTAATTGCAATACAGTAAACCATTTGCAATAAACTTTTGCAATAAACTATTTCTAATAAGCCATTCTTAATGAATGATTGAATGAATGAATAAATGAATGAATGGATGAATGAACGAATGAATGAATGAATGAATGAACGAATGATTGAATGAATGAATGAATGAATGAACGAACGAACGAATGAATGAATGAATGAATGAATGAATGAACGAATGAATGAATGAATGAATGAATGAATGAATGATTGAATGAATGGATGAATGAATGAATGAATGGATGAATGAATGAATGAATGAATGAATGAATGAATGAATGAACGAATGAACGAACGAATGAATGAATGAATGAATGAACGAATGAATGAATGAATGAATGAATGAATGAATGAATGATTGAATGAACGAATGAACGAATGAACGAACGAATGAATGAACGAATGAATGAATGAACGAATGAACGAACGAATGAATGAATGAATGAATGAATGAATGAATGAAAAGAGTATAGGCTTTCCTACTTTGGCCAAGGGGAGCAAGTGACAAAAGTGACTCTTCCTGTATAAGATGAAAATGTATCTGTCATTTACACTGACGTCGATGCAATGCCCTGTCTTGCCCGACATATCTTAGCAGGATGAGTGTTCATGCATGAAATTTGACCCGGAAGGATAACACACTACATGTAGGTATATTATAATATGAAAATATCAATAACTCGCGCCTTTGGTTGATATGTCACTTGCTTCTTTTTGTCAGATTAGGGCAGAAGAGCGGTCACTATCCTGCATGGTGGTGGCTTCAGAGGGAGTGGCACTTCTGGCATGTGTGTGTGTGTGTGTGTGTGAGTGTGTGTGTGTGTGCGTGTGTGTGTGTGCGTGTGTGTGTGCGTGTGTGTGTGTGTGCCCCCATTAAAGTCCAAATTAACATACAAAGCAACAACTTGGTGCCCCCCCCCTCCTCTTGCTTTTCTGAATATTATATTCTGATCTTGTTTTTGTTGTTGTAAATGTTGTTGTTGCTGCTGCTGTTGCTTGTTCCCATGGTGAGAATTTGGAGTAAAGTGAGAAAAACCCCACGAATAATTGGTCTGAAAGTTTTTATAGAATATTGCGCCTCTCTTTTTCAAAATCTTGAATTTTTCCATGCGCTATACACCCCACCATCCCTTCACTCAATCGAAGTCCTGCCGCATCTGTGTTGATTGGTGTAGCAGCATCCCATAAAAATAATGAGCTGTTCAGTCATTAGATTTCCCTCTTTTTCCTCCTCTTTCCTCTCTATCTAATGCGCTATTTGTAACGGTATATGACAATGATTCTTAAATCACAATCAAACAGTGAGATTCGATGATACATAGTATGCCCTCCAAAGTGGGAGCACTGTGCACCCCTGTGCACTTTTGACCCCCCCCCCCCCCCAAAAAAAAAAAAAAAAAAAATCCTCTGGATCGGACGGTACGGAACTACGGATGCAGAAGCGGAGTACTGCTATCAAGTACCATAGCGCCATCTTCTGATTGGCAAGCAAACGAAACACGACGAAGCAAGGTTATGGAGCACAAAAAGAGCGATGGGAAGAAAAAGAACAGAAAAAATACAAGAGAAAGCTAGAGAGATAGATAGAGAGATGGAAAGACAGAGAGCAAAATAAAAAGATAGAAAGACAAAAATACAAAAAGGTAGAAAGATAGAAAAAAGAAAATAGAAAGGTAGAAAGCTATATAGACAAATAGAAAGAGAAAGATAGAGAGATATAAAGATATAAAGATAGAGAGATATAAAGATGGATAGATGAAAGATAGAAAGATAGAAAAAAGTAAGATAGAAAGATAGAAAGATAGGAAAATAGAAGATGGAATGATAGATATATCTTTCCTCTTTTTTTCGTTCATGTGAAGTAAATATTGAAGAATAAGAACAAAGCTGGATGACAATTGTTTTGACAATCATTTGTAATCGTTTGTAAATAATAACCTCTCTATCAAGGGGCAATGCAATTTCTCTGAGGAATGAAGAATGGACGGTAAGGAACACAGGCCTACGTACTTCTAGGATAATTTTTTTTTATGAAGTAGAGAAAAGAAGTATAAGACAAGTTATTATTTGTAGCAAAATATAATCTAGAAATAAAAACCGAAAGTGGACGAATATAGGTGAAGTATCAGATTCAGATTCATATTCACAGATTTTTATTTCATTTTCATTTTTCAAAATATCAAACATACAATCATTAAAATATAATAAAACAAAGGAACAGAAAAAAATGAATGAATATAAGATATAAACCGAAATGAAAAAAAAGAAAACAACAGGAAATGAATACAAGAATGAAAGTGAAAACAGAGATCAGCAAAGAAGCAGACCTTGTTTCAGTTTCAGTTTCAGTTTATTTTCTCATTTCTCATAAAAAATTACAAAAGAATTACATTCATCATGATCCATACATTCATATAAAAGAGTACGCAAGTTACACCACTGGTCCCCGGTTAAAGAGATCCGTCAGCACTAAATAAAACATGACATCATGAAACTATAGGTAGAAGTGCATTTGCCATTAAACAAATTTTTAAAAAAGGACAGAATAAAATACAATTTATGTATGTAAGATGAGTACAGAAAATTCCATATAAGTGATAAATCTCCATGTTATCTTTACTGGACAGTCAATCTCATTGCAAGGGGGGGGGGGCGTTCGTTTCGCAAATAATTGATGCGCCTCCTTACTCCCACACCGTTGTCGACCATGCAGGTCTATGGATTTTCCTTTTAAATTTGCTTGTTCAAAAGATTCTGCCCCAACTCGTTACGGCCGCACGCCTGTAAATAGCTCCGGTCATTTTCAGAGATTCCTCCTAGTTGAAAAAATATTCATATAAAATCAGAGATACATAGCTGAACACTGTGTTTCATATGTACACAGAGAGGGATAATTACTGCTTTAGATCAGTCCCATGAGAGAGCAGCAGTTAGTCCCAGGTGGATTCTAAGGGGACTTTATTAGTGTGGCAAAAAGCCTTACAACTACTGGAGCTTTGACTAAGTTTTTGTTAGTCTGCGATCCAGCCCCTCTACCGCAAAAAAATGCTGAAAAACCCCCCTTCATATTTCCAGCAATTAAAGAATAATGTATGAACTCTTACAGACAAAAGTTTCAATGGTGTCATTATAAACAACTTTTTTTCATGAATTTATCAAATTCCATTTTTAACACAGGGGCCTATGGGGAAATATTTACAGGCGTGCGACCTTACGCTGCTCGTTACATTTTTTCCTCGCCCGTACAATTCGGGATCACGCCATCTCTCGGCCTGGCAGCGGTTCGGGGATATCGCGCTTGGGGAGATTGCTCTTATAACAAAATCGTTCAGAATCTGATCTAGGTTTAAGGCTGCATCCAATGGCGTAATAAATGAGATTATATTGATTATCTTGAAATAGTTATCATTGATTAAGGAATTATAAAACTCTTTTTCCTGAGCAAAAAAAAAAAAAAAAGGAAATGATGGATAAGGCGAGAGCGAAGCGCGAGCTGAAAACTTTTGAAAATCCAAGTGAAGAAAATCGTCAGCGGCGTCGCTAAACTTTTTTTTTTCAAGGGGGGGGGGGTGAGTGTAGAGGCCAAATTGCCTACAGACAATGCCAGTGATTACCGACAACTAACCCCCCCCCCCCAAAAAAAAAAAAAAAAAAAAAAAAAATCAAACTAACCGACAACTAACCCCCCAAATAAAGCCCACGAGGCATTGCGTGCCTCTATCACATTTTTCTTCTAATGCCTATGTGTTTGCTTTCCGAAAACATCCTGTATCTAAATATAGGGCCTAATACGAGCGAGGAAAAATATATACACTCTCTTTCGTAGAAGTATAGTAGTTCTTCATCAAACTACATGATGGGCTTAAAGATATCTAAATAATATAGGCCTATTTGGTCATCTCTTTCGCCTGATACGCTTTTAAAGACCCCTGAATCTTGATATTATACGAGCGAGCGCAGCGCGCGATGAAAAATATATACCTTTTTCATAGTAGAAGTGGTAATTCTTCATCCAAATACACTGAAGAATTAACTATGAGATATCCAACTTATACATATACATATTTTGGTCACCTCGCTTACTGAATTCGTTTGCTTTTCCAAACCATCTTGTACTGAAATTTAATCCGAGCGAGAGCAGCGAGCGAGGAAAAAATCTATATACTATTTTTGATGGTAGAAGTGATAATTCTTCATCCCAATGCACGATGGTATTAATCATGAGATATCTGACTTTGTATATTAAATTCCATCTCGCTTGCCGAATTCATTTGCTTTTCCATACCACGTTGTATTCAAATTTAATCTGAGCGAGCACAGCGAGCTAGCTAGAATAAATCTTTTGTGGTAGAAGTGATAATTCTTCATCCAAATACACGATGGTATTAATCATGAGAATATCTGAATTCATATAATATGTATACAGGTACCTTTGGTCATCTCGCTTACTCAATTCGTTTGCTAATCCGTGCGAGCACAGAGAGCGAGGAAAAAATATATATACTATCTTTCATGGTAGAAGTGTTAATTTTTCATCCAAATACACGATGGTATTAATTATGAGATATCTAACCTTTTTTTTTTGTATGTGTACACGTACATTGGGTCAACTCGCTTGTCGAATTCGTTTGCTTTCCCAAATCCATCTTGTATCTGAGTCTTATACGAACGAACGAGCATAGCGAGCGAGGGAAATACATATAATACTCCCTTTTAGTGTCGAATCGAAAGTTCTTCATCAAAATACACGATTGGCCTTTAAAATATCTATTTTGAAATATTTGGTCACCTCTCCTGCCTAATTTATTTGCTTTCAAAGACCATCTGTATATTATACGAGCGAGCGGGGAAATATATCTTTTTATGGTAGAAGTGATAATTCTACATGATGGGCCTAAAAGTACCTAGGCCTGAATTTTGTTCATCTTACCTGCCGAATGTGTTTGCTTTCCGGAATGTAATAGGAACGAGCGCAGCGAGCGAGGAAAAATATATGCTCTCTTTCGCGGTACCAGTGTTATTTCGTCGTCAAAATGAACAAGCAAATAAGCCGAATATGGGCACCTTACTCCTTTTATACTTTCCTTTTCCCCTCCATCCTATTCCCTCTCCTTTCTTTCTCTCTCTCTCTCCCTCTCTTTTTGCTCACAGCAATCGCGAATTCGTCGATTCGGAATGGTTCCTCTACCCCAGTTTGGGGTAAGTCACCGTCAGGCCCGTACCTAGGATTTTTACGGGGGTTCAACTTTGGAAATAGTGGACCGTACCTTTTTGAGGAAGGTTAGTGACAATTGCGAGCGCGAAGTGCGAGCCGAAATTTTGGTTTACAATAACCTGAAGGCAGAATAATTTTGACTCTCATTTATTCTTGAACACATTCTAAAGCTGATGATAACCCAGTTAACTTCCCCCTAATAAATGCGAGCACAAATCATGAGCGGAAAAATCCCCATAAAATGAATTATTCTTCTTTGTAATTCTTTCTTTTAAATCTCAAGATAAAAGCATACGAGCGTGGAGTGCAAGCGGAAATTTTGCCATATCTTCTTCTAATTTCTTCTTCTTCTTCTTGTTTTCACTTTTTACTTTCTTCTTTCTTCTTTTCTTTTTTTTTTCTCTTTTCTTTCCTTTTTTCTTTTCTCTCTCCTTTTTTTTTGCTCCGCCAATAGGGGGGGGGGGGGGGGGGGCCGCGGCCGCTTCGCCCCCCTGGATCCGCCTATGACAGAGAACAGACCTTTTAGTAGTAAGATCCATAGTGATCTGTTGTCCCCAAATGACTTGAATTCAATCTGCATTTTTATTTAGATAAGGTACAGCCAAAATCATTAGAAGAGATTGCCCCTCCCCTCCCTCCCCCCCCCCCCTCCCCTCCCTTGTTGTCCGTGACGCAGTACTCTATAGTTCATTGCACCTGCCGCGGGGAATGTGATACCGACACCACATAAAAACAAGCCCCACCCTGTGCACCCCAGACGAGCCTGCTGGAGATTCATCGCGCGTGTCACTTATCTCCATTTGATTATTTATGCAGCACACACGAACGCACACGAGTGCGTTTATATCGCCATTATTTATGCATCGATGTACGTTTAACATGAGTGCAATGGGGTGAAAACCGTTGGAATTCATGCAATTAATTTGCACTTTCTTAGAGTCGTCATTAAGAAGTTTCAGTTTGTAAGTATTCATACTATCTTAAACTAGGAAATAGTGTATTTAGAAATTTCATCTATTTCAGGGGAGCATGTCTTTGGAGGGAATTGAATTCCTTCTCTGAAGATGACTGACCTGTGTCTGTGTGTGTACCGGTTACCGGAATTTGAGTGGAGCTTGCCGATCGGATTGAATGATGGATTGCCGCCCGGAAGTTCAGCGGTACGGTGAGAGCTGTGAAGACAGGAGCCAAAGCCAAATGGTCCAAAGCCTAGCAACTTGCAGCGACTGGGACTAACTGTTAGACCTACTCAGTACTCAGCTCATAAGACTTACTCCATTATTTAGATTGGCCTTACAGTTTTTTCCTCGTAATAGGGTTTGATTGAGCCTGAGGTGTAGGCAGATAAAGCAGATGAGAGGACAAATGACAACATGTGCCATTTATTGTAGACATGATTGATTTGATTATTTATTTAGTCAGATTTATTTTTAGTTGTAAAACTAAAAGTAGGCCTACGTCTAAAATAGCAAGTTGTCAAACTTGGGAAAGACTTCCTTTTGCGACAGCCACCCAAATTTGCTAACGGAATAAAGCACACCTTGCATGTTGGGTGGCTGTCACAAAAGGAAATCTTGCCCAAACTTGTTATTCACGTTGGCAAGAGTTCCATAATATGTACCCACTGCTGAAATTGAAAAAAAATAAGGATATGACTTGGAAAGTTGGAATGATATGTAATAAAAATCATGATGTTGTGAAGTACTGAACATGTCATGGGAAAATATGATAAATATCAAAATAATGGTTTATTCCGTCACAATTAAAAGCTTAGTCTACCCGTAACCATGCATTTCATATTGACATCAGTTTATTTAGTCAGAGGAATAAAAGCAATGCATCATTAGAGTTGAGATTAATCTGTTTTATAATTTTTGAGACCCTACACTTCAGCGATTTGTCGCTAGCGCAGTAGGTAGCACGTCGGTCTTTAGAAGCAGATGTCCCGGGTTCGAGTCATGTCAGGCATGGTACATGTAAGTCAAGGAAAAAAAACAGAGTGGAGAAAAAAAGTTAAAAATACGGTGTCTCTGAGCCTTCATTTTTTTTTTTTAGCAAGGGATACATATGGAACTGAACATGTTCTGAAAAAAAATGTGATGTTTTGCTTCTATCCTAATTGACGCTGAGTCAAAACGTCAAACCGTCTAACTGATGTTTAAACGACCGCCAGAAGGCAAAATGTTTACTACTATTTTGTAAAACGGTTATCCGTTTTCAAGAAAGAAAAAATAAGGCCTTCCCCACAACTACCAAAATATTGCCTGATCCTACAGTTGTATATATATCTCAAACCAGTGAAATGTTCTTCCCATGTCCAGATTTCCATAAAAGTGGTTTTGAATTAGTTGTAAACTGAAAATACAAAGAGACATTATCAGTTCCTTCTTGACTCCAAAAGACCGAGTTTTGAATGTCGCAAACGATCAGGTCATATGACTAACTACATCTTACAGCATCGTCTTGTACTGAAATTATCGTAGGGTTTGAAAAATCGATTTTTTTTTTTTTTTTTTTTTTTTTTTTTCAACTTTGTCAAGTTCATTCTTTACCCCAAATTCCCCTTTAAACAAATAATATGGCTGTCAAACATATTTCTTAACTGGTTTTTTGGCCATCAATCCTTGAATAAACAGAAAGAAAGTGTCAACTGAGGCATTGTGGGAATGAGCTGAAAATGGTCACTTCTAATGCTAGAAAAATTACTAGAATTTCACATTTTAAACCAGTGAACCTCCCTTGTCATCATCTAAATTTCCATTTATAATGAATCCATAGACTCTCAAATCTCAATTATGGTTTAATTCATGAGTATAATGATTATAACAAGAATATTTCCATTATCCAAAATGTGAAATTCTAGTTAATTTTTTGACATCGAGACGTGACCATTTTCAGGGCATTCCCACAATGCCTCAGTTAATATACTGTATACGCCAATATTTTTGCGTACAGATATTTTCACGAATCACAGGCTCACAGACATTTTCGCGAGTTAAGTTCGCGAGCGCAAGAGCAAGACTTGCAGTAAACTTATTTGTACATGAATGAGCCATATCGGCAGATCCATAGGATTTGCTTTTTGATTATTATTTGCCAATACCATCAAACTCGTAGCTTGCGATAAACAAAAAATGCTGTCATAAAACCCATGATTTCTTGATTTATAGCACGTTTTCAGCAACCCTCTTACTTACCACCCCACTAAAGCCCCGCATGCTTTGGAAAAATGGCACCGATTCCATATTTTTGGAAGCAGAATTGGGTTTCTTATAGGGGTTTTAGAGGTGACCATGTACGGAGCTTACTTGTGGTGAGTGACAATTTCTGTGTCTGTGTGTGTTATGCTACATACACACGGGGTGAAGGACTGCTGCAGTGCACTTTCCACATGCATAGTGCATAGTTTTAGGCAATGACAACTGTACTATGTGCCGATGACACTGCGCTGAGAGGTAAAAAGCAAATTTACGTGCGGATATTTTTGTGTGTTGTCAAATTCGCGATACCGGTAGGTGAGTGATTCGCGAAATTCGCGAAAATAAAACCACCGCGAAAATTTCAGCTCATACAGTATTTTTTCTGTTATTCAAGGATTGATAGTCGAAAACCAGTTCTGTTGGTCATGTTGATAGTTACTTTTAATGACGATCCACACAGTTTTGTGTTGATGTGGGATTCCGAAAGTGAAATTTTGCGGTAAAACGAGCAGTTTTTCAAGGCAAATTCTCCGTCCATTTACATGAAACAGAAGCCCTCTATGCCTTCAAGTCCTGCACTGTGCACGCGATGTACCAGTACTTTGTGTTTTTTTTTTTAAAGCTTGGTATTACTACAGTGTACATCTCGTTCAGAACTTGTATCTGAGTTCTGCACGAAGCACAGCCCATGTCTGGTGTATTCGTGTCTTTACGATCATCGATGCAGTGAACCTTGCATATCTATCTTTGTCAAAATACTTTTCCAGCTCCGCACTTATTTCTTTCTTGTTGATTTATGATATTTTTTATTTCATCAAAGGAGAAGTCTAGGCGATTTCTGTAAGCATGGATCATAAAGAGAAAAAATTCAGCGGCTAGAAAATGTCTTCCTGTACAGTTTACACAACATATCTTAGGATTACAGAGTAATCAACAATTAACTTTTATAAACAGTAGTTCTAGTACGAGCCCATTTTCATCCACAATACATTTCGCACCCCGGCCCAGTGACGTAGCAGATGCACCACATCATATGAAGGCATGCATATGATGATGCGAGTGCAGGGATAGTAGAGTGCATGCATAGCGCGAGAGTGAATCACTGCAGTAAAGGTACACATTGTTTGTTTCGTCATCTCATATCGCGCCGTAGTTCCTTTTTTTTCTGAATTTTAGTAGATCTACAGCCATATCATTTCTGATTTTATTTATGTTTCTTGTGCCTACTTGTTAGCCTCAGAATTTGTAAAGACCGTAAATATGACCATATCAATGGGCGATCGACGGGAAGACCTTACAATTTCACGTGGGCTCGTAGCACATCACTTTCGCACGCATAGACCCTATCCACCGGCACTTGTAAACATTCTGGCTCGAAGTGGTCTTCGCACACTTTCCTTTTCTACAAAAATTAATAAGTTTTGATGTCGATTTTGTCCGTTCTAATATCATTAATCCATCGGGCACACCTCTCCCTGTCCGTTACGGGATTCGGGATTGCAGAAAACTTCTCTTAGGAACAAAACTGGTGTGATTTGTGCACCCAAAAGCTAGACATCTCGGCATTTTGCATAGAGAATAAGTGCGCATGCGCAGTGCAAATGCATCGCCTACGTCACGCGACCAATGACCATATTTGGGTTTTGGTGGGAAATTCAATTATTTGGAGTAAAAAAAGCGAACACTTAATAGGTATTTAAAAATCACAGAAATCACTTTGATAAATGAAAGTAGCATTATCTGTTAGCTTGAATCTAAAATCGTCTGGACTTCTCCTGTAAGCATTAATTAAACTTGCTGACATACTTGTATCGGCAATTTATTTTTTTTTTATATATTGCCTAAGACAATATATCGTATCATGCAAAATTCAGTATTGAACATTCATTTCAATTTCAGTATCGCAATATTTTTATATTATTGTGATGTCGTACAGCCCTACTGCCTATACTTTACTTACTTATTTTACTTTATTTTAATTCATCGATGCTAGTAGGACAGAGCCTGTTCATCGATTGATTGAGTTCTTTCTGAACAGTACTTCATTTTTTTGTGGTTCTGTGTCAAGGTGTGTGTGTGTGTGTACATGTATTTGTTTAGCATTCAAGATGTTTATCTTTGTTATTATTATTATTACTTATTATTTATACTGCACTTTTCCCATAAGGTCCAAAGCGCTGTTGTTACAGATTTTTTTCAACTTTATGTTTTTATAACTTTCCCTTTCTTTCTTCTTCAGAGTTCAAGATCACAAGGATTACTGACCTCAGGAACGGTAACAGGCCTTTGAGCCGTTGTCTTCCACTAATCATCTTCAGGCCCATTGTGGTCCGGAGACCACCATTAACAGGACAAGGATTACCGCACTTGCCTACATTGTACATGTACATGTAGTACTGTCTGGTCCAGTGCTAACACAGTGACTCAGTTACTGAGCACGTTTGGAAGGTTGGATAGTGATTGTCAAGAGGAAGTTTATTAAACACAATGTCATCTCCAAAGATGTCAGTAACCCAGCGCTACCAGTCGCTGGAAAACAGAATTAAGGATCCCAAGTCTCTCATCAACTATGAAGCACTTTTGGTGAGTAACATGTTATTAATTTCACTGTATGATGATGACACAGGTGTTTCACGAAGATTGCGCTTAAATCTAGTGAAACTTACAACTGTATGTGCGATTTTGCTTAGTCCAATTTAGTGTATATCTGAATCACATTGGCTGGCTACAATCAAGTCTGTTTCACTAAGTTGCTCTTTGGGTAAAAGCTTATGCATGATTTTAAGTCAAACTTAATCTTTGTGAAACATCCCCCAGATTATATTCTGATATTACAGCTCTGCTTGCCTTCAAGTTTTAATACCAATTACCTTTGAAAAATGGTTTAGTTCACAGCTACATGTAGAATGTAAATTCTACTCACATGACATTCTAGGAAGCAACGGTTTAACCCATTCGTGACAGGAATTATTTAAAGCCTAATTTAATCAGCTTTTATTCTTCAAATTGGCAACATCAACATTTTTATTTTATTGCTAAATTTTTCTTATAAAACGTCATGTATCTGAAATGAATATAAATTGACAGAAATTATGATGAGAAGTCAAAACGTTGCCAATTTGCAGGGAAAAACAGTGATTTTAAACTTTCTATCACATTGCCAATTTAAGGATTTTAATTCTTATTTTCCTTCAAAAAAATTTCAGCATCAAACAACGAATATTGACGCAACCAAAATGCGCACAGTTCGTGTATAATTTTTTGCTCTTTCTGCTCATGTACCGGTATTTGGTATAATTTATAGGGCTTTGCATCAAAAGATATTAGGCCAAACCACAAAATGTGGACCTATGTCACGAATGGGTTAATAAGAAGTATGAAGAAAAATAAACGCCAAATTTAGACCCAGTGTGTGGAATCACACTCATATTTCCATGAACCCTTTGATTTATGTGCACACATCGGTGGTGCTCGTACATCGACTAGCATACATGTACATTGTACCACCATTTCACTTTTATGTTTTATTTAGAGTGTATATGCATAGTACACTGCATATGAATAATTTGAAGCTCGTATTTGAATATCGTGGAGTGACGGAATCCTTGAAATCCAGAGAAAAATGTGTTTTGATGATGGTACACTTTAAACCATCATTTACATGAGAGCATGGGAATTAAAATCTAATGTTTATGAGGCTTGTAATTCCACCTAGAAATGTTGTCATTTACAAAGGGTGCCTCATTGTTTAAACGGTTGGTTGGTTGGTTTGGGGGTTTTAAGGCCTTATCATTACTAAATTAGAATATTTGTGCCATTGTTTTAAACATTTCAGGATAGTATTCATTGCAATTTTTTCTTTCTTTTTTTATATTTAGTTACAAATGTACAATAATCATCTTGCTTTTAATCATAAAAAATGACCACCATCATTGCAAATGAGATTCTGTTGAAATTTAAACCAAGTCTCGGATGACCTTCCGTATTCATATACACAGAAGCAAAGTAATACCGAGTGGTAAGTAACAACAGAGTGGGAGATTAAAAAAAAAGGAGATGCAAAGAGGAACAGTTTATCTTGAGTGTATGCGGCAGAGATATAGAAAGACAAAGCTTTGACATCAAACATCTTCAGAGTTCAGACCACTGTTTGTACAAGGTTTCTTCTGCGCTGAGTTTCTTCGCATGTACATGTATCTACATGCGCATGCAGGTGCAGGAGCTGAAATGACAAAACATGTATCATGTTCATGTACTATTCAGGCATTCGTTCATACCTGTACAGCTTTTGAAGCCCCTTGAATGAATCATTGTGCTCCATACGCTCATACAGTACATGTATGTACATGTGTAACTACCGGCAAGCCCCTTGCAGTCAGTCTGAGGATGTTTTCCCTCATACAATATACATGTATGTACAAACAGTTTAAAAACTTGAAAGTTGACAATGGTTTTGCACTGTTTTTTTCACCCCCTCCCCCTTTTTTTGCCCTGGTTTTGCTTGTATCAGTTGTCTATTATGATTTCAAACAGCAGCTTAATGCATCTTTGGCCTTGTATAAATGTAGCAATAATATGCGCCGATACCCCAGGGGCATTTTAAGTATGGATTCCTTTGAATCAGAGAGAAATAGTGATACTTCGGTTAGTTTCTAGCCATAAAGGGTCCCGATGAAATGACTGAATGACTTCTATTCAAAGGGCCTGGGTTGTGCTCTCCCTGTACAATACAGACTACATTGTACAGTGTATTCTATTGGCATTAGGATTTTAAGAGTGTGTTTAGAAGTGGTGACTGTACATGTGGTCCCTTTGACATGTCTGTTTAAATGAAATAAACACATTTCCCTTTGAAAGTGGACTGCTGGCACTAAAGTGTGCACTCTTCTTATTACAAAATTTTACTGTACTTGCCAGTATGCGGTTTCTCATTCATTGGATGTATAATTCTTTTTGTTTTACTGTACATGTATGTTTGACAGGGCTCAACACAAATTTTCTGCTGTACATGTAGGGGATCTGGATCAAAATTATAAGGACCCAAGTGTCCCAGGCACCTGTTAGTGTCAGGTCCTGGGGTGCAACATAAAGAGATACAATCAATCTTACAATCAATTGTATCTCTTTAGTACATGGTTTGCCATAGACATACATGTACGATTGATATCAATCGCAAGATTGATGGTATTTTTTATGTTACACCTCCCTGGTATAGGAAGACATGTACATGTAGGCCTGTTTGTTGTCCTGCATGTGGATATACATGAAGATTCATGTAGTCCGAAGTAACATGATGTGTACTTTGTAGTCTGAGCAGTGCGTTCACTTCACAGGCCTATACAGTACAATGCAGACCTGTGGGCAGGCAGAACACACAGGTTGGGCCCAACATGCATAATGTGGGTCTGTCTTCAAGTTTCAACTACATGTATGTCATGGGGTCCCAAAAGAATGTTGATATGATTTAGGACTGTGAATGCAGTTAATGCACAATAAATGCGCAAAATGTCACAATAAAAATGATACGCACAAAAGTTATGAATAATGCAACATTGTTATCATGGCGATAACGGGTACTTATCGGCCCCTTCTAATGATCCGAAAGAGGCGGGGCCCAATGCCGTTCGCGTAATGATATCTGTGCGTGCTGCTTTTCGTCTAGTAAATTTATAATACATGTTTGATGTAGATGTATGTCTATGATGTGGACCCTCTTTCATGAATGGGTTTTGAGTGTTATACATGTAAGATATTGTACAGTACAAATTCTTGTGAGATATACATGTACATGTAGGCCTACATGTACACTGCAGTTCAAATCCTTGTGCTGGCAAGTTGTTCTTTGACACTCTAGCTAGCAGCTTAGCCCCGGCCCCACGGAGTGAAGTGTGATGTGTGTCTGTGACAGGGTACTAGATTCTGACATCATATCATTCAAATATGCCTTGTTTCTAGGTGTTTGGAAACAGCCACAGTCTACAAATGCAGACCCCTTTTGGTTATTATGAGAAGAAGGTCAACATGGTATAGTCTCTGGTTCATCAATTATGAAAGGAAAAATTATATAAATTGCACATTTTGTCACCTTTTAGATTTAGTCTCATTTTTCATTTTCAAATATTGGGCAGGCATAATTACTATTTATCTATACTTTGTAAGGTCTGTTTTTTAGACTAACTTATGGTATGCATTGTATGTACATGTAGGACTGTGCACCAGCAGACATGTTACCATTAATGACCTCTGAGCTAAAGGTCATGAGTGAAAAGGAGGTCTTCTTGTTAAATGATATTCACTGTATAAAGTTGCCTCTTTTTCATCTTTTTCATGAAGCCATCGTTCAGGTAATGGTGATGAAATCACTGTAACATATACAGTAGTTAACAAACAATGAGAAGTATGATGAATTTGGTTCTTATTAATTTGCACTAATTTTCTCAGTACTTTATAAGAAATGTTGAACTTTTAGTTTTGCATGCATAACATTATGACAGAATTCTTATTATTTTCATATCTATTACTGAAGATGTTAACTTCCCATTATGCCCAATACAATATGTACAGTTTGAGTGACCCCCTGAATGTTGAATGAATAATTTTTTTTGCTTTTATACCTACATGTACATGTACATTGTGTAAACAAAATAAAAATTTGAAGAAACTTCTGAAAAATTATTCAAGTTGAGTAGTATGATGATCGTACAATCATGTACATGCAGATTAATTTCCTTCATAATGTTACCACAACAGTTTGGTTATAAAGTCATTATTTGACCATTTCTCTTTATGAATTTTATGAACAGGTGACAATTGATTGACCACATTCCTAAAAACCAAAGCTCTAAACCACATACATGTACAAACAATTAAAGCTATATTGACAGCTTGATGAGTATGAATACAAACATGCATGTAAATTGTAGTTGACATGCTGTGTCCAAATGCAGGAATTAATGTACGTTGTATAACAGTAGATGAATGCGATGATACAGGCATTTATGCATAAATTTCAGGTACAAAGGTGTGTGGATGTACGTGTATATGTAGTCTATGCATCATGGGAATTAGTGAGTCAAATATCGCTCAAAGGATATGTGTGTAATTCTAAACAAACCAGCAGAAGGACATACCGGTACTACCTGCAAAAATATCATAGGGGAGAGAGAGGGGGAGAGAGAGAGAGAAGAGAGGGAGAGAGCGGGCCTCACTGTCATGCTGCAAATATGCAACCATAACACAGCTTTACAGACGACTCATTGTTTGTATGCCTACATGTATGTCTGTAAATGTGCGTACATGTATGTACTGTCTTTGATAGGCACATTAAACGTCGTACCAGTTTGATTCTTTTGATGTGCTTTACTTCAAAGACAAGATGGAGAAGGACATGTTCTTTCTTCATAAAGTATCAATCATGACAATTTTGTAATACCTGTACTGTATAAATGAAGTACATGTAGATGTTGTGTTGTAGTAGACGGACATGTAGGAATGTTTTCAAGAGAACTTCTCTGTGCAATAAATTGAGACCTCATTACTGTTGTCACTTACAAGTACATGTACTTGGTATTTTCAAATTGTAAAATCATATGGGGAGTGCACATCTGTACATGTAAATGTACATGACAATTTTTCTGCTCCAAAAGTAAGGTTAAATGGTAAAATTGATGCTGAAATTTGTGTCATACATGCATGTACATGTCTTATTTTTTCAAAGAATGATTATTGCTTTATTTGATTTGGAATTGATTAAACTTTCATATCTAAATTTGCTTCTTTGGATTTTAAAGATTAAACAAAATTAGTGTATACATGTACTCTTCAGTTGCAGAGGCCAATATGTTTATGTTCATATTTTTCTTCAAAAAATTATAACCAGAAGTTTGACTTACTTTGTATGAAGAAATTTTGTCCAGATCAATGTACATTATTTTTTTCTTGAGAGATTTTGTCTCTAGGAATTTAGGCTTTCTAGTTAACCCATTCGTGACAGAGGTCCACATTTTGTGGTTTCGCCTAATATCTTTTGATGCCAAGCCCTAAAAATCATACCAAATACATAAAGCAGAAAGAGCAAAAAATTCTACACAGACTGTGCCCATTTTCGTTGCATCAATATTTGTTGTTTGATGCTGAAATTTTTTAAAAGGAAAATAAGCATTAAAATCCTTAAATTGGCAATGTGATGAAAATGTTGAAATAACTGTTTTTCCTTGCAAATTGGCAACTTTATGACTTCTCATCATACATTCTGTCAATTTATATTTATTTCAGATACATGATGTTTTATAAGAAAATGTAGCAATAAAATAAAAATGTTGGTGTTGCCAATTTGAAGAATAAAAGCTGATCAAATTAGGCTTTAAATAATTCCTGTCACAAATGGGTTAAATTGCTGCATAATGTCCAGGAAAGAAGCAGTGTTTTGTCAGCCAGTGTGTACTGTTAATATACAGTAACAGGAAATACCATGCACAAAGTACGTACATACATGCCATACTACTAGTAGGCCTACACTGCAGGCATCAATTACAAAGTTCTGTACTGAACTTCTCCATGCCTACATGTAGCTTTTCGTGCGTACCCTATACACCGTTGCCCTCCATCCTTTTGCCTGGGCATTGTTATATTTTGTTGTGTTTTGTTTTTCTGCAAGGTCATGTGCAGTTGGATGTTATGTAAATACGAATGCACTGTGGATGACACCTGGAGATATTAATAGAAATATATTATTCCATTCTTTTGTCTTTTCTTGACCAGGTGGGCAAGTGAGATTTGATTTAAAAATTTGCATGTCATGTTCCATTGGCAGTCCTATGCTTTGTTTACCCAGAGGGCCAGAAAAGTTTGGGAGTAGGCTTGCAGTATCCTGAAAGATGGTGGTGTTATCGTTGTTGGAAAACAAATGATGAGTTCTTAAACTAGTATACAATTTTTAAGCCAGTATGTTCATACATATACATGTATGTTATACTGAAGATCTCATCTTTCTGATGTCAGGTTGTTTACTTTATGTGTGAATTAAAGTCATACATGAGCATTTAGCAAGTGATTTTTTTTGTTTTGTTTTTGTTTTGAGTTTCAGTGGTTCATTGTACAACTGTCATGCAAACTGTGTATGTTCTAGAACAACAGTGCATTTTTAATGTGGTTTTCAGTAGGATTAATGACTGTCATAGTTTTCAGTAGGATTAATGACTTTCATAGAAGCCGTGAATTGTGTGCATTGTGGTTTCTACGAAGGAGAAAGCGAGATTTTCTCTTGGGCAGTTTTCATAGTTTTAATTTTTTCTTCTGAATTCCCTCAGATCTACATGTACTTCTAAACTACTTTTGAGCTCCTGTGCATTGTTTTTTTTTTCTCTGCTTATCAACCCATCAGTAAACCAACACCATCTTCCACCCTAAAGCATCTCCCTCCCTTAGCCTATTAACTCATCAGTTGAGTTGAGATTACGCACGAAGGCCTATTGATCTGTCTCACTTCATTATCCCGCTAACGACCCACAGAATGTCAGGCATGTACTCACGCAAGCTCCGTCCGGCCACATTAATCACCGTTGATGACTTAAGCTGGACACAGATACGTGTAGCTTGTTCAGACTGCAGCAAAGTTATACACAACTGGTACATAAAGAAACGTATGATATAGAAGGGAGTGTACATACAAGTTTTTTACAAAAATATATATTTTTTTCTTTTTATTCATTTATTTTTCTTTTTTTTGGGGGGGGGGGGCACAAGCCGACTCCATGCTTTGTATCGGGTTGCATGTATCTCAAGGTCAGCCCTCACAAAGGTCAAAAAGGACATCTGATTTGTCATATCAGCATTCACACGATAAGCCCTGCCCATTTACTCAATTTTAAAACAGTGCAATTTTAAAGGGATACTGATACTTTAATGGAGTTTTTGCTCACAATGATGTTCAAACATGAGTTTCGCTCTATGATGTTTCTTCATGTGTGATGTTCAGACTATGAAATTTGGTTTTCCTATAGTGGTATAATGAATGTAGTCTGAACAGGGGGAGAGTCGATTACAACTTCTTGAGGATATATGATCTAATCAGAGAAATGCGAAAGGGATCTAATAAAGAGCATTGGTACAATGTACTTGTCGGTCGTTAAGTGCTAATTGCCGCCATTTGCAAAAAGGAGATGAGTCTTTGGCTATGAATGTAGTTGTACATTGTAATACTGTATAAGCTAATATTTTTGCGATTTGAGACAAGTCTGAGATATTAGCGAGTTATTATTTTCACGTTTTGAAAGATATCTCTGTACAAATATATAGGCATCTTTCTGAGTGGAAGTTTTGGCGAGGACATCATCGCGAAATTAGCGAAAATTAAACCACCGCGAAAATTTCATCTTATACAGTAGTATGAGATTTGACGATGGATGGATAGTACACGTATAAATTAGAATTATGATGTACATGATGCACATGTAGTTTCTCTTCCCCACCCCTCTCCCCCCCCCCACTTTTTTGTTGTACAAGTAGTACGTATATCCTTAGAAGATATGGATGAATTCATATAATGCTTTCTGTCTGTCTGTGTACCCTCCCTATCTCTCTTTATCTTCATCTCGTGATGTTGTTTTGTTTATTTCTTTTTCGTTTAACTCTATCTCCCTAATTGCATCATGTCTGACCCTGTCCTCGTGGCAAATAAAGGTTTTTATCCTGTAGGACATGTACATGTACATTGTTGTAGGCGGACATTTATCATTTTTTTGCCACCATCCACTGCTTTCATATTAATTTTCTTTTTCTCTTTCTCTTTCTATGTCATTCTTTATCTTTATAAATAACTAATTAAATAAATAATTGATAAATAATTATCTGAAGCTTTTTCTTTCTATTCCTCTTTCTCTACCTCTACATCTTTTTCATTGTCTTTCTCTATATACCTCTTGCTCTTGACATCTCATTATCCATCTCATTTTGTCTCTTTTTCCCCTTTCTCTTAAAAACTTTATTCCCCTTCCTTCCAGAGAAAAAAATAATTGATTTTTTTTCTGGGGCTACTTTTTGAGCCCACCAGCCCAAATTTTCTACATTGTATTACAGTTAACATTGGACCCCATGAGAATTTCAGGAGCTCTTTTTTTAGTTTTCCAGGGCTCTTTTTGGCATTTCGGGGCGAATTCGCCCAGAGCCCCCGTGTATTTTTTTCCCTGCTTCCTTCTCGATGTGCTTGTTGTTTTTCTCCATCTACGCCAACTCTTCCTATCTTTCTCTCTCTCATCTTCTCGCTACATTTCTGAACTGGTCAGTCCTTACATCCTGATGAGAAATCTTAGATCAGCTTCTCAGAATCTGTTTCAGGTGAACCGTGGAAGAACCAAATACTAAACACAGAAAGGACATTTGCATTGCAGGCCCAGTCCTGTAGAACGCCATTCCTTCATCCCTCAGATCTCAAACTAGTCCTGAACTCTTCAAACAGCTCCCTAAACTATACTTATTTCTTGTAGCTTGTAACAGTTAATCATGCATTAATCCTTTTTAATAATGAATTCATATCTCAACACATTGAGAACCCTTTCTGAGTTGAATTGCGCTATTTAAAAACAGATTATTATTATTATTATTATTATTAATATTATTATTATTATTATTATTCCTTCTCCTTCACATTCTCTCCATCACTCCTCCTGTCATCGTCTATACCCAGAGGTGTATCTTAGAGCAGGTGGAGTTTAAAAAGCATGAAATCTTCTGGAGCAAGTTATTCACTGCCATCCTGCTCAATAAACATTCAATTCCTCTACCCATGGGTCTCTCAGACTTGGAGGGGCTGTTGCGATATCTCAGTGTTGGCGCTTTATTACGAGGAAAGGGAAACCCAGGAGACAAGTCAATTCTAATGAAAAGACGGAATGAAAAAGCAATTAAAAAAGGTTAAATCTAAATCAGTTACGAATGTGAAAGTTGTGAGAGTTTGAAAAGTCTTTATTAAATTTCCATGGCAATTATCAAATTGGCAGTATCACTTCAACATGACAGATTTTGATGGACAATTCTCAATATCTTTTTGTACACAAAATTTGAATTTTTCCCCATTATCTCTCAACGGCTTAGATTCAGCTTTACTGTTAAATCATATCGAATCAGATCAAATTTATTGAAATAAATTTCACAATAGTTTGTATTATCATTGATGCAATGTTACATGTTGAAAATTTCTCACAGATTTCTGAATGAAATGGGGGAGGGGTGGGGGTACATGTAGATAGTGTAGTGGTCCTGATAATTACCACACAATTTGTTGTATATTTTGTTTTGCCATGTTAACTCGTAATTTTGTTTCTATTTAAGATTCCGTAAGATGGGCCTCCAAAAATTTCTGCAAGCGTAGGTGGGCCTCGAAGAATTCCTAAGAGCCAAAGTGGGCGACGTACAGTGCACCCCCAATGGAGCTTTACACATCGACACAAGTGTTTAATTGTATGCACATTGCAGGAATATATGTGTATGTGGAAATTCACTTCTTGTAGGCCTTCTGCATACCCCATTACAAATACATTGTGCACACAATTTGGTCCTTCGTAAACATTCTGACTAATTTCTGTTATTATTTTGCTCCATTCCCAATGCCTGGGAATTAATGACTTATGTCAACAAGAAACCCTGATAGTGTATCATCAGGTTGCACTTGCAGAGCTTCTTATGCCTTAAGTATGAGGAAATACAAGCAGCCCTATTGGCCTATACATTGTATGTGTAGATACATACAGTTGTATACTATGTTTAAAAAGATGCATGAGATATGGAAGGAGGTCGGATATAATTTATGAGCTTTTTTCAGTCTTTTGATGTCAGTTTAAAAAAAATTGCAGAAATGTCCCCTGAAAAGGATAACTCTTTAATTGCCCACGGGCCCATAGTTTAAATATCGCAAGGTAAATACACAGTGTACCTTGAGTGTTCGACCTGAACATTCATGTGTAATCCCATATACCCATTTCTGTGTGCAGTGCAGGTGCTTTTCAACAGGGTTCACTTGATTTTTTTATCCTTGTGATGATTTCAAAACCTCAGGGTCCCGTTTAATAAAACTGCCACATTTCAATGACAAATTTGCTCTCAGCCAATCAGATGCAAGGATTTCAGTAGCTTATAACAGTTATTGCAACTTGATATTGATAACAAGTTTTATGAAACATTGTCCAGAAATCAAGCCTCTGTTTAAAACTTCTTTCTTGATAGGATGTCTCTAAATGCATTTCCGTGTATCCTACATGTATGTTTATTATTCTGTATGCACACTTTTCACTTATTGATTCTTTGTAAAAACATTTTTTGTGCAAATTTGTAGTAGGTAACTTCTCACGTACATGTACATGTGTGTGTACTGTGCTACATGTAGTACAGGGGAGCGTTTCATGAAGAGTCTTGTCGGTGATTTTCACTCACTAATTTGCTCTCAGCCAATCAGATGCGAGGATTTTCAGTAGCTTGTAACAGTTGTCAGTGAAAATCACTGACAAAACTCTTCATGAAATGCTCCCTAGGTCACTAATGGTAACATGTACGGTACACACAGAACTGAAGGTATAGCAGGTCTACATTGTACCTGTATACGTGTAATTGTAGTGTACAGATTGTGATTATTGCATAATATGACCAGTGATAGATGACCTCTGGAAAGCGAGGCCAATTGATGCCAAGTTGTTGTTGATCAGTGATAGGCTCAGGGCTTTGGCACGCAGGTGATAACATTTTTGTGTTGCTCTGATCTAGTTGTTTCAGGGTAAAAAAAAAAAGAGAGAAAGAAAAGAGAGAGAGAAAAAAAGAAGAGAACACCAACACTGGGAAACATAAGAATTACAGGAAGGTAAAAACCCACTGCCATTGTGCCAATAAAGTGTGTGCAGCCCATCTGTAATGCAAGTCCTATTTACTATGTACTGGAGTTTATAGAATATACGCATGAGGTTGATTGACAGTACTAACATTTAGAATGACCTCCCCTCCCCCCCCAAAATACTGATACAGCTTTTTAAAAAAGGACCCCTCGTTCTTGACAGCACTTTGAAAGTGACCCCCTCGTTGGTGTGAAAGTACATGTAGGCCTATATGGTACATTAAAGTTAGCGAGGTCTGTATAAGGCATAGTGCATACACATATTTTGTTGTGATTTATACAGCCCCCATACCATATTTCAGCCTTTAGTGACCTACTAGTTCTGCATCGGCTGATAAAAAATTGGTAGGTCATTTTTGGGTATCACTGAAAATACAAGCTGTAGGACCACATGAATATAAAGTAATGACCTTACATTACATATACATGTAAGCCCATGAATTTGTATGCATGACGATCTTACAATAATAATATTAATGATAATAAGAAAAATAATAAATCATAAATTGAGTGCACAAACTATGTCTGTATATTCTACTGTGCTGCAAGAGCTCCTATTAATGCCTCTGCTGCATAATGCGGTGAGGCAAGTGTACCAAACTCATAGTGATAGTACTTTTTGGACCAGGATTCATTGATTGCTTTAAATTACGGTATAATACCAAGTAGATGTAAACCCATAAATTTGCAGTGTTTGGTAATCTTGAGGCAAGTGTACCAAAGTTATAATGATATTACTTTTGGACCAAGATTTATTGATTGCTTCAAATTACAGTATAATACCATGCAAAATTGTGTCATTAGGTTATGAGCTATCCTCTTAAGATACGAACAAGAGGTGTAAAAATGATCCTCTGGTTTTCAGATTTATTTCTTGGTTCTTCTACTAATTGCCTCCAGCAGATGGGGACCTCATATCGATCTGCCGGATCCAATTTTGTCAATTTTCTGCTTCTCTGAGCAGAATTTTTCATGCCATGCCTCCACATTAAGCGCAATTATAGTCATATGGGGATATGGCTGCTGTTATATGAAGAGAGAGATGGGGATGGAGAGAGAGAGAGGGGGGGGGGGGGGGGGGGGGGGTGAGGGAAGGGGGCATTGGAAAGCAAAAGAAAGATAGAAAAAACTCTAGAGAAAGAGCAAGAGCGAGTGGAACAGAAAGAAACTTTACACATAAAGACAGAAAGGGAGAGATGGGGGAAGTGTGGTAAAGACAGAGACAGAGAGAGAGAGAGAGAGAGAAGAGAAGGGGGTATTGGAAAGCAAAAGAAAGATAGAAAAATCTCTTGAGAAAGAGCAAGAGGGGATGGGATGGACAGAAAGAACTTTAGACATAGAGACAGAAGGGGAGAGATGAGGGTAGTGTGGTAAAGACAGAGACAGAGAGAGAGAGAGAGAGAGAGAGAGAGAGAAGAGAAGGGGTATTGGAAAGCAAAAGAAAGATAGGAAGAACTCTAGAGAAAGAGCAAGAGGGGATGGGATGGACAGAAAGAACTTTAGACATAGAGACAGAAGGGGAGAGATGAGGGTAGTGTGGTAAAGACAGAGAGAGAGAGAAAGAGAGAGAAGGGGCATTGGAAAGCAAGAGAGAGAAAGCAAGAACTCTAGAGAAAGAGCTGGGGGGGGGGACTGAAAGAAATGGATGGAGAAGGAGGGGAGATTGAGATTGATATGGGAGAAAAGTAGTAAGAGATGCTTCTAATAAAGGAGGAGCGCTGGAGACATATTGGGAGGGAGATGAAAACAATGGAGTAAAGGAGAGCAAGAGACAAGAAGAGATAGAAAGAGAAAGAAAGAACTCTAGAGAAAGAGTGAGGTGGTGGGACGGACAGAAAGAAATGGAGATGCAGAGACTGGGGGGGGGGGGGGGGGGATTGAGATTGATATGGGGAAAAGTACTGAGAGATGCTTACATGTACATATGTACATGTATGATATGAAGTAGAAGTACTGGTAAACTATAAGACCAACTATATAAATTCAGGATTCACAGAGATTAAAGGACTGGTATATGGATACTGTAAGAGAGATCATGTTGTAGGCTGACATTACAAATGAGAGCACATGCTGAGATCAGTGCTGTCCCCTCTAATATTTGGGATCATCAGCTGAAGTTATCGGCTTATGTGAGGATCATCCTACTGTCTCCATGTCCATGTCAATAGGTCTGTTCACATGAGAATGTCATATTTGAATGGGGGGGGGGTGTTTCATAAAAATCTGTTTGTAAAGTTATGACTGACTTAACCCATTTGTGACGGGAATTATTTGAAGCCTTATTTCATCAGCTTTTATTCTTCAAAATGGCAGCACCAACATTCTTATTTTATTGCTACATTTTTCTTATAAAACGTCATGTATCTGAAATGAATATAAATTGACAGAAATTATGATGAGAAGTCAAAAAGTTGCCAATTTGCAGGGGATAACGGTGATTTTAAACTTCCTATCACATTGCCAATTTAAGGATTTTAATGCTTATTTTCCTTTAAAAAATATTCAGCATCAAACAACGAATATTGACGCAATGAAAATGGGCACAGTTTGTGAAGAATTTTTTGCTCTTTCTGCTCATGCATTTGGTATGATTTTTAGGGCTTTGCATCAAAAGTTATTAGGTCAAACCACAAAATGTGGACCTCTGTCACGAATGGGTTAACGAACGACTTGAACATGGCAAGTCACCTGGGATTCTAAGTCCTTATAAATCGCATCAGCTAAAGGTGAAATATGCAGGCGTACATGTAGATAGCATTACTGTTGTATACAAACATTTTTCTTGGGAAGTATATTTTTTTGCCACAATTTAATGGAGATTAGGGGAAATGCAGTCACACTTTGTTAAAATATCAGGAAAAAACTTTGGGTATTCCATTTGGCACTTCATACATGTATTCAACTCATTGATAAAGCCATGCCTAACTTCACGAACAGCTTTATGAAACACCCCCCCCCCCAGGACTGTTTACATGAAAACATTAAGATTTGAATCACATTTTGAATCTTTATCTTTTGTATATATTCTCACATGCAGGGTTCTCACTAGAAAAAAATCCACACAGGGTTCCCACTCTGCGCAAAGCGTGGAAGTTTGGGATGTTTTACGAAATAACACCTAAAGTTAGGTGTGGCAGCAGTATATGCTGTATAGTAAAAGGATGAAGAATACTTCTTGGTAAGCAGGAGTTGTCTACTAATGGCATAAAAGTAAAAATATATTGCCAAAAAGCAAAACAATCTGTGACATTTATCATTATTGTTAGGAATATATTCTCCAATATTTTTTTTACCCCTGTTGCCACGCATGGTGCAGCAATTTCACACATGGTTCTTCCTTGTCTGAAACCCTGGGTGTTATGTACTGGCGAGAACCATGCTCACATGAGATATTTAAAGTGATTACACAATGGTAATTTTTTTTTTGATATATGATCGAGAATAGAATTCTAAGAAAAATTACATTAAAAATATGATGATTTTCAATCGAAATCAATGCATTTTGGCTAATTATCTCGTAAAAAGTCAAAAGGTGAAATATGCAGGCGTACATGTAGATAGCATTACTGTTGTATACAAACATTTTTCTTGGGAAGTATATTTTTTTGCCACAATTTAATGGAGATTAGGGGAAATGCAGTCACACTTTGTTAAAATATCAGGAAAAAACTTTGGGTATTCCATTTGGCACTTCATACATGTATTCAACTCATTGATAAAGCCATGCCTAACTTCACGAACAGCTTTATGAAACACCCCCCCCCCCCCCAGGACTGTTTACATGAAAACATTAAGATTTGAATCACATTTTGAATCTTTATCTTTTGTATATATTCTCACATGCAGGGTTCTCACTAGAAAAAAATCCACACAGGGTTCCCACTCTGCGCAAAGCGTGGAAGTTTGGGATGTTTTACGAAATAACACCTAAAGTTAGGTGTGGCAGCAGTATATGCTGTATAGTAAAAGGATGAAGAATACTTCTTGGTAAGCAGGAGTTGTCTACTAATGGCATAAAAGTAAAAATATATTGCCAAAAAGCAAAACAATCTGTGACATTTATCATTATTGTTAGGAATATATTCTCCAATATTGTTTTTACCCCTGTTGCCACGCATGGTGCAGCAATTTCACACATGGTTCTTCCTTGTCTGAAACCCTGGGTGTTATGTACTGGCGAGAACCATGCTCACATGAGATATTTAAAGTGATTACACAATGGTAATTTTTTTTTTTATATATGATCGAGAATAGAATTCTAAGAAAAATTACATTAAAAATATGATGATTTTCAATCGAAATCAATGCATTTTGGCTAATTATCTCGTAAAAAGTCAAGAGCTGACCAAAAAAAATGGAGTATGAGGTATGACGTAAAAGTGGGTACCCAGCTTCGCGCATTGCAGTTGTGCTGTGCGCTAGACTGTACAATATGTATGATACCTTGCGCGCATTTTGGTAGAAGTGCGCGACAAGGTACCCACTTTGACGTCATTTTGACATAAAAGTGGGTACCCAGTTGAAACTGGGTCACAGCTGAGGGGTTAAAAATATCCTGAAATCTTACCACATTTGGGGGTTTCCTTGGCAACACGACTTAAATTTTTTTTTTAGGCAGATGATTTTATTCTTATGAAATCATGCTCTTTTAAATGAACTGACATTGTTTCAGCATTGGGTACCCCCTTTAAGATGGATTTTAAAATCCCATCTACTATTACTTTTGTGAATGATTATGAATAACTAATCATGATTATTGAAGTAAAATATACTATTTGTGAGACATGAATCACAATCAGAGTTGTTTTTGCTGTGTTCACACATGGAAACATAATTTTTAGGCATGTTGAAAGTTGGAAGCTGATACAAAATGCCTGTGAGTGTGATGTAAACCAGGAGACTTTAGTGGATTGTCATTGACAGACTTTTCACGGTTATTTATACACCTGTATATGTGAATTCTTTTGCAAAGAAAATTTTTGTATTGTCATCGAGTTATTTTGGGGCATGCAACTTTCATCATTTTTTAGTTTGAAACAATTCCTAGAGGTTCTGTCTTTTACATTGCAGTGTAGTTTAGGGGTATTTTGTTCTGTTTAGCCCTTTTGTTTAATGGGGGGGGGGGGGTGATTGAGACAAAGGCATGACCTTGTTGATTGTATTGTAGTTCCGTGATGGAACTCATGCATGCACTTTCAATTTTTTTCAAGAGGCTACATATGTTGAAGAGGTTGCAGTCAAAACTTATAAATAGAATTTGACTCATCCTCCTTGTATCTTTCTGTTTTAACGACAATGATTTAGTCGCTTGAGCTACCTCAACGACATACTTTCTGCAGTGATCATGAACTCTTTTCAAGAGAATGGCATCCAGCGGTGCTTGGATGATAAGTCACAGTACGCGCTCTCGTTCCATCAGCCATCGTTTCACAAGGAAATCCGACCTCCAGCATCAGGGGCCCTTGCCTGCTGCAGAGGCCTGAGGCATTGGCTGATGTCTCAATAGCTTGATGACCGATTTGATGCTGTTGGTTCATTATTGAAAAATGAGGTGGGGGGGGGGGATGTTGTAGGGCACTACTAACTTCCAGCTTGAGGGGGCCATCACTGTTGGTGTGACAGTATCATGTAAATGCTAATGTCTCATCTGCTTGATGATGATATTCTATTCATTCGATATGGAAAAAACACATGTAGACTTGTAGTACGTGTTTACGTGGGGGATGGGGGTTCTTGGGCACCATCAAATGCCTTGAAGAAACCTGAACTTCAACATCAGAGGACTTTGCCCTCTAGAAAGGCCTGAGACATTTGCTGATGTCTCAATAACTTGATAACTGATTTGATTGTGTTAGTTGGAAAATAGGCGTAGCATTTAGGTGGGGGGGGGGGGGGGAATTGGTCTGGGGCACCATGCAATGACCTACATGTACACCTACATGTCGGAAACCTGACCACCAACATCAGGAGCCCTTTATCAGCATGTAGTGCAAAATTCTGAGGCATTTGCTGATGTCTCAGTTACTTGATGACAAGTTGATTTTATTAGTTCATAATTTGAGAATGGATACCATGCATGTAGCTCTTATATTGAAGGGGGAGCCTGGGGAGGGTAGTCTTTCGTAGACTTGTGGTACTTTTGTTCCATGTAGATCATATTAAACATTATTGTGTGATAATGATCCCATCAGAAATATAATTTGAAGGTGAGGGCGAAGAGGGGAACTAAAATTTTATGAAGAAAGGATCACCTTACTTACACACACGTGAAAAACTTTTCGTAAGGATTTTACAGAAGTTCACTTGTACATGGACAAACAAAGCCGGCATGTGCAGATATTGTTTCCTGGCGCTCATCAATGCTACAAACTTTTATGCTTGGGGGGCCTCTATACATTTGTCATATAGCATGCAATAGAGATGTCATGCATTGTAACAGACAGGACGAAGACATTTCATGCCAAGTGTGCAGACTTTTCACTGCTCCGAGTTTTGTGGCCTCTAAATGTGAAACGCCTGGTAATCTCTATCAGTGACATGTGCAAGTACTTGACATTGGAAAGGCCAATGTCATGTACATGTATATGTAGTTGGGGTACAGTATATTTGTTTAATAGCTAGACTACATGTATATACTACTAGTCTAGTAATATTACACTGGAACCACTGATGTACTACACAGTTGCTACATGCATGGTCTTGCTTTTTAATATCCACCTTGTATTGCAGGTGAGATTTTATTTTTGTGCAAAATAGCGTCTTGCTTTTTAACCCATTCGTGACAGAGGTCCACATTGTGTGGTTTGGTCTAATAACTTTTGATGCAAAGCCCTAAAAATCATACCAAATACATGAGCAGAAAGAGCAAAATATTCTACACAAACTGTGCCCACTTTGGTTGCGTCAGTATTCGTTGTTTGATGCTGAAATTTTTTTAAAGGAAAATAAGCATTAAAATCCTTAAATTGGCAATGTGATAGAAAGTTTAAAATCACCGTTTTCCCCTGCAAATTGGCAACTTTTTGACTTTTCATCATAATTGCTATCAATTTCTATTCATTTCAGATACATGACATTTTATAACAAAAATGTAGCAATAAAATAAAAATGTTGGTGTTGCCAATTTGAAGAATAAAAGCTGATCAAATTAGGTTTAAAATAATTCCTCACACGAATGGGTTAATATCCACCTTGTATTGCAGGTGAGCTTTTTTTTTCTTTTTCAAAATAGTGTGTACACTACATAATTTATGAAAATCTACAGGGTTCATTTTTTTCACTTCCAAATGTCCGTGGACATTAAAGTACTGTTTCTGCTTGAGGAGAATGCTGCTGCTGCTTACATGGATATATTTCAGTTTAATATTTTTCTTTCATCAAGCTGTCAGACATGTACATCTGCAGCTTGACAAATCATATCAGCCCATCACGGCATTTACATGATACAAGGTTCATAAACAACACCTGTACATAACACTGTATGTACATACTGACATTTTAACCCATTCGTGATAGAGGGTCCACATTATGTGGTTTGGTTTATATCTTTTGATGCAAAGCCTTAAAAATCATACCAAATACATGAGCAGAAAGAGCAAAAAGTTCTACACTTACTGTGCCCATTTTTGTTGCATCAATATTTGTTGTTTGACGCTGAATTTTTTTTAAAGGAAAATAAGCATTAAAATCCTTAAAATTGGCAATGCAATGAAAATGTTAAAATTACTGTTTTTCCCTGCAAATTGGCAACTTTATGACTTCTCATCATAATTTCTGTCAATTTATATTTATTTCAGATACATGACATTTTATAAGAAAAATGTAGCAATGAAAGAAATATGTTGGTGTTGCCAATTCAAAGAATAAAAGCTGATCAAATTAGGATTTAAATAATTCCTGTCACGAATGGGTTAAACCAGTATGATCAGTGTATCTAATACCGACCAGTCATATTACCGACCTCTCCATAAACTGTTCTATACATGTATATTCGGAATTATGAGGACGTGTATCGCAGGGTCATCGTATTTTGCATTATTGACCTAATTGCGCTTGTCACCCGGAGCATCAGGCATATATCATGCGCGATCGTGTGTTTAGAGAAAGCTTAATGCGTGCACAGTTGTCTGCTTCAACGTTCCGCCTTTGTGCGATGATACTGTGATGTGCTTGATCTTTACGGAAGGTGCGACTACAATTGGAATATATTTAAGGTAAATCTCTGAAAATTCAGTGTTCAAACACTTTTTAATGACAAAGAAAATGTGGATTTTGTAATAGTATTCAAAGAAGCTAAGGGTCAACTTTGGGCATCTGCATTGTGTCTTAACTATGCAATCTCCATAGGCGCGTCCACAAATTGTGCAGTTTTTACATGGAAAGCAGAAGATAAAAAGTGTCTACCAAGGAAAAATACCTTTAAAATGACATTTTCAAAGTTTTAATTTATCGGTTAACTATACGAATGTTGGTAATTTAACATCTCCGGCATCATTTAGAATTGTATTTGATTTCAATTATGGCTTATTTTTATCTACATTTTGAATCATTTTCATTGACAAATCGTAAGGTCTGTAATAAAGACACTCTCTTTTTTTGTTTAAAAAAATTACATGGCTTTATTGTTCTGACGGCCATTGCAAATTGGCGTAGATTCATGACTTCAAAGTCAGTGGACTTTATTAAGCAGTATTTCTCTATATGTCAGTAACATTACAAGACATTTTATTGAGAATCTTGTCTGTAGTGGGATGGTAAACTGTTATTGGTCGGTAATAGGTACATGCTTCAATACCCTCCATCCCTCCAAGATTTTTGGCAAGGATGATCTTGTTGACTTCTTAATGACTCTAATTAATTCAGAGTACGGCTTATGTAAACGGCATTGTACACATGTACATGTACATGTCAATGCACCATCTTTTATTGATCTGTATTGATAGCTTTTATGCTAGTCTCCTTGCACAGACCTCTGTCGAAAACAATCAACTCTATGATTGGGGGGGGGGTGATCTATGACAGTGCTCCTATCTGAGTGAGGTGAATGTCCTGCACTAATCATTTCTTGATTTTTTTTTTTTTTTTGTGTGTGTTTTATTAAGGAATCAAAACATAATACATCTTATACTTAACTTTAACCCTAAAACCCAATCACAACGAGGGAGGTACTATTTAATATCAAATAGTACACACATGTATATCCTCGATCACAACCTTTTATACATTGTATACCCACTTTTACCAAAAATGTCCATTCCATAACGAAGAAATTTCTGAGAACATGGAGGATACAATGTAAATATTCATCAAAGTTTTCATAAGTTATACCTTTAAGTATTGATGAGGATTTTTTAATGCATTTTTTATAATGCAAGAGGGCCCAGGTCCCTGTTTCATAAAACTTGTTATCAGTAACAACTGCCACGTTTCTATGGCAAATTCGCTATGGGCCAAGCAGATGCAAGGATTTAAGTAGCTTCTAACAGTTATTGCAACTTTGTTATTGATTAACAAGTTTTATGAAACAGGGCTCTGTGGCCTGTTGCATAAAACTTACTATAATAGTAACTTTGCTATTACAGTAACTCTTAATGGAATACTGGATTTTGATTGGCTCTTGAGCATGTTGCTCAACAGCCAATCAAAATCCAGTATTCCATGAAGAGTTACTATAATAGCAAAGTTACTATTATAGTAAGTGTTATGCAATGGGCCCCTGAGGTTATGAAGCTTTAATTGGTAGGAGGGTCTGAGAGGTAAGACTATGGAGACAATGGTCCCCAACATCCTCTTTTGTAGTGCCTCCATCATCCACATTCTCTTTCATAGAAACAATGCTCAAGCATGACATCATCAAAGAACACTTAAGCCATATCCCAGTAGTCTTCCTCATTGAATAGAAAGTTTGTCTAAAAATAGCCCTTAAAAGAGAACACTTAATTGGATCTAAAACTGAACAATTAAGAAGTGAGTGAATGTGAAGTGTTAAAATCAATATCTCTGTGCAAGAGCAAAGATTCAACTCATTTGGATAAAGTTCTTGAACTAATTCAATCAGTAAGTACAATAGTGTATAAATTTTTGTTAAAGGATAAATAAATTAAAAAACTGATAAAAATGTTTCAGGTTAAAATGAATGCATGTCTAGATGAAATGAAATATACAGTGTACTATACCAAATATACAAATGTGAGAAAGCTAACATATTGATTAGCAGTTTTTAGAGAAGGCCATTTTGTTTGCCTTTTGTAGAAGAAAGAAGAAAGAGAGATTCTTATTAATGATTATTAATTTTGTGATTCCCAGCCACATTCCACTCAATACTTCTACAGCGATAAGGCAAACATGTCAAGAGCAAGTCTTTGGTAGCAGAAAATTCCTATTTTTACATCAAGGATATTGGAGGATACGTATCGTGTAAACTGGAGGAAGTTTAATTTTCGCTGCAAGTGTCGCGATGGGAGGGGTAGAGACTCCGGGGAATCAATATTGCTTCCGTTGTGGGATTGGAACCTTTCATCGTAGTTTGTCGGCTGGGTATAAATAGCTCCCGACTACTGTGAAACAAGAAGAAACTGGCCTTGCTACCCAGTTTGGAAGTTGATGTCATTCATGTTGTAAACATGTACTTCACTGCCACATGTAGGAAGTATGAACTCATTTTTCATGCAGTGGCATATTTGGATCTTTGGCATGGGGGGGGGGGGGGAGGCAAAGCATTCAAGCTAATAGTGGTCCATGTATTTCAGTTAGAATATTGATTTTCAAGGCATTAATTTGAACGGGGGGGGGGGGAAGGAGTTAGGGGTAGGGTGATGGATGTGACTTTTGTCATCTCTTTATTGATTTGTAATTTTCTAATTTGATTTAGACATTACATTGATTTTTGGAGGAAGTGAGCAAAGGTTTTGGCTTTTGAACTATTGCATATTTTTTGTTAGAGTAAAAATATATAGAACTATTGTGAAACAAGAAGATCTTGGGCTTGCTGCCAAGTTTAGAAGTTCATGTAAATTATGTTGTAAATACACTTGACTAAGTGCTTCAGGAAATATGAATCCATTTTTTTTTTTTTTGGGGGGGGGGTAACCACAACACTTACAAAGAAGCTTGAGTTCTGGGAAACATCGAAAATTTGTTAAAGCTTTCTGATATGTTTTATGTCAGTTTTATAGAAGAATATCATAATAGAAATGTCCCTTAAAGAGGATTGCTTTTCAAATACCAATGCATTCAAAGTATTACTTTAGCGTCAGGCCTGAACACTTATAACCTGTACACATATGTAGTCCTGTATACCCATTTCTGTGTGTAGTGCATGTGCTTATGAGTGAGATTGAGTTGATTTCTTATCATTTTGACTACTTCATTAGTCTTGTCCATTTACTGTTCACCAGTTTCTTTCACCTTGTAATTGCATGACCAGAACTGAAATTCATCTTTAAAACAGTAATCAGACTTGTACGTATTCATGAAGCTGACACTTTAAAAACTCAAGTGTCAGGGATGTTATTCTTGACAGATTTCATAAAACTCTTGAATACTACTTCAGTGAAAAGGATTGATTTCATGATAGATAAAGTTTACAGGAAATAAACTCAAGTTTCGTTATGAAGTGCTTGTACTGGACTTAACATAAGCCCTTATTTTATACTAATTTAGCAGTGCATGGTTACATACATGTATATGGAGAAGATCCATGTTTACATAACCTTTGTATGAAAAGAAAATCAAAAGGTGATAATAATATTGACACAGATGAAGTATAGAGACTCGGGTGAAATAAATTCTAATATATAGCTCCACATCATGTGCAGGAACATTTAACCCATAGGAGTACAGAGCTTTCTTGAGCTCTAAATTAATCATCTTCAATCCTCAAATTGGCAGTACAAATGATTTTTTTCCACGTTTACATAGCTTGAAAAAAATAAATATATATAACATAAACCAAAATGAAATATAATTGTAAAACTGAATCAGAAATTGCCAATTTGAACAATAATGATTATATATTATTCACTGCGTTGCCAATTTAAAGAGTTTAATGATTAGTTACACTTAAACTGCTCTAATTCAAGAATGCTACACCATACAGCCATGGGAATGGGCTCAGAGTTGTCAGTGCATTTTTTTTCTTTCTGCTCATGTATGATATGTACTGCCCAACATTCTGGACCAACAGATACTGCAAAAGCGTCTCCTAAAGGTGACACTGTACCTCTATGGGTTAAAGCAAGAGTTGTGACTTTGTAGCATTGACCAAGATATGCCCATGGTTGTTTACCTGTCCATGATAAATGCATAATTGGATATATTAGTACATGTATGATGAACTGAGTTTATTAGTATTCCCTGTGTAATTCGGCAAGTACTTACCCAATTAGAGATGGCCCACTTCCAGTCTGTGTAGGATGTTTTTTTTTTTCCCCCTGTATATATTCATCTTTATACATGCAAGGGAAGTCTTTAATAGGATTGCGAGAAGGTTAAGAGCCCATTACTGATGCTCTACCAGTAAATGAAAGCTGATCAGACAATCTGGAAATCTGGTGGATGACTCTAAACTCACTTAAAGGACTGGTCATTAATATGCAAGGAGCATTGCTGTAGAAGCAGTTGTGGGGTGAAGTGGTGGAGGGGGGGGGGGGGTGACACCCCTGCATTGAAAAATGGCACATTTTGTTTTTGAATTTTGATTTTTTGTAGGCTGTTAGGAAGTTTGAGAAATTATTTTCCTTTCCTTGTTTGGAGAAAAAAAATTGATAGAGCAGTCTGTTGAAATACGGAAAACTGGTGGATGACTAAAACCTTGCTACAGTTTGAAGATAATAGATTACCTCGCTTTATTTAATTATGTTGGACTTCTTCAGTGAAAATGAAATTACATGTAGGAGGGATTGATCAGTTGTATAATCTGCAGGTCAAAGTTTTAGATTACATGTATCTAAAAATATGCACTGCTAAAATGCACCAAATTGCAGAATTTAAAAAAAAACAAACTTTTGTGTGCTGATTTATCTGAAATGTGGCATGTTTAATGTTATCATGTTTATGCCATCATTATGGCATTCAGTGTTGTTTTTATTGTCATTTTTATGCACTGTTATGGAAAAGATAAGGAGGGTTCATAAATCATATAAATATGACAACACGGAATGGAGGTACAGATTATGAAGGCGACAATCAAAGGAGAGCTTCTTTATCTGTGTACACACATCACTGGTACATAGTAGCTTTTCAATCTCTGTATTGATGTGTTTGAACTTTTAAACCATGTTAGGAATGCATGACCTCATTAAAGTCTCTATCCTCCCACTCTCTCTTTATTTTTTTCTCTGTCAGTCTGTCTCACTGGCTCTCTCTTTCTGTCTCCTCGTCTGATACATTACTTGTATGTTTTCTGTATTCCCTCTCATTGACTGTCTTTCTAAGTCATATTATTATTATTTTTTCTTTGTTTCTCTGCTTCCTCATGTTTGGTGGTGTGTGTTTTATACTGTCATTTGTGATGCCCTCTTTCTCTCTCTCTCTCTCTCTCCCTTAGTACATTTTCAACCATTTTTGGTATTTACCATATCTTTCTCTTTCATTTCCTATATTAATTGAAAAGGAAACTTTTTTCTCTCCTCCCATTTCACTATTGTTTTCTCTTTGTTTTTCCTCTCTTTCCATCTCTGTTTCTTTCTTTTCTTTTCTTTTTCTTTTTTCTTTTTTTTTTTGGTGCTAAATCTGTCTCCTTTTCATTCTCTTTAAGAAAAAGAAAAGAAAAGAAAGAAACAGAGATGGAAAGAGAGGAAAAACAAAGAGAAAACAACAGTGAAATGGGAGGAGGGGAAAGAGTTTCCTTTTCAATTAATACAGGAAATGAAAGAGAAAGATATGGTAAATACTAAAAATGGCTGAAAATTTAAAGGGAGAGAGAGAGAAAGAAAGAGGGCACCACAATCTCTTCATCTCTTTCCTTCCATCTCTCTCTCTCTCTCCCTCTCTCTCACTCCCTCTCTCACTCCCTCTCTTTATCTTCTGTATATACTGGTATAAATATACTGAGTATTCTCTTCCTGCTTTAACTTTTCTCTCTTTCCACTCCCCTGCCCCCCCTCCCTCTCTTCCAGTCATTGTTTATCTGTGCAGCTGTATAACTGTCTGTCTGTTTCTTTGTTTATCAGCATGTCTATCCTTTGAGATATCTCTGCCCTTATATCACCCTCTTTGATTATTTATCTTTGCATTATCACATTATGACCTCCTTGCTTTCACCAGTCGTCATCCTGACTAATCTTCATCCTCAAATAATATTGTCATAGTTTCTCTGTCTGCTCCTTGTATCTGTTAATCTTTCGGCCAGTTCATGATTGTCTCTGCTTTTCCTTTAAACATCTTTGTGCCCCTAGACTTCACTTCCACCCACCCTTCTTTCCATTTATTTATCTTTTTATCTAGTTTCTCGGGGGGGGGGGGATCTTATGGAGGCACATCTAAATTCAAATTCAAATTCGAATTCAAATTTTATTGATTTGTAATCCATACAAATTGGATTATTCTCAATTTTTTTTCACAAACATCAACAAAATTTTTACAAAACATAACATAAAAAAGAACAAAGTATAACATAAATAGCAAAGTATACCAGGATTTTCATAAAAACATAACAGAATCTAACAAAATGTAACAGAATATGATAGATATATACTATGTGTACATCTATGTGTAAATCTATGTTTTGATATCCCAAACAGGGAAACCTGTCTAACATCCCTGGTTTTATACCCTTAACAGGGGTTTTATTCAAGAATTGAATCTTCACCTCTGAATTTGATACCCTTTTTCTAGATTTTTTCTAGATTTTTTCAGTTTTAGATACCCTGAAGGCTGAATGCGTGATGCATGTTACGTACCCGATGCTGAAAAATGTGCCCTTTTTACTCGTTTTCATGTATGCAGAGATGCAGATGATATATAGGCCTCAATGAGACATACCACCCCCCCACCCCCCCCCCTCCCCGGTTTCTCGCTTGTGTAACTTTGTTTCTTTTTCCTTCAAGTGCATTGATATGCAGTTGATTATTTTCATTTGATTTTAGCAATGATTTTTTTTTTATCACATTTTTTTATCACTGCATTTTCACATTTCTGTGATTTCACTCAGAAATATGAGTCGGATGTTTGTGACCATTACACTCGATCCGTACTTAGTGCCGACTTCTTAACAAACTAATATTTTTACGATGTAGTCTTACATGTAGATATACATCTAGTGACTGAGTAATTGTATTGGCGAGGATCAACAAACAACAATGTTCATAAAGTTCTGTGAAATGATATTTTAATTTTTTTATGTTAGTATGCCATGTACATATACATGTGCATGGAAAAGAAATTGAAAGTTGTAGATATGTTAATAGCCTGCACATGGATTCATGTTGCTCTGCCATCTGTTATTCTATTCTCTTCACATTGCACATGGTGGTACACTGAAGTATTAACCAGGATGTCTGGGAATGTTCATGAAAAGCCCATTTACACTGTAAATAGTCAGTAGCAAACCCTGACCAAAACACCCCCCCACCCTTTTTTTTGTGTTTGTGTTTGTTTATGGTGGAATAAACCGTGCTACTTTTGATAACAAGATCCGTATTCCGTAATGATATGTAGTTCATGCTAAAACGCTAAAATGAAATATAGTTTTGCCATAAGTTGCAAATACAAACTCTTGCAGTTTTTTTTTTGCCTAACTTTATACAAAATTGATTGGTCCACGGAAAAGGCCCACACTCCAGGGATGGAACATTATTTTCAATTTATACTTTTCATGTGTGTTTATGGGTAGTTTCCTGGCAACTTTGGATGAAACTCTGGAATGTGAGCAAAATACTCTGGGTTTTTGCTTACATGTAAAATGCCCCCGAAGTTGAGTATGGAAATTTAGCTCACTGAAATTCATGTAAATACCATATGTTTGCTTAAAATTGGAATCATTTGTCGGTAAAGGGTTAGTGTGTGATAAATTTTCCTATGTAAAACACACTAATTAGCAGTTTGTTAAATGAGATGTTGGAAATTCCACAGGTTGATGTATTGTTTGGTCATTATGAGTAATGGAATAATAATCAGGAACTGCAAAAATGAAATGGTTTTCATGTTTTGCTATGAAATGTTGGTAAATGGACCCAACTGCAAATGATAAAGTGCAATCTTTTTTCTGAAAGTTTGCAAAAATATGCACCATCAAGCACTGTGGTCTATTAATGTACACAATACACTGCCCTGTATGAGCTGATGAACTTGTGAATTTGAAAATTCTCCTTGAGGCTAGTTGAGATCATAACAGAATATTCATGTAAAGAGAGAATCTGATGTCGTAGTTATTAAGAGATGGATTAAAATTGGTTTTGCCAAGTTAACATTAAGGAAAAATAATGCAGAATAATCGCATATAATTGGTGATCTTCATTTTACGCCAACAAAGCCAGCTTTTCATTCGGACAGACCTTAACCAATTACTGTAAACGTGGAATATTACACGGTGTGGAAATTTTCGTCCATTTTGTGCACACGACACATAGAGGGTTGAGGTTTCAGTGACGAGTGTTGCCAAATGAGGCAATTGCATCTTCATCATAATATTTGACCTTGCAGAACATAGAGATGCAGTGGACCTTATCAGGGAAAAAATTAATTATTTTTTTCCAGGGCTACTTTTTGAGCCCACCTGCCCGAATTTTCTACTTTGTATTACAGTTTACACTGGACCCTATGAGAATTTCAGGGGCTCTTTTTTAGTTTTCCAGGGCTCTTTTTGGCATTTCGGGGGCAAATTCGCCCCAAGCCCCCATGTATTTTTTTCCCTGGACCTTATAGTATTACACGTATTGATGCCGTACATGTTCATGTAGGAAGACATCATTGACGAAGTACTTTGCAAACATGGCCCCAAATGTTTTGAGATGGAGAGGGGCAGTAGAGGATATGATTGATGAGAGAAGCTTGAAGTACTAGTGACAAATGTTGCCAAATTGGGCAACTGCGCATGGCCCTCATGATACTTGTCCCATCTCCAGTAGAGCACGCTAATATCATGGATTGACATAACACGTAGGACATTGTAAATAAAGTACAGGGGCGGCACCAATATATTTTGGTAGGGGGGCAAGATGACCCATAGGTGAGTTTATTTACATTTTAAATGAAAAAATGGGGGTATTATACATGTATATTATAGTTACATGACCCAACCCTCTCTTTTCCCATACTTTTCTTCCTTCTTTCTCCCCTTTTTCTTCTTTTTCTCCCCCTTTTTTTGGTCACTTGAAAAATCATAGGTGGGTGGCCATCCCCTGTCCCCTTTGTAGCTCCCCCCCCCCTGATAAAAGTATTATGCAAACAGGCTAGGACCTTGAATTTTTTTTGCTTTGTTTTATTTTTTATTTTGTAATGGTATAAGATTGATGAGGGAAGCTTTAGGTATCGGTGACAAGAGTTGCCAAATTGGGCAATGATCCTCATTTGCCATAAAGACACCTTCACTGGACCATGGAAGTAAAGTAAAGTGGGAGAAAGACATTTTGAATGAAGTACATGTACAATGCAAACAGGACCTGGAATATTTTAGGATGAGAATGATCATGGGGGATAAGATTGATGAGAGAAGCTGGAGGTATCGGTGACAAGTGTTGGTAATTAAATGCAGGCTCCCTCCTAGCTTGCCTGCCAGCCAGCCAACCAGCCAGGCTGAACTTGGCATGCACTTCAGATTCCTCATGTACTGATGGAGCTGTGTATTTAGATGTCTTAAGGTACTGAATCACCCATCTTTGTCTTGTATCCCAAATTTCTACTGTGCTAGTCATATACAAGTGCAGATTCAGGAAGTGGCCGAATCGGCCGCAGCCCCCTCCTGCTTTTGGAATCCAAGGGGGGCTGAATCGGCCACAGCCCCCCCCCCCCCACCCTTTTAAAAAGCAGAAAAAGTAAAAGTTTAGAGGAAAATACACCTGAAAATGCTGAGGACCATCTTTTTTCAGGTAAAACAGACACCTGAAAAATTTGACCGCTCCCCCCCCCCCCCCTTGAAAAATTCTGGATTCAGCCCTGTTATGGGACGGAAAAATGTTAGTAGCGTTTTAATTGTAAAGTTAGGTGTCTGGAGGCACCGGCCCTTTCTGACGGTGGTTGTAAATGAGAAGTCAGCAACTTTTTCACAAGAAGAATAATGTCAGTTTTTGTTGGAAGGCAGATAATGGTATTTTTTAATTCGAGCAAAACGGTCCTCTTATTCATTGTCTCTCGAGACAAAAAATAATAAAATTGCGGTTTGCGTCCAACTTTACAGATTTTCATTCCAAATTAGGGTTGGTTTCAGGGTTTTTGAGTACAAATACAAGTACCATTACACATGTTTCATCTTTAGTTTGAGATTTTTTAAAATCAGCTGCTCACAAAGTTAGCCAATGCCTTTAAATGCAAAGTTGTGTATACTAAATCTTCTTAAGTCTTGAACTTGTAGATAAAAACAGGTGTATCACACCATACACAGCGAAAGTCACTTCTACATGTGTAGGAAGGAGAATGAACCTCCTTTTAATCTGGAAACAAGGTTATTGTCCTTGTAGAACATGAGTCATGCCTCCCTGGGCATCCTTGTCCTTTGCACTGTATATTTGTGCTCACCCAGAAACCAACATTCAGAGAAAACAAGAGCAACAGGCATTGCTCCATTGAGTACAGCCATGGGGTCATCTCTTCACCCTGCCTCATCCTTCCTCACTTTCACCCCCCCCCCCCCCCCCACCTTCTTCTCTCCTGCCTCCAATGTACTCTAAATCAGGTAGGAACCTTGCCCCCTCCCCCATCTTGTCCCCATAGCGATACAAAGTATGTACAACACTAAAATGGGTTTAGGTGTACTGTAAAAAAAATAAGGTTTAATAGCTTGCAAGAAATTTTTCCCAATTCCTCAATTTACAAGCATGTTCAGGTTTGTGGGAGTTTCATGAAAACAGTTGTTATTAAAGCCTCAACACACATTGATAAGCCCCTACCCCCCACCCAAGAAAGAGAAATTTTCACAAGGTTCTGCAATTAGAATTGATTCTAAAATATTTCAGAAGTGTTTCACACTGTAAATGGAATATTGAGCAAATGAGTGGTTTAACTTTGAAATCATTTTACTTCCTGGGTTGTACTTGTACCTTTATGTTACATTGTATTTATTCATAGATTGTAATAAGTATGTTTGGAGCCAGAAGAGCATTAACTCCATACAAAATTATTTTAGTTAACAGCCTTCTTGCCCCAAACAGTCAATACATGTACATGTATATTTGTGCTGTATTGGGGATTCTATCATTTATATCTGCCCATTCTTGTTTAAATGCTTCTCTTTTAACTTTTTTTTTCAAATAGTCTTCAAGTTTTGCTTTCTGCCACCTACTTGTATTGTACATGTACATACCAAGATAGCTACATGTAATCCATGTTTCACCGCTATGGAGACAATGACCATACATGTATCATGATCTATTAATAAGCAATATATCAAGTGAATATCAAAAGTACAATGTACATCTAGCAGAACAACAATGAAACAAAAAGCAGTTCTGACAAGTTTAAGTGCATTGAAATGTTTAATGTAATACACTATATAAATGTAAATCATTAATTGTTATTCATTTTAATAAGATATTAGTTGAAAGTGAATATCATGCTGAAGTTTCTCACTATGTGTAATTACTTCTAACAGAAAGACAATGAAACAAAAACCACTTCAGAGAAATAGATCACAACTGCAATGCCACCACAAAGTGCATTGTCACTTTTTACAGGAAGATATATAAATATTTAGGTATTAAATAGGTTGTCTATCAAAACCACAGAATAAAAACTGAAAGAGAAATAGCATAATCCTGGATGAATTGCATTTATTATCTTTATTCCTGGGAAAGGGATCACTTTTTTAAAGAACTGGCTTTTGAAATACTGTTTCACTGTTATTACAGTATCTGTACTTTGCATTTGTTTCACCAACATTTTTGAACATCATATTGCCAGAACTACATGTACAAGTAAAACTGAAAGGAATTTCTTTGAAATGTAGCTGTTATGATATCAACATCGTATGATCATATACATGGTTCTCACCAGTACATAACACCCAAGGTTCCAATACCATGCGTAAAGGGTTTCAGACAAGGAAGAACCGTGTGTGAAATAGCTGCACCATGCGTGGCAACATGGGTAAAAAAATATTGGAGTACATATTCCTAACAATAATGATAAATGTCACAGATTGTTTTGCTTGTTGGCAATGTATTTTTACTTTTATGCCATTAGTAGACAACTCCTGCTTACCAAGAAGTATTTTTCATCCTTTTACTATAGCATATACTGCCGACACCTAACTTTAGGTGTTATTCCGTAAAACTTCCGACACTTCCACGCTTTGCGCAGAGTAGGAACCGTGTGTGGATTTTTTTCTAGTGAGAACCCTGATCGTATAATTAGTTTTAGTGCTTACGTTGCTCATAAAATTCTCATTGAAATATCAGTATTTATGTTTGCCTTGTTCTGAATCTACATACTGACCATTTAAAAAAAAAAAAAACCTCTTCCAGGACATATGGTATTGTTTTGTTTGTTCTTTTATTCTCCATTTTCTTCAGCCAATTTGTATAAAACGGTAAGAAATGTACATGTACTGTAAGTACATGTACATGTTCATGCACTTTCATACAGGTATGTAGGTTTTAACACAAAGTTGAGCAGACCTTTTCAGATCTCACAGCTACTGCCGTTTGGAGTATCAATGGAAAGTCTTGATAGATAAAACACATGCCTTCTATGACATCTGCAATGGCCATAAAACCGTTTCAAAATTCCGATATTTGTTTCCCTTTGCTCTGTTGTTGTACGGAATGGACATTACTCAATCATCCCATTATCAACATTACCAGATGCTCTCAAATTGACTGGGACAAATTGTGATGAATCCAGCATATTTCTATCCCAAAACTGATGTCATTGAGGAGAGATTATGTCATTATTTGTTAGTGCCAATTTCCTGGAAAAAGTATATTAGACATGCAGTTCCAATTTTGGAGAAGATTATGGATGTAATGTTCGTGTAATTTTGCTTGTTTATTTGCACTTTGTCATTGAGAGAACAAACAAGTATAAAATGAATTCGCGTAAAAGGGAGTAAAAAAAATGCCCCTAAATGTATTGTATGCAGAAAAGCCAAATACATGTATGACTCATTTGAAAGCTCTTCTAATGAAATCCAGTTGTGACACTTGATGGTTTTGGAGTTACTGTTACCTTCCTCCAGAGAGGTTTGAAGAAATGATGCTGATATGATTATGATACAGCCTATTTTCTTCTTCGATTTACTTGAGAACCCCTTTCGAATCACGTAAGGGCATGCATGTACACGTACATGTACATGTAATGTATCTGCGTTAATGCAACGACTTGTGGGCTTATCAAACAGTTTTTAAGAATTTACTATTATTTGTACATGTATGTAACAAAATAATTTCCTAAACAATATACAAGGTTTTGAATGCTCATGTATGACACAGTGACATCACTGTCAAGTCTACTACAGCAAGAGACATCTTGCAATTGAGTGCATGAAAAACATTGCACAAGAATTTGGTTTGTTTGGTATAGCCTGACCTTAACCCCGACTGTACTCTGCCTGTCAAAGGCATCGCTCTTGTTGCTGTTTCTGATGGTACCCTGATGTAACTACAGGATTCCTCTTTTACAAGTGCATTCCAACACAATGATGGTATGGGGTGTGTATTTACAAAGACACACCTATGAATGTATTGCCAACTTTCCCCTTAGTCTTTTCTCAAGACTGCATGTGTGCATTCCTACAGAGGGATGTTTTTGCGTAGTCATAGAGGACAGTTATTGAATATAAATCATCAAATAATCATAGAAGAATGACTTTTCTTGTTGAATGTACATGTACATGTATGTAAGGTTTCACAACATTTGTTATATTTCCTATATTTTTTAATTCATTACCAGAATGGGCATTACAAAACTTAAAAGCCCCCCCCCCAAAAAAAAAAGAAGTTTCAAGTAAAAACTAATGTATGTTTTCCTCATCATAGACAGAAGCTTTCTTAATGACAAACTCATTCATTTGTGATCACATTTTCTGTATATGAATGCATTCTTAAAACACTGTTGTTGAACCCCTTTGAGTGGTGCCGGAGGCACTATTTAGAAATATAATTACATATTACTGTATAAGAAACTGGCTGTGAGATTTATATTTTCATTACCAGTATTGTAATACATTGTGTATCTACTATTCGCACAATATTAATACAAATGTAAAAAAAAAGTTCATGGCAGAATTGCTTTTGAGCTAAAAACTTGATAAAAAATACTTTCAAAAATCAACCCAAGTACAATTTCTAAAGCCTATTGTACTGCCCATACAAATCATGTTCAGATTACATAATAAGTTCATTCTAAAGTCTGCACATTTCTAAAGGTGATAGACAGGGCTGTTGAAGTTGCCTTTTTTGAAGTTGATTTTTCGAAAGTAGTCCTTATCCTTTTTAAAATAAAAATTGAGCCTTGAGAGGCAGCTAGTCAGCTCAGCTGGGGTGGGTATCCAGCTGGTTTCTAGAATATAGAGTTCTGTTTGGGGAATGCGGAGTGAAAACTTCCTCAATCCTGGCCACCGCTCTAAATCGGTTTGGTGGAAATCACTGAGTAATTGCGAAGGCTTCCCTTCGTGGAATACCCCACTATCCCACATACTTTTGTTTTGGGGATTTCTGATTCATGGTATTAACAGACTCATATTGTTTGTGATGTACATTCTTGCAGTGAGTCTGTTTTGATCTGCCAAGAGAAAGAGAAATGTACATAATTCTCAAAAAATGTGAACTTTTAAGCTAAAGTGTAGTCCTTCCATGGTTTTACACCATCTCAGAACACATAGACCCTATGCCTCTATGCACATACGTGTAGATGTATACATGTATATGCTACAATTACATGTAGATTTACATACTGTACAATGTGACAGTGAGGCGACAAACAAATCAGTTTACCTTCCAAAGTAAGGTCATTGAAATTCCATCATGTCTCCAAATTTTCATGTGTCAAATTAGGTCAGTCTGTTTTCATTTGAAAATTAACAATGTGAAGATATGCAAACAACAGACATGGGTTCATTGCGAAATCCACATTGTACTTGTATACATAGTATAGTTCATGTTGTTACCATGGGTACAATATGTAAAAAAAATATGTGGAACATAATTTATGAAGAGTTTCTTGGTAATATTGCTGATTCGAGTTCTGTGCCAATGCTTTTGAGCTATTTTAATTCACGACACTGGGCCAATTATAGCATGTGTTCAAGTTCACAAGGTTAGACTCAAAACCACAGGAAGTTTGTGTCATACATTTCTTGCAATCTCCCTTTATCATTTTTTCCTACTCTAGTGGCAAACTGATTGATAAACAGTAACAGTCCTCACTAGTCCAATATATGGTGAAAGTGACAGTCCTCTGTTTATTTTGATTTTGATTTTGCCTTGTGATATATTGTGTAGGAGCCCAAATCACTGACTTAAAGGCAAAGTCCACCCCATGAGTTTCACTGTTTCAATAAAAGGAGTTAAATTTGAACAGCATTTTAACCCATTCGTGACAGGAATTATTTAAAGCCTAATTTTATCAGCTTTTATTCTTCAAATTGGCAACACCAACATTTTTATTTTATTGCTACATTTTATTTATAAAAATATCATGTATCAGAAATGAATATAAATTGACAGAAATTTTTGATAAGTCAAAAAGTTGCCAATTTGCAGGGGAAAATGGTGATTTTAAACTTTCTATCACATTGCCAATTTAAGGATTTAAATGCTTATTTTCCTTTTAAAAATTTTAAGCATCAAACAACGAATATTGACGCAACCAAAATGGGCACAGTTTGTGTAGAATTTTTTACTCTTTCTGCTCATGTATTTGGTATGATTTTTAGGGCTTTGCATCAAAAGATATTAGGCCAAACCACAAAATGTGGACCTCTGTCATGAATGGGTTAAAGGGTAAGTCCACCCTAGAAATTTTACGGTTTCAATAAAAGGAGATAAATTTGAAAAGCATTTTAAAAAAGAAATGAGCAAAATCGGTCAGAGAATAAGAAAATTACACTCATTTACATTTTCTAGTAAACTACTCTCGGCTCTGCAAATTGGCAACACTGATAACATCATATGCGAGCAGGTCTCCATCCACTTTGTACATGAAATTTCACGTTTTCTCAATTTTCTTGGAAGTTACACATTTTCTAACCCCCATAGTCAATGTATGTTCAGAAGAATTGCTTTTTACATAACATGCTTTGACTATAGGGTAAGAAAATGTGTAACTTTCAAGAAAATTGAGAAAATGTGAAATTTCATGTACAAAGTGAATAGAGACCTGCTCGCATATGATGTCATCAGTGTTGCCAATTTGCAGAGCCGAGAGTAGTTCACTAGAAAATGTAAATGTAATTTTCTTATTCTTTGACCGATTTTGCTCATTTCTTTTTTAAAATGCTGTTCAAATTTATCTCCTTTTATTGAAATAGTGAAACTTCTAGGGTGGACTTTCCCTTTAATACATGTACATGTATACATGTAGTTTGCAGGCACAAACCCTGGTCAGTTGAAAGAGATTATAGAGGTCTGAGTAGAAGACTACAGGAGATTAGTGGTGATCATGCATTATATATGGTGGCCCTGAAGTACGCTCGACAATAGGTCATGTGCGACGTGAATTTCGCATCCCAGGTCCTGAATTTTGCATCCCTGGTCCTGAATTTCACATCCCGGGTCCTGAACTTTGCATCCAAGTCGTGAATTTCGCGCCACGGGTCGTGAATTTCATGACTGGGTTGCAAAGTTTGCGCCACTGGTCATGAATTTCGCATAGCAGGTCGTGAATTTCGCACCACGGGTCATTAATTTCATGACCTGCGGTGCGAAGTTCAGGACCCGGGATGCGAAATTCAGGACCTGGGATGCGAAATTCACGTGGCACATGTATCGAGCGTACTTCAGGGCCACCATAATTATAGCAGCTCCTACCCATAATGACACAGCCAGTAGGCACTTTAGCTAGGCTTCTCTCAAGACACAATGCATTTAAATAAAGTGTCGATTAGGGTCTGTGCCTGCAGACTAGACTTAATGTTATGGGGTCTGTTCACAAAACTGGGAACCCCCTGTGGTTTTATGTCAGTGTCATCTTGAAGAAGAAATTTCAATAAAATAAATAAATTCTTGAACTATTTTGAAATTTCACTTCTTATGTCACGTTTGGGGCCCGAACTTTGTGAACGGACCCTATGATCTCTCTTTCTGTACTCCAGCGTAACCGATCTTCAAGCAATCACAGTCCTTATTTTTTTTCTTTTGAAGTGTGTATGGCAGATATAATAGGGGCCCCACTCAGAGATTTAATATTGTAACCTCTCTTTCTGTACTCCAGTGTCAAACTGATAATAAACCGTCACAGTTCTCTTTTTTTTTTCTTTTTGATTTGTGCATGACAGATATGGTAGGAGCCCCAAACCACAGATTAAATGTAGGATAGAGTCCTTGATGATATATTGACATACAGTAATGTACATGTATATTAATTAACAATATTGACAGGAGCAAATGCATCTAGATCACTTGTTGTGATAGGAGTCCATAACGCAAGGGCAGGACAGTGCAAGTCAATGGACTTTATTGTAGAATTGTAAGAAGATGTTAAAAATGGCAACTGCAAGTACCCCATTACTTCTGATTTCATTGTCCCCATTTAAATCCTTTAATAGTGCCTCTCATTCTCTGTTTGTTTGTTTTTTTTTCTTCTGCTCAGATCATTCCAGAAATACATGTACTTTTAATTAGTGATGAAAATTATTTTATATATATATTGTTGTATACATGAAGAGTTTGAATGCAAAAACCAATTTATCCATTTTTGTCAAATTGAGATATTTGCAATTAAAGATCAGGGAAAATAAAGAAAATAATAAGAAAATACATGTATATGCTACTTTTAACCATAACTTCCACAATATACCTTTATATATAATGAGCAATATATCATTTGAAAAGTATTTTGTAATATGTGATGGTGACCTTAACTATGAAAATGGTCAAAAATGGCATTTATCTGGTTTTGCATACAAACTCTTCATATGTATAGTACTGCTAATTTTCCAAACACTTTCCAAACACTTCCCATTGTGAAAGTTTATGATAATTGTAAAGTAGAAGTACTTTCTTAAAGGCATTGGCTAACTTTGTGAGTAGCTGATTTAAAAAATTCTCAAACTAAGATGAAACATGTGTATGAGTACTTGTATCTGTACTAAAACACCCTGAAACCAACCATGATTTGGAATGAAAAAGTGTAAGTAAGACGCAAACAGCGATTTTATTATCCTTCGTCTCACGAGACAATCACTAAGAGGACCACTTTGCTTGAATTTGAAAATGCCGTTATGTGCCTCCCGCCGCGTGATACGCCAATACACAGAGTACGGTAAGGTGAGTCATACGCGCATGTGCACTCCTTATGTCTATTCTGTGCAACCGACCCTTGTATATTTTTCAAACATTGGTTCACATTTTTGATATTTAAAAATTCCTGAGGATATTATACTTTCAAATTTTCAGACTGGTATTTTTTACACTATTTTTACACTATAACCCTTATGTTTATCCTATTTTCAAGTAACAAAACAAGATTTTTTTAAAAATCATAACAATGTTAAGCAATGTCTTTAAAATCATATTAATTTTGTTTCTCTCTATCTTTCTTCTTCTTTCTCCATGTGTAGGATTCTATATGTGCCTTAACGCGAGACTGTGGTATCCCAGCACTGCGGAAAAGCAAGAATGTGGAGAATTTCCTCTCAAGATGTGAGTATCTGGATAACCCAGATTTCCACCAACACTTGTAGTAAACCTGAAAGTTTCGTTCACATATGCCTTGGAAAACGGCATTGGTTCTTTATATACTGAATGACCAGCATAGCAAGTGAGGATGAAGAAAAGTAATGTGTACTTAAGCTCTTACACATACCCACTCATATTTGTGTAATAGATGAACACCCCCCTCCCAATATATACATGTATATTTTTGGGGGGGAGGGGGTCTATGATTTGTCGTGACATATTATTTCTATTTTTATTTAGCCATAAAAATCAGATACAAAATAAAATTACATAGGCATAATAAACAGAATGAATGAATACAAAAATCTTTAAAATGATATTGAAAGATGAGGAAATATGAAGTGTAATATATAAGATGTAAAAAATGTGAAACACATATGAGAACAAGCCTTATACCACATTATAAGCCCAGAGCTTGCCCTCTTACTCTCACCCATGCTTCCAATTGCTTCCTTCAACACATGTCAAGACCAAGTTTATAAGAGTTAAAACCACTTTTCATCGCGAGTTGTAAATGATGTTAGTTGAACTTGAAGAAGCAATATTTGGCCTTTTGGAAAGGTGGAGAAAAAGAGAATACCATAGACTTGCCCAAGTGGTAATAAAATTGTTCCTTGAGTTTGAGACAATGTAATATTGTCAAGCAATACATATATATTAGATTAACGTATTAGTTTGAAGGTACCAGGACATACGCTTCTCATTTCTTCCTGCAATTGTTCAGAACAAGTTTATACATGTAGCTATTGGTTTAAAGCACTTTTATCTTGAATGGTAAAGGCAGGGGCAGTACCAGGGTAGTTTGACAGGGGGAGGGGGGATCTTGGCCCACATGTGAGTTTATTAAGTTTTAAATGAGCAAATAGGGCTATTGTATAGTTGCATGACCCTACCCTCTCTTTCCACACACTCTTCTTCTTCTTCTTCTCTTTTTATCACTTGAAAAATCATTAGGGGGGCAGTTGCCCCCTGCCCCTGGGTAAAGGGCTTGTCCCATTTGAGTGAGAATGATAACTATAACTATAGCTGTAATTATTCCCAGTTAGTCCACTAAATTTTGCCTGGAGAAGGGTACTAGTATTTGATATAATGCCCCCTACTCTATAAAATTGGTTTATGAAATCAGTATATCAGTGCTGAAGCCTCAATACCATGAACTGTTAAAGACAGAGCTCTGCACATCTGATAACCTCTTCTTCTTCCATCTGATATGTAGAACACCATGTAATCATTATATTTTTAAAGAATCAGAATATTGCAGCACTTGAAAAGAATTCAAACTGCTATCAACACTATAGAATAGACATGTGCATAGATTCTGTAAATGAATCATTTAATGGTGCCTGCAGATAGTTTTCCCACATTGATCGGCACAGATAGTACCAATCAATACACATGTGGTATTCCTCAAAACAGATATATCTTATCACCTTTAGCTCTCTGAGTCATATATTAAATCAATACCATGGACTATCAATTTGTTATGTTTGCTTAGATTAACAGAATTCAACAAAGATCCTATTGCTGTAACCATAACAGTTTGTATACCACGAAAAGATTGATATTGGAATGTTAATCCTCCTCCTCCCCATAAAAAGCTATAATTCAGTCATTAACCCTTTGTATAGATATCCTGCACTAAAATTTGTGCACTAGTTTTATTGTCGATGAGTACATGTTTAAGTAATATAGTAATGAATTTAGATGAATTTATGCATGCTGGCCTAGCCTCTTTATAAACAAGACTTAAAGTATATTCTCTGGTCAAAAGATAGATATATTTGGGAACAAGGCAAACATTTCAAGTATTTAGACAATGAAGTATGAAAAGTATTTCACTGTAAATTGATGCTGTAGTGATAAGCATCAATATGCAAACTATGGTTACAAGTTCTTAAATCTCTAGAACTGTTAAAGCAATAGAATATCGTTGACATCATATTTCACACCTCAGCAGTCTGTTTTCTCCAAAGTCCAAACCATTATTTGTTTCTGGGAGCATGGAGGATGGCTCTAATTCTCAACTAAGGAATATACATGTATGGTCCAATTAACCCATTCGTGACAGAGGTCCATATTTTGTGGTTTGGCCTAATATCTTTTGATGCAAAGCCCTAAAAATCATACCAAATACATGAGCAGAAAGAGCAAAAAATTCTACATAAGCTGTGCCCATTTTGGTTGCGTCAATATTCGTTGTTTGATGTTGAAAATTTTTTAAAGGAAAATAAGCATTAAAATCCTTAAATTGGCAATGTGATAGAAAGTTTAAAATCACCGCTTTCCCCTGCAAATTGGCAACTTTTTGACTTCTCATCATAATTTCTGTCATTTTATATTCATTGCAGATACATGACGTTTTATGAGAAAAATGTAGCAATAAAATAAAAATGTTGGTGTTGCCAATTTGAAGAATAAAAGCTGATCAAATTAGGCTTTAAATAATTCCTGTCACGAATGGGTTAATGAAGGTGGCCATAGGTGAAGATTAAAGTGCCATGTGCACTGTTAATTCATTTTACATACTATATATCTTTCTATGCTATTCTTGATTTTATACAAAACATTTTGTCAAGTATCTTTTACGGACATTTGATCATGCAGGCTACCATACCATATAGATTATTCAAATTTCCTTTACTTTGCATGGACATTAAATATGAACCCATTAGGCTTGCATTTTTCTAGTTTAACATGAAGTATAAATGCAGAGTAATTAGGTGTAGAATGTTTTCATCATTACCATAACACCGCATTCCCATGGCATTAACACTCTTCTGGCTCTAATACTACAGTGCAGGCATCATTATGATTTACTTCTGCTCAGATTCCCTCAACTGTTGCCTAATTCTGCAGAAAGCTGAGCCTAAATTATGTTTGCTCGAACCGTGAGTCAGTCAATTAGGTCTGCCCTCTTGGGAAGTTGGGCATAAGATATTGATTTTTAAGGAAAATAAGCCCATTTGCATCCATCTTCAATTGTATTTACAACAAATGACTCATCCATTCATGAAATTTGAGAAAATTCTTTAAAAAGAGTTTTTCTATTGACTCTCATCAAAAGACAAAAACATGACTGGAATAATTTATTTTAGACATCAACTACACATGTATTATGATACTAGCAGGCGCTATTCAGCAATTTATTTGAAATATTCTCAAGTAAACTTGATACAGCATATAAAATATTTCATTTGTATAACCTTTCACTAGACTGTGAATTATCCACACAAAAAAAGATATTATGAATATAGTACCGCTATCAGTAAATCCACGGTCCGAACCAGGTCTGCACAAAGTCATAAAATTTTAAATTACTGAACGACGTGGCCCAAAATAGTCCACACTATTTTAGCCGTGCTCTTATCAGCGCCAGGAATGGACCCGATGTAGACCAAGAATTACTGAACAGAGCCGCACCAAAGTCCGTCCTAAAATTCCTTGCATGTTCAAGGGTCACCTTTTTCAGCACCCGTATTTTGGCATCAAATGTTGCGTGCGCAAAATCGTGAGTTTTTTCGCTCTGACCTGAAGATGATATCATGTATATGTAGGCGCGTTCAGTTTCCATGACAATGGTGACAGTTACTCCCTTTTGGACTGATTTATTGAAAGGCTCCTCGTAACAGAAACGCGATCCATTGTGAATTATTGAAAGCAAATTTTACTGCTCAGTGCGGACGAAAAGTGTAAGAATGATTGAAAATGATATATGATAAGATGATTTTCTATTCATAGATGTTAATGGATTCAATCTGAAAGCAGTCTGTTTTTTTGCTGTATAGCACATCTCATATTCATATGTGATGTGGTTTACCACATCATGTGTGAACACTGAACTTAAGGGTTTACTGTGGGATATGTGAATAAGCCCTTACACTTCAATAGTATACAAATGATGCATGCACATCAGTTCATTATATGGTCTTTCTGCACTTGAGTTGAGGCTGTGTGCATCTATATCAGTTTTTGGGCCTATCACACGTTTTTTTTTGGTTTTTTTTTCTGAAAAGCGTGCAATAGTTTCCAGTCCTATCACATGTTTTTTTTTTCATTTGTTTTGTTGTTGTTTTTAGTTTTAATCTTTTTGTGTGGTTTATACGGCAAGGACATTGATGCGCGTACTCTATGTGCGTGTACCACTTGGAAGCGCATGGCTGCTCCATGACTGTGCGAGTCTTTGGGGTAAAGAAGAGAAAAAAAGTTTGTAGGATAGATTTATTTTTGTTTTTATTTTATCAAATAACAGGATCTAGAAGAGTCGTTGCATAAAACAAGTGATGCATGTCTTCATTCGTTCATTATACGATCTATCCACTGAATCACACGTGACTGTGCTCAACCAATCATTTAATTAGGATCTAGAAGTGAGTTGTATAATATTCTTTGAAAGAAAACAACAAAACAAAACAAAAAAACCATTAACCATACTACAACAAATTATATGTATGCCTTGTACATGTACATGATTGCACAATTTTAAAATTTGATATCTGTTTTTCAGTCAGCCATATACATGTAGATGATTCGAGTCCAAGATACATGTAGATACACGTATTTGATTGCTTGATGTTTACCAGAGGAATAACAGCTGGTTCGAGTAATGATGATGAATTATACGCCATACTTTTTCAGCACCTCAAGCAATATAATCATGTGATGAATTACATGAGAAGAGAAGCTTCAAGACAATTAAATGTCAAAGGGGAACAGTTAGAAGAAATAGTAAGCTATGTGTTTGTCTGAAGTACCATACTAGTGTACTATGATCCAAAGTTTAGTCTGTTATGTCATTTTTCAACGTTGTTTCAGTGTGGGATACCATAATTACATTCCGATTTAACACAAAACAAACACAAAACAAACAAACATACATTTAAAAATGTATTGCAGGTGTAGTAGATGCATTTCTACATTACATGCATGCACTCATACAGAAGTTAACAAAAAAAAACTTCCCTGCAAGCTGTGATGTATAGTCATATGGATGTAATGTATGGTCTTTAACCCTGAACCCTTTTTATACCTCACACAGTCTGTTTTTTAAATCTTTGTGGGGGGGGGGGGGGAGGAGGAAGGTGACATCTTGTAACATGTGCTGTAACATTCTTTGGAATGTTACAAGACAGAAAATTTTTGGTGGTTTCGTTTGTCATTTACATTTACAGTGATTTACACCTTTCTGCTAGTTAGTTTGTAATAATATGCCACAACTACAATGTACATGTGATACATTAGCCATTGACACTTGTAATATGGAAGTATATCCTTGATCAGTGACATTGGGATATTTAATCATGATCTTTCTGTCCTTCCATATGGCATTGAAATGAGACAAAATTATGAGTTTGGAACTTTGGTGGCTTCACCATGGAATGCCATTTACTGTATAGCTGGTGTTTCAATTTTTTTCACTCCTACATGTACATGTATGTCCTTTGGAAAGTCTGTTTTAAGAAATATATTGTAACATTTACCTTCTGCATGTAGGTATTTGATCTGTTTAATGAGTCATCTTTTAACCCATTCGTGACAGGAATTATTTAAAGCCTAATTTGATCAGCTTTTATTCTTCAAATTGGCAACACCAACATTTTTATTTTATTGCTACATTTTTCTTATAAAACGTCATGTATCTGAAATGAATAGAAATTGACAGAAATTATGATGAGAAGTCAAAAAGTTGCCAATTTGCAGGGGAAAACGGTGATTTTAAACTTTCTATCACATTGCCAATTTAAGGATTTTAATGCTTATTTTCCCTTGAAAAATTTTCAAACAACGAATATTAACGCAACCAAAATGGGCACAGTTTGTGTAGATTTTTTTGCTCTTTCTGCTCATGTATTTGGTATGATTTTTTAGGGCTTTGCATCAAAAGATATTAGGCCAAACCACAAAATGTGGACCAATGTCACGAATGGGTTAAGAAATATATTGTAACATTTACCTTCTGCATGTAGGTATTTGATCTGTTTAATGAGTCATCTTTTAAAAGACACTGAACCTGCCTTGATACGGTGACTCTCTAGACGGGGTGTCCATTTAACATCGTACCTGAGGGACGGAGTGTGTTTTCCACTGCAACATAGCCTGCGTATGTGCAGGATGCCACTTTTCAGACAAAAGTAGGAATTCCTACTTTAGCAATATATTTTTGTACATAGTAAACACCTTTTTTGTGTACAAAAGGGCCTATTTTAGATGATTTCCCTACTTTTTTTAAAATCAATTCTAAGTGGCTTTCCTGTATGTGAAACAAGGGAGGGGCACAGTAACACTCAACGCAGGCTTCAGTCATCCCCCTTGGGTGCATTCAGACCTACAAACTTTGATTTGACAGGCAGATGCTTTACCGACTGATCCAACTCGTCTCCTCTAAAGTAACATAAGAATGATCGTGTAATGATTTTTTTTTCTCTCTCTCTCTCCCTCTCTCTCTTTGTGCAGATGAACAGAAGGCTGGTGATATCACCTCTCATCGGCTATCATCCACTGACTTTCATATAATCAAGGTCATTGGTAGGGGTGCCTTTGGTGAAGTCAAAGTGGTAAGAAAACTTGCTGAATTTTATCATTGGTGATGGAGGGGGCAGGGGAGGGGGTGGCACAGGGGCACATCCCCCACCAGCTAAAATCTGCCTTTTTATACTTTGCACAAATCTGCCCCTCCACACACAGGTATATAGCATTTTGCTTGCTTGCTTTCTTGCTGGTCGGAGATATGAGACTCATACCCCGTTAAAATCTACATCACTCGGTGTCACACCAGGGGAGCATTTCATCAACATTTGTTGTCTGACAAGTTGTCAGAGCTGACATCTTTCCTTGATTTTGATTGGCTGAGAAGCATCATTACTATGGCAACTGTCGGATAAAACAGACTTTGTCGGATAAAACATCCGACAAGTCCTTTCATGAAACGCTCCCCAGATGACTGTCTGGGGTAAAGTCGGGGTGATATTCCTTTTCAAACACGAGGTAACAAAAGCGAGGACCGTTTAAATCAGAACGCACATCTGCGGTAATCGCGAGGTGTGTTGTCATGGTAAAATGTCCAGCGGGGGAAAAGCACGCACTGCACTGTCGTGTTGAAATAAAGAAGAAATAATAGAGGTAAGCCTACCATACGTAATTGTGTTACATCGTAAATTTATAATCTTTCATTTGCAAACTCGACGTTGACTGTACGGAGACATACTTATACTTAACTCGAACATGTGCAGCTAGTCGCTTATAGATTGAATATATCGGTATTGGTCATTTTTAAAAAAACAGAATGGTCAACATACAGAATGAAAATTAATATTTAATATCAAAATAATTTTTATGCCTCCGCCCACCGTAGGTGGTTGCCGGAGGCATTATGTTTTCGGTTCGTCCGTCCGTCCCGTTTTCGTTCTCACGATAACTTAAGAACCGTTTGACGGATCAACTTCAAACTTGGCTCATGTATGCATATGGGAGGGACAATGATCTGATTAGATTTTGGAGTCTCAAGGTCAAAGGTCAAGGTCACAGAGGTAAAATACACATAAAAATGGCTCGTTCTCGCGATAACTTAAGAACCAATTGACAGATTGGCTTCAAACTTGGCTCATGTATGCACATGGAAGGGACAATGATCTGATTAGATTTTGGGGTCACAAGGTGAAAGGTCAAAGGTCATAGAGGTCATTATGTACATAGAAATGGTTCGTTTTCACCATAACTCAACAACCATTTGACCAATCAACCTCAAACTTGGCACAGGTATGCATATGGGAGGGACAATGATCTGATTAGATTTTGGAGTCTCAAGGTCAAAGGTCAAGGTCATAGAGGTAATAATACACATAAAAATGGCTCGTTCTCACGATAACTTAAGAACCATTTGACAGATTGGCTTCAAACTTGGCTCATGTATGCACATGGAAGGGACAATGATCTGATTAGATTTGGGGATCACAAGGTCAAAGGTTAAAGGTCATAGAGGTCATTATGTACAAAGAAATGGTTAGTTCTTATGATAACTCAGTAACCATTTGACAATTCAACAAACTTGGCTCATGTATGCATATGGAAAGGGCAATGCTCTCATTAGATTTGGGGGTCACAAGGTAAAAGGTCAAGGTCAAAGATGTCATTGTATAAATGAAAATAAAGCAATATGAAGCGCCATTTATTTCTGATCTGGTAATGGCGGAGGCATAAAGTTCGACCACGCGTGGTCGAAGATTCATCTAGTTTTTACTTTTTATGAGCACTTTATTGCAAGCTTAAGGTGAAACACCCTGTTTTTGGCATTACATGTTCGGCAAATTGGCCTCATTGTTTACATTGTGCTCACCAAAGCGCGCGCTCGGACGAGAGGACTTCCGTTTTCTACCCCGCGAGCGTTTAAATCTATGCTCAAACAGGGGATCACACGACTGAGGAAGTTGTGCAGGTCGTGCTAGGACGTCTAGCCTGATTTTCACCTCGCGTTTACCTCGCGTTCGTGCTTTGTCCTTTGTGCCAAGACCGTTTAAATCTACAGTGGACAAAGGACGACACGAGGTAACCTCCGGAGGTTACCTCGCGTTTTTGGTAGATTTAAACAGGTTATCACACTTAAGGCTTGTTCAGCTATGAGGAGACACATCCCTACAACATTTTTAGTGTACAAGTCAATGGAGTATTAGGCGACATTAAAAATGTTGCCAAGGCAAGAGACATTTTTTGTTGCCTGGCTGCAAAGAGCTGTGGACCAATCAAATTCTTAAAAAGTTAGTGCAAAATATGTTGTCATGAGTTTGTCTGCGCAACCTATGGCTCTCTTTTATTTTAGAGTTGGCGCGTTAATTCGCGCTCATTAACCCATAGAGGTACAGCATCACCTTTAGGAGACGCTTTTGCAGTATCTGTTGGTCCAGAATGTTGGGCAGTACATATCATACATGAGCAGAAAGGGAAAAATGCACTGACAAATTTGAGCCCATTCCCATCGCTTTATGGTGTGGCATTCTCGAATTAGAGCAGTTTAAGTGTAACTTATCATTAAACTCTTTAAATTGGCAATGCAGTGAATAATATATAATCACTATTTCTGTGTTTAAATTGGCAATTTCTTATTCAATTTTACAATTATATTTCATTTTGGTTTATGTTATATCCATATTTATTTTTTTCTAGTTATGTAAACGTGGAAAAAAAATCATTTGTATTGCCAATTTGAGGATTGGAGATGATTAATATAGACCTCAAGAAATCTCTGTACTGCAATGGGTTAACATTAGTGGGGTGGTTTGCCGTGACATATCTGAACACTAAAAATGTAGCGGGGATTTGTTGCATGGATTTGTTTTGTTCATATCTGAACAAGCCTTTAAAGTGATTACATAATGGTAAAATATTTTTTCATATATGATCGAGAATAGAATTCTAAGAAGAATAGCATTAAAAATTTGATGATTTTCAATCGAAATCAATGCATTTTGGCTAATTTTCGCATAAAAAGTCAAGAGTTGACCAAAAAAATTGAGTACGACGTATGACGTAAAAGTGGGTACCCAGCTTCGCGCATTGCAGTTGTGCTACGCGCTAGACTGTACAATATGTATTATACGTTCCGCGCATTTTGCTAGAATTGCGCGACAAGGTACCCACTTTGACGTCATTTTGACGTCAAAGTGGGTACCCAGTTGAAACTGGGACACAGCTTAGGGGTCAAAAATATACTGAAATCTTACCACATTTGGGGGTTTCCTTGGCAACACGACTTTTTAAAAAACTTTAGGCAGATGATTTTCTGCTAATAAAATCATGCTCTTTTAAATGAACTAACATTGTTTCAGCATTGGGTACCCCCTTTAAGAATCCATAGTCTGCTACTTATGGCTTATGAAAGGATTTTCAGATTCTGAATTACAAAATCTTTTGTGAAGAGCCATAAGGAAATCCTTCCACCTTTTTTTTAAAAGACGGAAATGTATTGTATATACATGTATGAAACTCTGTGAATAGAAGCAGAACATTTACAGTCGAAGGCTTCCTTTGAATTTCAGTTCATCAACAGAAGTATCACTTCTTATTGCTTGCTGATTAAAGTGATTACACAATGGTAAATTTTTTTTTTTGATATATGATCCAAGGATAGAATTCTAAGAAGAATAACATTAAAATTTGATGATTTTCAATCGAAATCAATGCATTTTGGCTAATTTTCTCATGAAAACTCGCGAGTTGACCAAAAAATTTGAGTATGAGGTATGACGTAAAAGTGGGTACCCACTTCGCGCATTGCAGTTGTGCTGCGTGCTAGACTGTACAATATGTATTATACCTTGCATGCATTTTGCTGGAATTGCGCGACAAGGTACCCACTTTGACGTCATTTTGAAGTCAAAGTGGGTACCCATTTGAAACTGGGTCACAGCTGAGGGGTCAAAAATATCCTGAAATCTTACCACATTTGGGGGTTTCCTTGGCAACACGACTTTTTAAAAAACTTTAGGCAGATGATTTTCTGCTAATAAAATCATGCTCTTTTAAATGAACTAACATTGTTTCAGCACTGGGTACCCCCCTTTAAAACTTGTTTCTAGTTTTGGTAGCAAAAGGAGAATTGGCATTAAACTGATCAAGTATAGTCTCATATTGTCCATCTTGCATGAAAAGATATATGTGTTAAATTGTGTGACATTCCTTCCATGAATTCCTTCGAATTTTAGTGTAAATGTACGAGTGAAACACAATATAGTGGTCACACTCAGCAGTAGGCTCTGACACCTCCACGCTGACGAGCTTGGCGTAAAACACATAGCGATTCACAGCGTACGTGTGGACAAGTGAAACTCCCATTGATTTTGTGTGTGTATGGTCACTACATGTATGTGATGTTGTGTTGACAATGTTTTCGGGGGTCCAAAAACTAAAGGTTTGGCATTTTCATTGTAAAATACATCCACACAAATGGGTTTTTATTCAGTGTCCTATACATCATAAAAGTTTTATGATACAGTCTCTCATCTCATTTGGCAATGAATTGAAATAGTGAAAGATACTTTTCTAAGATATACCAAAACTAGGGACCAGCTTTAAAATTGTTTCACCTGTTAGAATAGTGCATCAGCAACAAGGAACATGATTTTCTTCTTTTGTTCTTTTCTCTCCAGGTCCGTGAGAAGACAAGTAAAAAGGTGTTTGCCATGAAGTGTCTGAGTAAATTTGAAATGGTAAGGAAAGCAAAGTGGACATTGTTACAGCCTGAAAGAAACAATTCAACATAGCATGAGTAAACAGATCACCTGCTGAGAAGCAGAAAGACCTTAACTTTCATATGTAATACAGAGTAAACAACCTTCTTGTGCTCAACAAATGAAATGATCTAGGCCTCGTTTGGTTGTGCAGTTTTCCAACCCATGACAAGATGCACCTGTCTCAGTATGTGTGCATCATAAGGCGAAGTAAAAAAGATTATTAGTTTCTCGTCCTAACTTTTTGAAAAAAAGGAGGATGAAGGCCCCCTTTTTTTTTCCTTTTCCAAAACAACAATTTTTCGGGTAGTCTAACTTCCGGTCATTTTTAAGTACGGTACAATATGTAGGCTGTGCATGTGCGAGGTTTAAAGGCTGGAAACAGCGAAAATCAATTGAAATTTCGTCTTTTTATTGTTTTTAAAAAGAAAACAAAAACACTTTTTTTGATGCGGTGGCAAAAAACGATGCGGGTGGGGACGAGAAACTAATCATTTTTTTTTACTTGGCCTAAATGTTCTGAGGCAAATTACATTCATGTCTTTGTACCTTCTACCAGGGAAAGCACATGCCACATACATGCAATTCACATGCATTACAAAAGAAGGATATTCTGTATTATTCATGAAGGGGTGTGTGGTATCTCATTGATATGATATCAAAGCTGCCATCAGGTTATATTTCTTTCAAAATATATTTCTTTGTACAATGATTATCAAAATGTAATCCATTTTTGTGTAGTACAGTCGAACTGACTTTAGGGACCACTTGTCTGTAAAGACCACAATTGTTATTTTCCTTGAATAGTTTTATTCCAGTTGTGATATGTATTAACCCATTCATGACAGCAATCCACATTTTGTGGTTTGGCCTAATATCTTTTGATGCAAAGCCCTAAAAATCATACCAAATACATGAGCAGAAAGAGCAAAAAAATCTACACACATTGTGCCCATTTTCGTTGCATCACTATTTGTTGTTTGATGCTGAAATTTTTTAAAAGGAAAATAAGCATTAAAATCCTTAAATTGACAATGCGATGAAAATGTTAAAATTACCATTTTTCCCTGCAAACTGGCAACTTTATGACTTCTCATCATACATTCTGTCAATTTATATTTATTTCAGGTACATGATGTTTTATAAGAAAAATGTAGCAATAAAATAAAAATGTTGGTGTTGCCAATTTGAAGAATAAAAGCTGATCAAATTAGGCTCTAAATAATTACTGTCACGAATGGGTTTATACAGGAAACACTGTATCCATATTTCTGCAAAACTCAAGACTGTCTATTGCATTGATTCTTCAATTCAGTTCTTCATATACACGTACCAGGCTCAGGATGATATCATACATGTACTTTGATACTTGTACACTTCATTTTGATATCTAATTCTTTATTTTTGATATCCAGATCAAGAGATCCGATTCAGCATTCTACTGGGAGGAGAGAGATATCATGGCCCATGCCAACAGTGAATGGATTGTACAGGTGAGTTGGGATTAAAAGAGGGATGTTCGTGACCAGTTATAATCTCTCCGTTGGAATTTAGATCAACAGTGTTTAAAGCCCATGGTATTGTATTATTGAGTGGGTTGTACAGGTGAGTGGGGATTAAATGGTTCATGATCCATGCTATCAGTGAAGGGATTATACAGGTGGGTTAGGATTAGAGGGGGTACATTCATGACCCATGTTAATCACTTCACTGGGATTTGAATGTTAGCACTCTTAGCCCATGCTACCCGTGAATTGGTTGTACAGGTGAGTGGGGATTAAATGGGGTGCATTCATTCCCCACACTAATCACTGAATAGGGATTTGGTCCCATGTATGGCCCATGCTTGTAGTGAATGGATCATACAGGTGTTGAGGGATTAAAAGGGTGATGTTCATGACCAGTTTTAATCCCTGAATAGGGATGTGGATGGTTGTGGGTGGTACAGGGTATAGTCATAACCCATTTTAATATCAGTAGGGATTTAAATGGGCACATCCATGGGCCATGCTAGCAGTGAAGTGGCTGTGCAATTACATGGAGTTTCCATTTATAGGGACCTGTAATGGCATTGTGGTAGTGCAGTGTTCTGTTATTTGAAAGGTTCAAGGTTCAAAACCAAAATGATGCAAGATTGCATTTTGCTCAAGTCATTAATCGACAAGTGCCTCGGATAGAATTTGATGCCATAAGTTCCCTGAGAGGCTGAGACCATTAGTAAGAAGCCAAAGGAAAGGGCCTGAATATGTATCGATTGTAAAATGTGTCCTACCCTCACACCTGTTGTACTGACACTAAAATCTTAAGGCTTGTTTTCTAGATTTCTTTATAGTAGATTTTTAGAAGTGGACATACAAAATTTCATTACCCTGTGTATCACCTATTGAAACATGTGATCCCTACATTCACAGGCAATTTGATAGTGTATTTGAGCTACTTTAATGGAAGTCTTGGTGATTACATTTCTTTCTTTCCCCCTTTAGCTTCATTATGCCTTTCAAGACGAGAAGTACCTTTACATGGTCATGGACTACATGCCTGGTGGTGACTTGGTTAATCTCATGAGCAATTACGAGATCCCGGAGAAATGGGCCAGGTTCTACACGGCCGAGGTGGTCTTAGCCCTAGATGCCATCCATTCCATGGGCTTTATACACAGGTAAGGAAGGAATTAGAGAGGGAAGGTCAAGGGTCATTACTCTCTTTCTTCCTCTTTATCTTTGTTTTTCTTTCTATCTCTTGCTTTATCTCATGAGAGACCATGAGCTTTTTGAGAAATGGGCCAGGTTCTACACAGTCATTGTGGTCTGACTGGTAAGGTCGAGGATCTGTACTCCCTCTTTCTTTCTCTCTATTGCTCTCCATCATCTGGTCAATCTCATGAGTAACTACGAGGTCCCTGAGCAATGGGCCAGGTTCTGCACTATTGCTGAGAAATTAGCTAGATTCTGTGCAGCGAAGGTACATGTTGCCCTAGCCCTTTACACCATTCATTCCAGACTGGCAGGAAAGTCTAAATCTTAAGACTATTTAACCCATTCGTGACAGAGGTCCACATTTTGTGGTTTGGCCTAATATCTTTTGATGCAAAGCCCTAAAAATCATACCAAATACATGAGCAGAAAGAGCACAAAATTCTACACAAACTGTGCCCATTTTGGTTGCGGCAATATTCGTTGTTTGACACTGAAATTGTTTAAAAGGAAAATAAGCATTAAAATCCTTAAATTGGCAATGTGATATAAAGTTTAAAATCACCATTTTCCCCTGCAAATTGGCAACTTTTTGACTTCTCATCATAATTTCTGTCAATTTATATTCATTTCAGATACATGACATTTTATAAGAAAAATGTAGCAATAAAATAAAAATATTGGTGTTGCCAATTTGAAGAATAAAAGCTGATTAAATTAGGCTTTAAATAATCAGATTTTATTCCATTATGATTTTTTTTTTTTTTGCCTTCTACTGATGCTAATGCAGATCTATGTTTCCATGATTTAAATTTTTTTTTTTTTTTTTTTTTTAACCATGTTACTTATGTTCAGTCATCATTCAGTCTTGTATGGCATTCACAGAATTGTCCAATATATGATAGGTTGAAGTTGTTATTTTGTTTTTATGTTTTCAGAGACGTCAAACCTGATAACATGCTGTTAGATTCATCAGGGCATCTCAAGCTAGCAGATTTTGGAACATGTATGCGTATGGAGAGGGTAAGTGGGAACATTAGTAGTTTTAAGGACCATCCTTTCCATGATAAACTAGTTCCGAGGCCCCCCCCCCCCCCTTTTTAGTCTTGCCAGTGGCACATACCTACCACTTTTTGGTGTCGAGTGCTCCACCTGTGGGTAACCAGAACTGTTGTAAAATGCGGAAGTGCCAAAAATGTTTCCCTTTTGCAAACTAATTTGTTACATCTATCCTTCAAGTTTGAGAAGATGTTCAACATTCAACATGTGTGTAAATATTTTCCATTTAAATGGGAAATATTTACACACATGGCTGGTTTTAGTGAAATTAAATGATAGATTAGAAAGAACTTTTTATTGTCAGATATACAGCACTGATTATATAATCCAATATTTCCAACCTTTCAGTTAGCACTTTAAGTTAGGGTTGCCTGAATATGTGTCCAGAATATTAGTTGTTCATTATCTATGGCTGAAATCTTATAAAGGCTACCAAGAAAAGAAGATACCGGTACATGTATTAATGAACCATACATGTATAAACTCTATGAAGACCATTAGCACTGCTTTGCACAGATTCCTTCACATCTTGCCTGTGAATTTTTTTCTGTATAATTTTTTTTTTTTCAATGTGTATTTGTTATGAGTGCAAGGATGATAGTCCAAAGTTTTGTCTCGTCTTTTTTCTAGGATGGTATGGTACGTTCAGACACAGCAGTAGGTACACCTGACTACATCTCACCGGAGGTTCTCAAATCACAGGCCGGTAATGGGCAGTATGGACGGGAATGCGATTGGTGGTCGGTTGGAGTATTCATCTATGAAATGCTTGTTGGTAAGATCCAGATATGAATTGCAATGCCAATACAGAGAAATATTGCTTAAGGGAGCGAGTGGCTCAGTCGATAAAGCATCTGCCTGTCGAACCAAAGATTGAGGGTTTGCGTCCAACCCAGGTGAATGACTGAAGCCTACATTGTATGTTATCGTGCCCCTCCCCTGTTTCATAGATGCAGGCTATGCTACAGTGGAAAACACTCCGTCCCTCGGATAGGACGTTAAATGGAGGTCCCGTGTAAAGGAGAGTCACCACCTTTGCACGTTAAAGATCCCATTGCTCTATTTGTATAAGAGTAGAGGGAAACCCAGGTGTATGTGGTCCACCTGCACACCCCCAATCATTGATATCGGGAGGAGAGACCTGCAGGTTACAGTGATTCAGTTCGCTTTTCGCCTCCCCGACACAGGTGACGCCAAACCACATAATGATAATAATAGTAATAATAATGATAATAATAATAATGATAAAAGGAAAAAACAACAGTGAATTTCAAAACATCCCAGCAGGAACGACAATTTTTATCATATTTGATTATTCATGCACCAAAATGATAGTTTGAACCAACAACATAAACTACTTTTACCCTTGTCAATTAATCCATTCATGACAAAGGTCCACATTTTGTGGTTTGGCCTAATATCTTTTGATGCAAAGCCCTAAAAATCATACCAAATACATGAGCAGAAAGAGCAAAAAATTCTACGCAAACTGTGCCAATTTTGGTTGCGTCAATATTCGTTATTTGATGCTGAAAATTTTTTGAAGGAAAATAAGCATTAAAATCCTTAAATTGGCAATGTGATAGAAAGTTTAAAATCACCATTTTTCCCTGCAAATTGGCAACTTTTTGACTTCTCATCATAATTTCTGTCAATTTATATTCATTTCAGATACATGACGTTTTATAAGAAAAATGTAGCAATAGAATAAAAATGTTGGTGTTGCCAATTTGAAGAATAAAAGCTGATCAAATTAGGCTTTAAATAATTCCTGTCACGAATGGGTTAAAGCCAGTGGTAAGATTCTATCTAGTTTAAAATTGAGTATAACATATTATTTTTATTTCTCCATTATTCAGGTGATACACCATTCTATGCTGATTCTCTTGTGGGTACATACAGTAAAATCATGGATCATAGAAACTCATTGGAGTTCCCAGATGACATCTCAATCGGTGGACCTGCTAAAGATCTTATATGCAAATTTCTAACAGATAGGTAAGGTGGTTTTAGGCATTGGAGGCGGAGCATCAGGCTTGGAGAAAGGAGACGGAGGGGTACCTTTTGTCTACCAAACAATACATGTCCCTCCACTTTCATTGTCAGAGCCCGGGCCGGTATTCAATTCAATACTTGGATTAAGTAAAACTTTTACCAAGTATTTTACTCTGCTAAGAAATTTGTTCAGTCATATTCAATTCAGTACTTTGAATTTTACTTTAGTAAGCCAACTTTAAGCCAAAATTCTTACTGATAAGCATTGTGACATGTCACATCAAATAGGCTCGAATACGCTATGATATAATTCCGCGCAGCTCATCGACTGCATATAAAAACATATGCCTGCCAATCAAGGCCTCCAAAATAATTGGCTTAAGTCTCCTAGGTAGGTGTCTTAGATTTAGGGTAAAATACTTAGCCAAAATATTGAATTGAATACCAAATTTTGCTAAGTATTTTATCTAAGCAAAAAACTAAGCAAAATACTCATATTTCTGACTTAAGTATTGAATTGAATACCGGCCCAGATGTTCAGCGGCCTCTGGTTTTAGGTAAGGGGTTTAGTGATGAAGAGAAGGGTGAATGTGAAGATGATGATGATAATTGTGATAATCATGGTGGTGGTCATTGTGGGGAAGAAGAAGGAGAATGAGGTGGAGATAGGGAAAAAAAAGAACAAGAAGGAGGAGTAGGGGAGGAGGAGGAGGAGAAGGAGAGAGAAGAAGAAGGCAAAGAGGAGGGAAGAAAGAAGAAGAAGAAGAAGAAGCGGAGGAGGAAAAAGAAGAAAAAGTGGAGGAAGAAGGAGAAGGAGAAGATGGAAAAGAAGGAGGAGAAGAAAGAAGGAAGAGGAGGAGATGATGATGATGATGATGATGAAAATTGTGCTTAGATAGTGCAAGTTCCTAAAATTGTTAATGACTGTAGTATAGTGACAGTATTTTGACTTCATTGTTTTTCTGTCTTTCTAATTTTCACTTTCACAGAGATACAAGGTTAGGAAAGAATGGCATTGAAGAAATCAAACTGCATAGATTCTTCAAAAATGACATGTGGACATATGATAATATTAGGAATAGTAAGTATACAAAAGTTTCAAGAACAGGGGGATGTTTCATCAAGTGTGTTGCTTGTCAGTGATTTTTTACTGACAAATTTGCTCCCAGCCAGTCAATTGCTAGGATTTCTGTAGCTTATAACAGTTGTCTGTAAAAAATCACTGACAAGACACCTGATGAAACACTCCCCGGACATTAATTTTTGCATGTACATGTAAAATGTCTGTGGAGTATAAAGCTGTGTTGATATACAAGTAAGTCTTCATGGAACTTTATAAATAGGTGATGACATCAGTCAATCAAAATGCATTAGGTAAAAAGTGATGATTATGTGAAATTTCCAAAAAAGTGTTTTTCATTTATACATTTAGTTGAAATATCATTTCTGATTTGTTAACAATGTGGAACAAATTGTTGCTAGTTAAAGTTCCTAATTACCCCCTCCCCCTTAAATAGGGAAAAAAAATAACATAAGCCAGAAATTATAAGTAATAATACAATACAGTTCAATGCACTATGTACATGCACTATCCAGTAATAATCAATGCATACAATATACCGGGTGTCCCAGAAAAAGCAGAACGGCAGATTTTCAGTACTTTACCTTCGAAAAGTATGTAATTTTTCTACATCATTGGGTACAGCATCCTCTACCGAGAAGAATGATACCGATATCATTGGATTTGGTGAAGGAATTTTTATTCTATGCCCATGTCTTAAAATACATTCATTTTCAAATTTTGGACGAGAGATGAGAGCAAAGTCGTGTTAGGAAGGCCTTTCAGAATACGATGTTTCAGGGAAGCCCATTGATGCATGTAAATAACAAAACATGCCATATGAAAGGCCGTTCCCGGCACAATTCCGCTCTCATCTGACGCAAGAAAGATGCGAAATTTGAGAACTACTGTATTTTAAAAAACAGGCATAGAATCAAAGTTACTTCACCAAACTCAGTGATCTTGGTATCATTTTCTTTGGTGGAAGATGCTTTAGCCATTGGTGTAAACAAAATATCAACATTTTGAGGGTAAAGTACTGAAAATCCACCGTTCCGCTTTTTCTGGGACACCTGGTATAAGAATGTGAAGGAACCTATTAACAGCAAAGCTTGTCAAGTTAGGTCCCCATTTGACCTAGAAAAGGAATTGGAGAAGTAAATTCAAAGAAGAAACAAACCAACAAAAAATAAAATGAATTGAAATAATTATCACTGTTATTCAAAATGTTACACAAAATTTATATTTTAATAACTAGCTGTACCTCCAGTTGTACCTGAATTGATAAGTGATGTGGACACCAGCAACTTTGACGAGATTGAACCAGAGGACCATCCTGAAGAGAGCTTTCAATCACCCAAGACGTTTGCTGGCAATAATCTGCCTTTCATTGGATTCACCTATAATAAGTCAAATAGGTCAGTTAAACATTGCCTCATTCTCACTTCTTTTACCTGCCACATTCAAGTCATTGTAACAAGAAACTGTGTGATAACATCAAATTATGGACAAAATATATATGGATTGAAAGATTTTTCCTTGAAGCACACAAATAATTTGGTGAAAAATCATATAAATATTCTTTAAAGGCTTAAAATGTGATATTTGTAACACGATTTAATTTCTGTATTTCCCATAGACCCCAGCTTGGCTTATCTCGGGCTCCGTGTTCAACGGTTAATGATCCTGGCTTTCTAATTCATAAAAACCTCTGATATCGATAAGACTTCACCAACATGCCAGCTCTTTGGCATTCTTGTAATTCAACCAGTTTTTTTTAATGATGATTTAGTTTTTGGTGAACGTCAGTTTCATTCCTCTTAAATTGTATTCCTTTTGTTAAACCATTCACGGCATAGGGTTCAAGTTTGGTGTTGGTGCTGGTGTTGGTGTTAGAAACACAATTTAAATTGCTTTCCATAGCTCCAGCACCTAATCTGAGTTTATAAAAGTGGTCCAAATGACATTATTGACAGCTCAGCTCCAAGTGACGGTAGTCCCAAGACCAGTTTTATCTTTAATTTGGAGCTGCGTTGATGTAAAAATCAACCCAACACTAACACCAAAAGGTAAACACCAAACTTGAAATCACCTATCGTGTGATTTGGCGAATAACTTTTGATGCAGAGTTAAAAAACATACCAAATACATGAACAGAAAGAACAAAAAATCTGCACATACCCTGCCTATTTTGGTTGCGTCAGTATTTGTCATTTGGTGCTGCAATTTTTTGAAGGAAAATAACTAAAATCCTTGAATTGGCATTGTGATGAAAAGTTTGAAATCAATGTATTTCCCATGAGAATTGGCAACTTTTAAACTTCTCAGCATACTTATTCTGTATTAAACATTTATGTTTATGTCAGATGACTTTTTATATGAAAAATGCAGCAATAAAAGGAAAATACCTGTGTTGCCAATTTGCAGAAGAAAGTTGATTGAATAAGGCTTCATATAATTCCTGTCATGAATGGCCTAAATTTTTCAGAGAAGCAAACATGGTAATTGGTGCTATGATATTAAAATAGAAATAGATACTACACTTTTTCCATAACCTTTCCCTGTTTCTAAAGTTACTGATATTTTTGAGTATGTGATTTTTTATTATTATTTTTTCCCCTCTTGTCTCTCTACCATTTTATCTTTTCTTTCAGACTTTTCACATCTGTAGAGGTAAGAATGTGATTAACAAGTAATTCCCACATTATTCTTTGTAGAAAAAGCACATAGAACAGTTCATAGTTTTGATCCATGCAGCTGTTTTTAACAATATCAATGAAGCATTCATTAGACTCGGAAAGGTTAAGCATTCATTAGACTCGGAAAGGTTGGGTATTTAACCCATTCGTGACATAGGTCCACATTTTGTGGTTCGGCCTAATATCTTTTGATGCAAAGCCCTAAAAATCATACCAAATACATGAGCAGAAAGAGCAAAAAATTCTACACAAACTGAACCCATTTTGGTTGCATCAATATTTGTTGTGTGATGCTGAAATTTTTTTAAAGGAAAATAAGCATTAAAATCCTTAAATTGGCAATGTGATAGAATGTTTAAAATCACCGTTTTCCCCTGCAAATTGGCAACTTTTTGACTTCTCATCAGAATTTCTGTCAAATTATATTCATTTCAGATACATGAAATTTTATAAGAAAAATGTAGCAATAAAATAAAAATGTTGGTGTTGCCAATTTGAAGAATAAAAGCTGATTAAATTAGGCTTTAAATAATTCCTGTCACGAATGGGTTAATGTGTATGATGCTTGAAAAGTAGTCTGAAAAGCAAACATTTCTGCGGTGTCATTACAGCATTATTAGTCATTTTCCATGAAAATGATGCAAAATGTAAGATAAAAGGAGGCTTTTGTGTACTTTGATAGAAGTTTCATGATGCTAAACTTAATAATGCTCAAGCAAATCTCAACCTAACCACAAATGCCTGTCTTTGGACTTCCTGCCATGATTAAGGTTTTTGCAAAAACATTTTGTTAGCTTTATGAAATGGACACTCCAATCCAGAAGCTGTTTTGAAGGATGTCATGGAAATCTGAATGCCTGTGGTTGCCTAAGATGTTTGCTTTTATAGTACTAAGCCCTAGAGCAGCGCTTCTCAACTGTTCTCTCTCAGGTGGGCCGCGAAGTCAGTCCAAAATATTTTGGAAAAAAAAATATTGCATTCAGCTCTACAGTTAACATCAAATTGAATTGAATTTATTAAACGTATTAAAATAACATCAACAGTTGTGGATTATCGTCAGTGAAATGTGCTAAAAATTTTCGAAGATTTCTGTACATTATGAATGGGGCGGGTTATCAACATGATCAATCTTTCATTTATTTCAACCTTACATGTACTGTATAGATTGGAATTTGTAATGTAATGTAGGTAATGTAGTGGTTGAGATAATTACCACACAATTTGTTCTCTATTTTCTTTTGTCATATTTTATTGATTTTTTTTTCTCATTGAGATTTTGTGAGGTGGGCCTCAAAATTTTTCTTTAAATGAAGGTGGGCCTCGAAAAAATTTTATTAGCCAAAGTGGGCCTCGAGGTAAAAAAAGGTTGAGAAGCACTGCCCTAGAGCATCATACTATTTGGTAGTGATCTTGCAATAACATTTTATAAATGAAATTATCTCATAGTTCCTATTGAAAGCACATTAGCGTTTGATAACAAAATGATCATTTTGGACTTCACTGGGAAAGAGGAGGATGAAGTACAGATTCTTGTTGCACTGCTTAGAGTCATATTCAAGCATTTGAAAATATTACCATCAATCTTTTGTACAAGACACCACCTATACCTATTGTATGTTCTGTACGGACTTTTCCAAATTTCCTCTGTATTTTAGCATCATTTGATCATGCAGGTCGAAATTGGGTTCTGAGATGAAAGCCATCACAATTTTTTCTTGTGTCATTGGTTCAATAGTTTCCATATTTTGGTGTATATATATATTTTTTAATGAATATGATTATCTTGGGGAAGAATACATGGCACACTTTGCTCTTGGATGGTTTTTTTCTCAATATAGATACATAAAGAATATTTAACCTCACATACAGTATTGGTAGCAAAAAGAGAATTGGCATGTATAGTCTCACACTGTCCGCCTGGCATAAATAGATAGATGTGTGAGATTGTGGGATATTCCATTCATGATTTCTAGTTGATTTTAGTTTTAAAAATTTCTTTTTGCTACCAAAACTGTACACAAGCACTGTATGTGTCAGTTATCCAAATTGTAGTCATTGTTCTTAGGCAGGATACAAATATGTTCTACATGAATATACAACTTCATAACTACATGGGGGAATTCGTAGAAAGGGTTTACGTTTCACCATGTGGTAAGTCCTAAAGGACTATAGATAAAGTGGATAGAGATGGAGGTGAAATAGAGAGGCGAGAAAGCGGGAAAGTTGGAGGGCAGAGTATCTTTCTGAAAACTGGGTGAAGTCCTAAAAAGGACTGTAAACCAGAAGAGGTGGGAGGATTGAGTTGGTGAAAAGATGAGGAGGCTTGAGTCGGCGAGAGGTAAGAAGGCTCTATCCACTTTATCTATAGTCCTTTAGGACTTACCACATGGTGAACCGTAAACCCTTTCTACGAATATCCGTACCACCATGCAGGGTTCTCACTGGAAAAAAATCCACACACGGTTCCCACTCTGCGCAAAGCGTGGAAGTTTCGGAAGTTTTACGGAATAACACTTAAAGTTAGGTGTGGCGGCAGTATATGATATAGTAAAAGGATGAAAAATGCTTCTTGGTAAGCAGAAGTTGTTTACTAATGGCATAAAAGTAAAAATACATTGCCAAAAAGCAAAACAGTCTGTGACATTTATCATTATTGTTAGGAATATATGCTCCAATATTTTTTTACCCTTGTTGCCACGCATGGTGCAGCAATATCACACATGGTTCTTCCTTGTCTGAAACCCTTTACGCATGGTACTGGAACCATGAGTGTTATGTACTGGCGAGAACCATGCCACCATGCAAACCTTCAAACATCATCTACATGGGGGAAGGATATCTTGATCTGTACCATCATCTCACTTTTATGACTTTTTATGACCTATTTGTATTGCCTTCTAATGATTCTGTTAGAGAGGAGCACATACATGTAGTTTTTCTCACAAAATCCTTTTTGCATGTTTCCAGTAGAATATTCACTCAATAGTATAGTACTGCATGTAGTTTTGAGTTTGCACTTGCATGTATTTCAGCTATTTATCCAATTCTTTTTCTAAGATGATACTGATTCAAAACCATCATACATGTATTTTTAAAAATTCAAATCCACTCTCAAATGTTTATCTAGCACTCTCTTTATTTTGTTGTTTGCATATTGCCATAGTACTTCTGTTGCAGAATTTTTTATTGGTTTGCCAGAACTAAAAACTCCATCACTTGCATGCCTTAAATCATTTCCTATGCACCAGTCTAGAAAGGCCACTTCCAAATGTTCATTTTTTTTTAATGTAGACAAAGGCCAATAAAGAAAGAAATATTGATTCGTTGTAATATATGCACATAGTCATTAAATACGGTTGCTATTCAAGTTATGTTATTGACCAACACCTGAACGTTTCTGAAATAGTTTGTGAAATTTGCATTTTTCACATATTCAAAAGCAATGGATAGTTGGTGTTTTTTCTGCTCATTGTATTGGAGACTAAGATATATATTGTAGGATGATGCACTTTCACAGATCTGAATATATCTGATGGACTTAGTTTTTTCTGTAACACATTCTTAAGGACTGTTCAAAAATTGGATTGATAGCTGAAAAAAGCTTGTTTCTTGTAACTGTCATTAATGAACTCTTGTATCTTACACGTACATGTGCATGTACGTTTCCTTGTATATAGAGGCTAAAGACGTGCCTGTTTCTTTGTAACAATCTGTTTTTCCATCGTTTCTTTTGCGCTGTTTCTTATCTTGTTTGTGGTTGGTCATTAACTTGTCCGGACCTTCTTCCCTCTGTTTGCTGTGGCCTGATACCCTCGTTCCAAATGTGAGTGCTATCAGGGACTTAATTTCAATTTCATTTAAAATCTACCCAAACCTATTTTTGGACTTGATTTTTTTGTCACCCCCCTTGGCTTAATTAGGGGACCACCCTAGTCCGATAGGCAGTGGGGTAGACCAATAGCAAAGCTCATTGCTTTGGATTCAAAATGAAGTTTTCACGTGCCAATTAACCCTGGATAAAAGTTAAAAACTTATTCTCATTCCCAATATGCATATTTTAAGTTTTCATTTTCGTGAAAATGCAGATTCAGTTTAAATTCTATTCCCGTAGAAAAAAGTTTTATTTTTATTTTTTGAAATTTTTTAAAAGCAAAATTGTGCTGTAGTTTGTTCAGTGGGTAAAAAAAAAGGGAAATACATAATAAATTCTGCTGGTTCTCACCTTGGTATAAAAAATCACATAATTGTTCAAAAGTATTAGAAAAAATACTTCAAAGGTCAAGCCCTTTATCATTTTTAAAGTAAAATTGAAAAGCATATTGATATGATTTACAAATCATGTTATAAAGATGGTAATGTTATAACCAAGTTTTTTGCACATTAGATAGTGAAATGTCATAAACTTGAGAATTATCCATATATGTTTTCTATTCAGCCATTTCATGCATACTATGTTTTCTTTTGCTGTGATCGAATGCTTCACACTCATAAAGTATGATACAAAGTAACAAGATTTTTCTTTCACTAATTTTCGACTAATATTTCAACGACTTAGTAGTGATTATCTTTGGCTTATTTCTAATGGTTGATTCTAATCAGTGTGAATCTACATTCTTGAAAGTTAATAGTTCAATTCAGGAACGATAATGCCTTTGCAATCAGTTTACAGTTTGCAGCATGTTGAGGACCTGCCTGTAAAGCCTACCACACGCGATCCCTCTGCGATCCGAATTTGGAAAAATTTGTTGTAACATTTGATATGAACATCAAACATGTAAAATATTAATGATCAAAGTTCCTGATAGTCGTATAAATGCTGAAATCGAAATTCCGGGCTATTGCGAGCCTCCCTGTAGGAATAAAAGCGAATTCAAGTCCGAATCGTAGTGACGTCATAGCAATCTTGCGATTGGCTACGATTTAAGCTGATTTGGCCTTTATCGCGATCAAAAGGCTTGCAGTCAACCAAAATTTTGATTTTAGTATTCCTATCATCATTCTGAACTTCAAATAAGATAATTTTACTTGTTCAAACTTTCATATTTAATGCAAAATGCCATTTCTTCAAAAATCGGGTTGCAGTCAGATCATATAGTGTGCGGTAGGCTTTAAGGTCCAAATGAACTCTCTAATGCCCTTCCCAGACATGTTTGCAATCTGTATGTTATTTTTTTCCCTCTATCACTCCCTCAAGGGTGGTCTAAAGGAAGCGGATGGACGTGTATCAACCCCTAACGTTGGAGGCAGGGTAAGTGATGCAGAAATCAGAACCCCTTCCATGATGTTGCTTGTTAAATTTCCCCTAAATTCAGACATTCCTTTTTGTAGTTGTAGCCCCCAAAATTGTTCTTTATATATTCCTGAAAAAGGATTGCTCTTCACATGCCCTCATATTCAAAATGAGATGAGAAAAAGCTGAAGTGTTGGGGCCAAACATGCATGCCGTATTTGTGTGTGGTCCCATGTACTGATTTCTATGTGCAGTGCATGAGCCGGGGGGGGGGGGGGGGGGGGGTGGGGGGAGAGGGGAGTGAGTAAATTTCATATCAATTTGATGATAATCATTCCAAAATATCATATTAGGCACCTGAGTTTTTGTACAATTACTCTACCTTTCTCGGTTGCTTTGATTCAGTTTCTTTAAAGGAGAATGAAACCCTGGGGAAAAATCAATTTTAATGAAAAGAGAGGATAGAGAGAAGCAATTTTTTAAAAGTTCCATCAAAACGGTTACGAAATGAGAAAGTTATGAAAGATTGAAAAGCTCTCAATTTAGTGTCTATGGTGATACTTATATTGGCAAAGTTGCTTTAAAATGGCAGGTTTAGAAGGACAACTTTGTACACCAAATTTCATATTTTCTCCATTATCTCTAAAGATGCTGCTTATACGGTATCTTTGTGAATTCAACATTTGTTGTGTCAAATACATTTTCCCATGACATACCTTGAGCTAAGAAGGAGACTAGCTGCACCTTCAGAGATCATTTTTCCCCAGGAATTCACTCTCCTTTAACAATGTAATTGCATGTCCAGAACTAAAGTTCATCTTTAAGAGTGGTTTACATGTATATTAATTTGTTTTTATCTTCACTTCTCTCGACGATGTGCAGGAATTTGAAGAGATGAAGAGGAAGACGCACAGTCTTGAGAAGCAGCTAGAGTCTGAGATGAGGAGAAACAAGGACCTAGACCAGAAGAATAAACATCTCGCTTCCAAGTTTGATAGAATCAAACAAGACCTGGATCTAGAGGTAAGAATATAGACCTGGAACTAGAGGTAAGAACACAGACCTGGGGGGCGTTTCATCAACATTTGTCGTCTGACAAGTTGTCAGATCTGACATCTTTCCTTGATTTTGATTGGCTGAGAAGCATCGTTACTATGTCAACTGTCGGATAAAACAGACTTTGTCGGATAAAACATCCGACAAGTCCTTTCATGAAACGCTCCCCTGGAACTAGTGGTAGAGGTAAAAATGTAGAAGAAAAAAAAAACCTCATTGGCCGTGCCTCCAAGTCTGCGTATGATGTGTTTGATTGCAAAAACAGATTAAGGCCATTTCTCCATTTTTAAAGTAACACTAGCATTGTGTGAAACCCAAGAAATGCCGTCCATTTGATAGCTTTTATTCATCAATGAAAAAGTTTGGTATTATGATCTAAACTATCATATATTTTCTTATTATTTTCTTGATACATGTATTTTAGCAACTCAGTTGCAAATATCTCATATTTACAAATATGGATATATCATTTTTTGAAATCAAACTCTTATACCCAAGTGCTCGTCCACGTACAGCATACTTGGCAATATGTAGTAAGGAAACAGGAAATTTAGTTTCCTTTCAAACAAGATTTCAAGTTCAAAGTTACTTTGATGACAAATGGAAATTTGCGGAGAGGTAACATTGACATTCGGAAACATGACACCATGAAATCAGCATGTTCCAGTGTCACCCAGAAATGATGGTCCATAGACAACTCTATCATTAGCCTTTTTGGGAGGGCTATTGTGAAACCGATTGCTTAACATACAGTATACATACAGATACATGTAATTATCAGAAACCTGGCTGAGCAGTTTCATCGGATAGTTGGTTTCAACTTCAGTTGGATGGCATTAAGCCATGGTATGTTCTATGTGACTCACAGTGATTGAATGATTGTAATGAAAAATCTTTATATTGTGTAGTTTGATGCACTTGGAAAGCTGAGAAAATTCCCTTTGGCTATTTCTTTGAATCATACTATTTTGTAAGTATATTATCAGCATGGGTTTATGTATAGTGCTCATGTCTATCAAACTTGACTCTCCTGGCACTCCACTGTTGAGAGTAACCAGTAATTACATACTCGTATACAAATTTGATCGTTCTCGCTCAGGACTGGCACCAGAAGGAATGATTTGTGCAAGGCACCGCTCTTCTTTTGAACTCTGTTTGTAACATGTATTTGCTTGTTTTTGTTTTTTTGTTTTCTTTTACTTAAATTTATCTGTGTTTTTTTTACTTCTTCTAGAATAAGGACAAGCGTCATCTTGAGAACAAACTAGTGGAGAAGGAGAGGGAGTATGTTCAACTGAAACATAAACACACAGAGGTAAGAATTTGCACACTACCTTTAATTATTAGATAGACAAGATCTATTATAGATATATCTTCTCCCCTTCCCCACCAAAGAGAATGCACTGTGTAGAAAACTACACATCATTTCTTTATTAATAATGATAATGATGATAATAACAACATCAGCAACAACATTAATGAAAATTTTGTATATAGTGCATAATGCTTTTAAGAAAGGTCTCTGTGTGCTTCATATAGATCTTACTCTACAAAATGATATTATTACTATGGTATCCATAGAAAGACAATCACTGATAATATATTATTATTCAACTAGTGATAAATGAGAATTAAAAATATAGAAAGGTACAAGCAAAAGATATGAATTAAATTTTAATCTAAATGAAAGAAGTTTTCAACCAAGAGAATCAGTGCATGATTATGTTTCATAGAAATCTTATCTTTGTTTCCCTCCCAGCTCCAAAGGAGAGCAGAACAGGAGCAGGAGGGTCGGAAGCGGGTGGAGCGCCAGGTCTCCCACATCACGGACATGGAGAAAGAGCTGAAGGAGCTCAAGCTCCGCTCAGAGAAGACCTCCATGCTTGAAAGACAGGTGGAGAACCTCAACAAGCAGCTCCAGACGGAGGCCGATCAACACGCCAGGGCAAAGAAAATGTTTGGAGACCACCAAAAGGTAATTGCCATAAAGTTTTTCTTCCAAACTGAGTAGACTGTACGGAATGCAGACACTTTTATGACACTCTTGAGTTTGTATTAGTAATTTTTCTGTGAATGTACTGAGCATTAAAGATTTTTAAAGCTAAAAAATGATGGTAGTATAAAAAATACTTTAGAGGCACATTAAGACACAATAATCATGATATGATATGCGCTGAGCAGGCCCCGTTGGAATTCAGTTCATAGTACTGAAGGGGGCTACCTTTGGAAAACAAAACTTATGGCTGGAATTCACAAAAGAGGTAAACCCCCTCCTGGTTTTTTAAGCATATTTTGCTGCAGAATCATCTCCAATTATCTGGGTTTTTTTTAAGTAGATGCAGAGCTAATATGCACCAATTTATGCTTATTTCAGTACACTTACATAGGTTGAAACCAACCCATAGTGTACACCTCTTTTGTGTATTCCGGCCTTTGTTATTATTATTATTATTATTATTATTATTATTATCATTATTATTATCATTATTATTATCATTATTATTATCATTATTATTATTACTACTAATTATTATTATTATCATCATTATTATTATTAGTATTATTATTATCATCATTATTATTATTATCATTATCATTATTATCATTATCATTATCATTATTATCATTATCATTATCATTATTATCATTATCATTATCATTATCATTATTATTATTATTATTATCATTATCATTATCATTATTATTATTATCATTATTATTATTATTATTATTATCATTATCATTATCATTATTATTATTATTATTATTATTATTATTATCATTATTATCATTATTATTATTATTATTATTCTAATTTCTTATTATCATCATCATCATCATTATTACTACGATAATTACTTTCTTGCAGAACCACACCCTCTTGGAGCAGGAGATGCATGACCTGAGAGAGAAATACACCCGAGAGCTGAACAACAAGATGATGCTAGACCAGGAAGTCATCCGGATGCAGACTCAGCTGGAGGAAGAGCAGCGTGGAAGATCGAGGATGGAGGACTTGAAGGCGGAAATGGAGAGTAAGTTTGCACTCTGAAATTATTGCGGATGTTTTTCATTTTGCACTGGGATACCATTTGCACTCACTCTGCTTTTCGTTGTCCCAAACCATAACTTTATTTACTGTTGTACACTGATATATATGTATTTTTTATTTGATTTTTTTATGGTTGAATAAATGGATAGATAGATAGATAGATATTTATTCATCTTTCTTTCCATATGTTACATACAACTTTGCATACGATCAATGTTATATATTACAATGCAAACAAAATCACAACAGTATAATGAAGTGGATTAAAAGAAAGATGAGGAGACCTTAGTAAAAGCAGAGCTTGTAAGGTGTAAGGTCCCCTCTGAACCAACTTACATGTATAACTTAGCTTGTATATAGCGGCGTTATTAATGTAATAAAATTATAATACTGTAACTACCTAAGAATCCAATATGAAAGGGATGAAGGCATGAAATACAATACCAATCAGCATCTGCCTCTGTTAACCTTACAGAACGTACTTTATTTATTTTTTTTGTAATCTGTGGTACAACTTTGTGTGAGAATATGGGTTTTTCAAAAGTTCAAATTGGGAACACTTGAGAAAAAAAGACCTCCATGCCCATTGAATGATAACGTGATGCCTTGTCTTACAGGACAAAATGTTCAGCTAACGACAGAACTGAATCGTCTGAAGCAGGGTGAGAGTCGCTCCATAGCAACCATGCAAAGCCATCAAGAGAATATCATACTCCTGGAAAAGGTACAGTTCAGGATAATATAAATCATTTTTGTCTTTTTTTTTTTTTGGGGGGGGTGTTTGATAAAGCTGTTTGTAAAGTTACGCATGACATTATGAATGACTTGAATATTAAGTACTAAATGGGAGGCCCAAAGTTTTTCCTCATGTTTCAACAAAATATGACTGCCTTTCCCATTATCACAATTGAATTCTGGAAAAAAATATACTTTGCCATAAAAATGTTTGTAAACAATGGTAATATTAATCTATGTCTGCATGTTTTACTTTTCACTGAAGCGATTATAATGATTGAGAATCCCATTTGGCCCTGCATATTCCAGTCATTTGTAAAGTAAGTCGTAACTTTACGAACAGCTTTATGAACCCCCCCCCCCCCCTCCGGTATATCTGAAACCCCTTACCACATGTACACTGACAATCCTTTAACCTACTGTCTCCTGAAACCGGGTGTCCCCAGTATAAAGTGTATTGGAACAAGAGAATTCAGTAATCCATGGGTTAATGGATTGTGTGGTGTGGCCCAAAACCTGATACCACATAACCACATACATGAGCAGGAAGAGCATAAAATTCTCCATACAATTTGCCCATTTTTGGTTGCTTTGTTATTATTTGTTTGATACTGAAAAATCTTTCAAGGAAAATAAGCACTGATAGCTTTCACTGGCTGTGACCCTTGAGTCTCTCCTCCCGATATAACTGAGATGTGCAGGTGAACCACTGCACCAAGGTTTCCCCTTACTCTTCTTTCAATAGTGTAGTGGGTTCACTGCACTCGTGACAGAGGTCCACATTTTGCGGTTTGGCCTAATATCTTTGATGCAAAGCCCTACAAAATCATACCAAATACATGAGCAGAAAGAGCAAAAAATTCTACACAAACTGTGCCCATTTTTGGTTGAGTCATTATTCGTTGTTTGATGCTAAAATTTTTTAAAGGAAAATAAGCATTAAAATCCTTAAATTGGCAATGTGATAGAGAGTTTAAAATCACCGTTTTCCTGTGCAAATTGGCAACTTTTTGACTTCTCATCATAATTTCTGTCAATTTATATTCATTTCAGATACATGACGTTTTATAAGAAAAATGTAGCAATAAAAGAAAAAGTTAATGCTGCCAATTTGAAGAATAAAAGCTGATCAAATTAGGCTTTAAATAATTCCTGTCACGAATGGATTCACATGCAAAGATGATTACTCTCCTCTACATGGGGAATCCATTCAATGTCCTATCCAAGGGACAGGGTGTCTTCCTGTAGGTGGGGTTTTACTTTAGGTTTGGGGTTAAGTGTTTGGTAAGATGGTTCGGCCTAAAGATTTGAATATAGTTGGTGTACGAATTTGACCGAGGAGCCATTGACTCTAGAGCTTGTGTCCTACGACCCATTTTTCATTTTTCATTTTCTTCAGACGAAAGCCAGCTTAGAGTTTGATCTGAAGGCCTTACAAACCAAGCATGAGCAAGTTGTGAAGGAACACAGGGACGCCATGGCTGCCGTCAACGCAGAGAAGAAAAGGATAACAAGATCACAAGAAGAAGGTACTACAATCAATCCTACTCTAGCATCTGCATAGAAAAACCACCCCTCTTTAAAGACCACTTTTTTGTTTCCATTGAAAAAATTTTCCATTGAAACATGTATTAAAGGAACCTGTACACAAAGACCACCTGCTAATAAAGACTGCATTTCTTGTCTCCCTTGGTGGGTTTTTATGTACAGGTTTTATAATGCTACTACTATTCCGTTCTTGCATTCTTGTATAGCTCATATCACACTGATCTAACGTCTCTCTGCACTTCCCAAGGACTTTTAATGTTATTACCTTGGCTTTAAGTACATTGATTGATCACATTATAGAGCTGGTTATACTCTCTCTTTTGGGGGGTTTTATTTTTGGTCTCTTTCTGTCCCCCCCCCCCCCCTTTTACTTTTTCATGCAAGTTCTCTGTAATCTTTCAGCCAATCTCTTTCCACCTCTTTCCTCCAGTATTGCCTCCTGTATCAATGTATGTCTTTTTCTGTCTGTCTGTCTGTCTGTCTGTCTGCCTGTCTGCCTGTCTGTCTGTCTGTCTGTCTGTCTGTCTGTCTTTCTTTCTCTCTCTCTTTCTCTCTCTCTCACTCTCTCTCTGCATGGATATCTCCTCTCCCCTTCTCTCTCTCCTTCCTCCTCACTCTCCCCTCTTTTTGTTATCCACTCTTTCCCATTTGCCTCTTCTCTCTCTTCTCTCTCCTGTCTTTCTTTACATCTCTCTCTCTCTCTCTCTCTCTCTCTCTCTCTCTTTCTCAGTCTTTCTACACCATCTCCCTTCTCTCTCTATTCCTCTCCCATTTGCTATCCCCCCCCTCTATCTATCTGTCTGTCTGTGTCTCTCTTTTTCTTTTTTCTCATTTTATCCTGCATGCCTTGAAGATTTGCAGGGTTCATACGGGTCAGGGAATTTCTGGAAAGTCAGGGAATTGGAAATTCTATTTTCCAGAAGCAAAAAGTCAGGGAAAGTCAGGGAATTTGTCAATTTCTTCTGGAAAGTCATGGAAAATTATTTAAATTATTTATTTAAGATATTTTTCATGTTAATAAGTTCGCGCTCCAGCCAGCCCTGCATTCATGGCACTTGGATCAGCATCGAAACTCTTTTAATCAGCGTGCTTTTTATGTAAGTTTTGCATCACCTGCGATCGATGAGTCATGGAAATTTGCTTTTTTTCTGCCCTGGAAAGTCATGGAAAGTCATGGAATTTTGAAAATGTATAAGTGTATGAACCCTGATTTGGCACTTACCCTTTTGCAGTGAATACAGTTTCTACTCACTCTTTACCAGGACAATTTATTATCTGTATTGCTTGTAATATATATTCTTCTCTGGACCCTGACAGAACTTCAGAAGACAGTTATCCAGGAGCGGGAGATGAGGAACCAGGTGGACAAGCAGAACTCTATCCTAGAGCTGGACCTCAAGCAAGCACAGCAGAAAATTGAGAGATTAGAAGGCATGATCAAGATAGAGGAAGAGAAGGTAGGATTAACATGATGAGAAGGAAGGGGAGGGGGATAGTGATGGTTGTGATGATGATGATGATGGTGGTGGTGGTGGTAGTGAGCTGGACCTCAAGCAAGCACAGCAGAAGATTGATAGATTACAAGGCATGATCAAGATAGAGGAAGAGAAGGTAGGATTAAGAGGATAAGAAGGAATGAAAGGGCGGTGATGGTGATGATGATGGTGGTAGTGGTGGTGATGATGGTGGTGGTGGTAAGCTGGACCTCAAGCAGGCGTAGCAGAAGATTGAGAGATTACAAGGCATGATCAAGATAGAGGAAGAAAAGGTAGGTTTGAGATGATCAGAAAGAAGGGGAGGAGGGTGGTGCTGGTTGTGATAATGGTGGTGGTGAATGATGATGATGGTGGTGTTGGTGGTAATGGTGATGATTAGGAGGAGGAGAATAAGGATGGTGATGGTGATGATGAAGATAGTAATGATGATGATGATGATGATGGTAATGATGGTGGTGGTGGTGGTGGTGGTGGTAGTGACTTTAATGATGATGATATTGTTATTGATGATGATGGTGATGATGATAATGATGATTCAGATGAAGAGTAGAATGTTTAGGATGACACTGCTGAATAGGACGGATTACAAGTTGTGATGCTCATGATAATAATGCACATAGTATGACTCTATAAATTTTATTGATATTAAGTTCATCTCCTTTTCATTATGATCTTTGTACGGTTTGATCTGCACCTCAAAGATAATTTGTACTTTTTAAGGTACATGGATGAGTTACTCCACAAACAGCTTGTACATGTGTAATCAGATATCTTCTTTCCTTTCTTCTTGCAGACAAAAGAGAAGACGCTCCAACTTGAGCAGGAGGAACAGCGTCATCGCTTCACTCAGAATGACTTGAAGGCTTCCAAGCAAACGAGTAGCACCTATCAGACAGACATCAAGAGACTACGCAATGAACTCAACACCATCAAGGAGCAAGGAAAGAACTACGAGGAGGCTCTGGAGAAAGCAAAGAGGTTGGTCAAAGTCTTCCGGAGTTGGGAACTTTGATAAGCCTACTAGCAGATTAGTATCACTTCAGTTGTAGTTTTGGAAAAAAAGAAAAAATCAAATTTCATTCATTCTCCATTTTGAGTAATCTTTGTTTCTCTCAGTAGAAGAGGAAGCTCAGGCTGACATCCAGTTGATAAATGGAATCAGGTTTTAAAAAAATGAAAGAAAGAAAGAAAGAAAACGAAAATATAAGAAACCAGTTAGGGGAAGATTTGGGAAAATTTGATAATGCATTAAAATGTTATGATCCCCCCCCCCCTTCGTCAAACTCAAAAGTTGCAAACTTAATTTCCTATGTGACTAAGGTGATATTATCTTTATATGGCCAATGCTAAAGAATCGGTTTGAAAGCGATTGGGAAAGTTATATTAGTTGTACATTTATAAACATAAATGTCTTAATGTGAGATTTTTTGATTATTGAGTTGATAAGAAATTTACCTGGGCACTTTCCCCCAAAGGCAATTGTTTGCACTGCACACAGGAACAAGTATATGGGACTGCACACAAATCTGCCATGAATGTTTGGCCCAAACACTTCAACTATATCTTGTCTTATTTTGAATATAAGGGTATTTGAAAAGTAGGCCTTTCCAGGAAACCTTTGTATTATGATATTCTTCGTACATGTATCTGACAAGATCAAAATGAGAAAGTAGAAAAATTGTATTTCACCTTTCCCCGAACTCTAGTTTCTCTTTTAACATTATTTTTTTTCTCTATCCTCAGCACTGCTTCATTAAATGCTTCTCAAATCAGTGACCTTCAGGAGCAACTTGAAGCAGAACATACTTTCACTGTAAGTTGCAGTGTTTGCATTTTACTGTATAGACCGATCCAGCTTATCGTTGAGGGCAGCAGATGATCTGCTCAAACTGCAGTATTCCCATAGAGTTAGTGCAGTGCATCTCTGCGGTGTCCCACAGCTGTGCGTAGCTCGCAGAGATTGTAAAGTGTGCGCTTTATGATCTTTGGTAGCGCGTGCATGAGAAAAATCCATTCCCAATCATAGAGTTACATGTATGTACATACTGTGATACGCACTAACTTGGGGACACCGCGTGCTGCTGCCTGCAAATCGATTCTCGGATCGGTCTATAAGGCAGCAGATTCGTGATTTCGCATGTTGTCACAAATCATAAAGACTGTGGAGATAGTGGGCTATTATTGGGTGATACAGATAGCAGTGTTATAGTTGAGCCGTTCAAACGCTAGACTATTGGGTGATACAGATAGCAGTGTTATAGTTGAGCCATTCAAACGCTAGACTTGAGATGTTACGGGTTGTGGGTTTGAATCCTGGCACGGCACAAGTTTCTTTTGCCAAGGCATTGATCTACATTTGCCATTCTCCACCCAGGTGTTAACCCATTCGTGACAGAGGTCCACATTTTGTGGTTTGGCTTTTGATGCAGAGCCCTAAAAATCATACCAAATACATGAGCAGAAAGAGCAAAAAATTCTACACAAACTGTGCCCATTTTGGTTGCGTCAATATTTGTTGTTTGATGCTGAAAATTTTTAAAAGCAAAATAAGCATTAAAATCCTTAAATTGGCAACGTGATAGAAATTTTAAAATCACTGTTTTCCCCTGCAAATTGGCAACTTTTTGACTTCTCATCGTAATTTCTGTCAATTTATATTCATTTCAGATACATGACATTTTATATGAAAAATGTAGCAATAAAATAAAAATGTTGGTGTTGCCAACTTGAAGAATAAAAGCTGATCAAATTAGGCTGTAAATAATTCCTGTCACGAATGGGTTAAATGGGTACAGGTGGGAAGAAATTCTGTGAATGTCGTGTGTACCGATTTCAGTACATGTAGCTTAGCTGAGCTGGGGTAATATTGGAGTCCCTTGAGCTCCTTTTGTAATGGATACGAATCCTATGAAAATATCCAATGTTAGTATTATTGCCGTAGAATCTGATTAGGTCACTGAACCTGCCATTAAACTGACAGAACACTATTAAAGATACTTATTATTGCTACATGTAGTATTGATATTAGAAACCTTTACTCCATACACTTCTTTTTGTCTGAAGTATCTTCCAGAACAGAAGGATGCCTGTTTTGAAGGCTTTTGCCTCAATTCAGGCCCAGGCATTTCTCTCACAAGTTTTTATAGGTTTCGTGTTGTATAGACCAAATATGCATAGGTCTCTTTTCATGCTCATTTAGCAGTTGTCTTCCCTCAAAATGCCTGTTTACATTGTTTCCAACTGATTAATCACTTCTTCAATCACCATTTTATCATTCAGGCTTTGTACAAGAGCCAAAACCAGGTTCTAAATGAAGAATTGATGGAAACTAAACAAGAATACCAACAGCTGAGAGAAGACTATCGTCAACTGAACAACGAGAAGTAAGCTATTTTAACTTGATTTCTCTTTCTAATCCAGTCCAGTCTGGACTAAGCTTATTATTGCACTTAGAAGAGCCCTAGGTACAATTAGATCCTTGTATTTCATCTGTTAAATGTCAAGTGTTTTAGTGGTAGTTATTTAATAAGAATAATGCCAGCTTAGTTATATCATGTTCTGCAAACAATTTCAGTAAATGAATACAAAAGATGCTTTTAAGTCAATTTCTGAATATATCTTTTAAGTAGCATACAGTAGTTGTAATGTGAGTTTATGTTGGGCACACCGGTAGATTAAATGTGAGGCACTTGGGCTTGCCACTTAAAACATCTGTATAGAGTGCAGATCTTTGCTTAATGCAAACGAAAAGCTTTTATTTTCCAATAACTTTGATAGAAATTAATGTTTTTGGTACATATGTAAATATGTACCAGCTTTACTTCTAGCTGTCATAGTGCATAGTCATTTTACTTACAAAAGTTATATCAAGATAGAGTAGGGGTACTTAAATTTGCTCTTTTAAATAATTCTAGTTCCTGTAGTAAGTTGCTTTGCTTTATAGTCCCAGACATACCGGTAGAAAAAACGGCTGGTTGCATTTCAACATATTTTGCAACAATTTTACGAAGCAAACAAAGTAAATAATATAGGGGTTGGTTGTTATCAGTGTTTTTAGGAGGGCGAATTCCTTTTGATTGTCTTTAATTTCATTCCCTTATTTTTAATGTGATATGATTCGTCTTCTTTAGAGTTAACTGCTTCGTAATGAAGGAAAAAGATTCTACATGTAGCCACACTGCAGTCCAGTGACAAGAGAGCAACTCCATAGAATGAATTTCTTTGTAAATCAATAAAATATGCCTCTGTTTTATAAGGAAATCTATGGAGTTGCTTCTTTTTGCTATAAAATGTCTGTATTTGGGAAATTAGGGTCATTGTGATTTTATTTCTTCATCATCTTGTAGAGCAAACAAAAAAGTACCCCAAATCAAGAAAAAAATCAATTTTGAAAAAATCAGAGTTGCTTCCGTTTGTCATTGGACAGCAGTACGAGTAGTTAACCCATTTGTGACAGGAATTATTTAAAGCCTAATTTGATCAGCTTTTATTCTTCAAATTGGCAACACCAACATTTTTATTTTATTGCTACATTTTTCTTATAAAACGTCATGCATTTGAAATGAATATAAATTGACAGAAATTATGATTAGAAGTCAAAAAGTTGCCAATTTGCAGGGGAAAACGGTGATTCTAAACTTTCTATCACATTGCCAATTTAAGGATTTTAATGCTTATTTTCCTTTAAAAAATTTTCAGCATCAAACAACGTATATTAACGCAACCAAAATGGGCACAGTTTATGTAGAATTTTTTGCTCTTTCTGCTCATGTATTTGGTATGATTTTTAGGGCTTTGCATCAAAAGTTATCAGGTCAAACCACAAAATATGGACCCTCTGTCACAAATGGGTTAACAAAGTAACTTGTTTTAGGAACTGCTTTAGTCTGTGATGCTTGTAACCCCTTTTATATTAACTTTCCTTGATTTGTAGAGAATCTTTGGCAGCTCAACTCGAGCTCACTCTCACCAAAGCAGACTCAGAACAGCTTGCTAGGTATGGTACCACACCCCCTGTCCCCTCTCTCCGCCTACTTTTCATCCCCTCCATCAACATCCCCCCTCTCTCTCCCCCACATGCACACTCCCCCCCAACACACTTCATCCTCAACACACAACACACTTCCCCTCCCATACACTTCCCTCAACACACTCCCCCCCCCCCCACACACACACTCCTCCTTCAATCATCCTCCCTTTGTCAAACCCATCACCCCAACCCCATTGTCTCATCACTACCCCATCCCCTGTATTTGTTTCTTTTTACCCCTTGCAAAAATTATATGAAGGTTTTGACATTTTGGCACATCAGCACAGAAAAACCTTTAAGCAAGAACAAAAATATGCTGTAAAACACTTCACTATTTCCTCAAGACCTATCCAGGAGGAAGGCAACAGTAGCTCCAAAACTAATGTCAGAGTGTCAGAACTGGATTTTAAAAAGAGCTCTCGAATGCATCTTACTTGTTTAGGGCTTTTCTGCAAACAGTACGTTTAAGGACATTTTTGCAGGGACTTGATGATTTGTTGGAATGTCAGAAAAATCAAGACTTTTTCTCCTTTTGTATATTTTCTGAACAGAAAAGAGCTTTTGTCAATTTTCATTCCTTCACAGCAGATGAAAAAAAAAAGTGCTGTTGGAGAAATCTTGAAGATCTTCAAGAAGCTAACTGAACAAGTCATTGTGAAGGGACTTTTTTTAGCAGTACATTTATGTGTATGGCCATTATATATAACATGTGTCAATGTTCCTTTTCTCACAAATCAATGTTGAAGCACTTGAAAGCTGTTTACTAAAAAAATAGAGGATAAATAAATGACAAAATTGATGAATTCTTTCCACCCCCTTCCTCGCCCTACCTTTGTCACCACCATTCCATTATATTCATTTTTTTTTGTTGTTGTTGATCTTTTTGATCTGTGTACATATTTGTTTGTTAGTTTGACAGGAGACAATTATTTAACCCATTCGTGACAGGAATTATTTAAAGCCTAATTTGATCAGCTTTTATTCTTCAAATTGGCAACACCAACATTTTTATTTTAATGCTACATTTTTCTTATAAAACATGTATCTGAAATGAATATAAATTGATAGAAATTATGATGAGAAGTCAAAAAGCTGCCAATTTGCAGGGAAAAATGCTGATTTTAAACTTTCTATCACATTGCCAATTTAAGGATTTTAATGCTTATTTTCCTTTAAAAAATTTTCAGCATCAAATAACGAATATTGACGCAACCAAAATGGGCACAGTTTGTGTAGAATTTTTTGCTCTTTCTGCTCATGTATTTGGTATGATTTTTAGGGCTTTGCATCAAAAGATATTAGGCCAAATCACAAAATGTGGACCTCTGTCACAAATGGGTTAAAATGTGCCTTATGATTAGATGTATAGGCTTGTGTAGAGTGTGCTCCCTTTCAACAGCTTCTTTGTGTAGCTAGTTGTAGCTGCGGAGGATTACTTACTAATGAGAAAATAAAGAAATTTGAAAAAATTATGAACGTAAATTTGTGAAAGAAAGGCATCGCCAAATCTAAGGGAAATGGTGCCATTTTGAATGTATAATCATTATGCCGAAAAGCCCTTGAAACTTTTAAGCTTGTGTCTGGTCTGTAAAATGTAAATTTTGGATTTTTTTCAGATTTTGAAAATAGAATACAATTTTGGAAATCCAGATTCATTTATTGTAACAGGGTTCATACGGGTCAGGGAATTTCTGGAAAGTCAGGGAATTGGAAATTCTTTTTTCCAGAAGCAAAAAGTCAGGGAATTTGTCAGTTTCTTCTGGAAAGTCATGGAAAATCATTTATTCAAGATATTTTTCATGTTAATAAATTTGTGCTCCGGCCAGCCCTGCATTTATGGCACTCAGATCAGCTTTGAAACTCTTTTAATCAGTGCGCTTCTTATGTAAGTTTTGCATCACACGTGATCGATGAGTCATGGAAATTTGCATTTTTGTGCCCTGGAAAGTCATGGAAAGTCATGGAATTTGGAAAATGTATAACTGTATGAACCCTGTGTAATGAAAATCAACTTCCAAGATGCAATAACAACTTCTCTTGAGAACTTCACGTGAGTACTTCAAAGGGGGTTCAAAAACTTCAAATATGATTATGATATGTAGAGGTGTTGTGGATCAGTGGATAAGTCTCCGGACTTTGAACCACAGTGTCCAGGGTTCAAATCCCACTGCAGCACTCATGTCCTTTGGCAAGACGTTTATCTACATTTGTCACTCTCCACCCATGTGTAGTAAATGGGTACCCAGTAGGAAGAAATTCCTTGAATGCTCGAGCGCCTGATCAGGGTAGCTGTGCTAAAGCCGGGGAAATAATATGCAGCGCTTAGAAACATTTGTATTAAGCGCTATATAAATGTTGCATATTATTATTATTATTATTATTATTATCTCGGAAGTGTAAAAATCTGTTACGGCCCTTTTTGCATAACACCAACAAGGTCATACAGTGTACATGTATGTATATTCCCATTTTGAATGCAATAGTGTACTCTCATCCTCTCATCTACAAATCTACCATACCCTTTTTGGCTAGAAATCTAAAGATCTAATTTTTTTTTAATGTAACTTGTAACAAATGTTTCTCTCTCTTGATTTTTTTTCAAAGAGATGATTATCACTCATTTATGATTTTTGATATAGTTACATTTTACTTTACAATTTTGCAACAAAATCAAATTACACCGTACATGTCCCTAGCCGTTTACTAGGAGGTACTGGCCTGTGGTAATTTAATTTTTTTTTTTTTTTTTTACTTGAGCTTGTGTGTATGACTATGTAGTGTGTGTGTGTGTGTGTGTATGTACATGTTGTTTGTTGTGAGGGTGAGTGTGTGCATGGATGAGGGTGCATGTTGTGTTTTGCTAGGGTTGTGTGTGTGCATGTTTGCATGTGTGTTTACATGTATGCATATTATTTGTAATGTCTTTTATGTACATGTAATTCTGTTATTTATTTTGGATGTTGACTGCCGTCATATCTATTTATGTTAAGTATGTAAACTGATTCTATCAGCTTTGCTGCTGATCAGTATTTTCATATACCAATAAATAAAATAAATAAAATAAATAAAACCCCTCTCCTTTGGTACCGTAGGTCCATTGCTGAAGACCAGTACACAGACCTGGAACGAGAGAAGACTATGGTGGAACTGGAATTCAAGGAACAGGTCCAGAGGCATAAGACTACTCTTAACGACAAGAACACTCATATCACCAAGGTCAGTCAGACCAATCTTGTACTTGGTCTCTGCTCTCTCTCTCTCTCTCTCTCTCTCTGTCTTCCATAGGGTGGCCTGACATTTGTTTCAGGCTTGATTCATCCAAGATGTAGGCCCAAATTGACAAAAAAAAGTTTAAGCCATGGGTTGGTTAAATCCCCTCCTGGGTCAAATATGACCTAGGTTTTATGATTGTAGTTTAAGCTAGGTTTAAGGCTATGATTAGGAATAGTTGGGCCCACAGCTGAAGTATAAGAAATTTACCACGAATCAATGGTTGCGAGAGCATGTTATGCAGATGTCTGTGGAACTGTATACTAACGTATTCAAAATTGTGGATATTTCTCAAAAAAACCCTCTTGCATTTCTTGATATTTACTTTCCCTTTAAGGATATAGTCCATTTATACTGATGGAATCCACCTTGCAAACATCACTTGTTGATATGTCAGTGGAGACTGTGGCAACCATTCAGGTCAAGAATGGAAACTATATGTCAAGACATCTACATAAAACTTCAATACATTTATAGACTAGTGTGTATAGTGAGTGTGGTTTAATACAATAATGATGGCCTACATGTATTTCTGAATATCTCTTCTTGTTTGGTCTTGCCAGCTGTGTGTGCATGTACTAGATCAATATAGTTTTCTTTAACCCATTCGTGACAGAGGTCCACATTTTGTGGTTTGGCGTAATATCTTTTGATGCAAAGCCCTAAAAATCATACCAAATACATGAGCAGAAAGAGCAAAACATTCTACACAAACTGTGCCCATTTTGGTTGTGTCAATATTCGTTGTTTGATGCTGAAAATTTTTTAAAGGAAAATAAGCATTAAAATCCTTAAATTGGCAAGTGATAGAAGGTTTAAAATCACTGTTTTCCCCTGCAAATTGGCAACTTTTTTACTTCTAATCATCATAATTTCTGTCAATTTATATTCATTTCAAATACATGACGTTTTATAAGAAAAATGTAGCAATAAAATAAAAATGTTGGTGTTGCCAATTTGAAGAATAAAAGCTGATCAAATTAGGCTTTAAGTAATTCCTGTCACGAATGGGTTAACAGACCACATTTTTTGTTTTATAACCGACTTTAGTGGAATTTCTCTCCAAGATTAATATAAATATACAGTGTAGATGTATATGTTCATCATATATTTATGCAACTGCCATTCATATCTATCATCATGTGTAGATGAATCAGACTTTTATTTACACTCTCTTAAAATTTACTAGTGTTTTCATTTTCATGACCATAATTATCAGCATGCACAGTCTAAAGTTAAAAGAACCTATTCATTCAAAACTGAAATGAAAATCGTAAGTATACTTAGTATCATGCATTGAAAGCAGATCGAGAGTTAATGATAATTAATTGCAAATCTCTTCATTTTTCCCACCATTCCTATGGGGTCTTTGAAAAACAAATAAAGGTGCAGGAAGTGAGTATATTGTCGAGTGTCCGACGGTTCTGCATGAGGAAAAAAAAAAAACCGAAAAAACATTGAGCATGTTAGTTTACAGATTGAAGAGGATTTGGTTTTCATTTTGAAATATTTGCCACAGGCTAATTCAAGTTTTTATAGTAGAATTTTTGTTTTTTTCATCCATCACATTTTCTTCATGCTTCCTTTTTTTTCTCCATTTTGTTCTTTTAAATTTTGGTTACGTTTTAGTTGATTTACACATAGAATGCAACCCAGACATCAGTGTGGTTCCAATGAATGAAGGAGAACAAGAAGAGTAAACAGTGAAAGTTTGAGGAAAATCAGACAATCTGTTCAAGAGTTATGAATTTTAAAAATTTGAGTAGATCCTTATTATTGGTATCCTTGAATTGGCAATTTTGCCACTATCTATGATGTCATCGTGGACAACTCTCCACTCATTTTGTACACAGAATTTAACATTTTCTTTATTTTCAAGAAAATTGAAAATTCTTTTGATTTATTGCTTGTGTATGACATGGCTACATCAATTCTGCAAGCATTTTGGGAAGAATTATGTTAATTCCAGACTTGAAATTTCATATAAATCAATTTTTTGAAATATTATGTATAAAATGAATTGAGAGTTGTCCACGATGACATCACAGATGCTGGCAAAGTTGCCAACTCAAGGATCCCCATAACAGGGATTTACTGAAACTTTCAAAATTTATAACTCTTGAACAGATTGTCCAATTTTGCTCAAACTTTCACTGTTTAGTAAGACTTCTGGTCATCTTTATTCACTAAGAGTACACTGATGCCGGGGATGCATTCTCCTTTAATTGTAACCCAGATATCTACCCCTAGAATACTTTCCCCAGATATAACCCTCCTTGGACAGCTACCCTCCCCCTTCCCCCTAGCAAAGCTTCACTATACCTCTTTTTCATAGGGTGTCAGGATTGAAATCTTAGGCCAAAAAGAATTCGCAAAGGTGGTTTAGATCTAGACCACGGTTTATGCAGATTTCATGGCGTAAGTGCACTTGATTTAGCGCATATACTTCGAGAGGTCCAATAATGAATGCCGGTGTTTGGCACAGGCTAAATTCATGCGAGTTGCTGTGGTTTAGACCACGGTTTATTCAGTTTGATTAAAGTAAACCGTGAGTTGAATTTGAATAAATCGTGGACCTAAATTTTAACGCCCATTTGTCCTGGGTTTGTTTGGCATTGAGCCCTGCTCTCAGGCAGCTATATCTACGTTCGAGCTCTAAGATAAATATTCCCTGGTAAAAAATGTCCCCCCCCCCAAAAAAAAAAAAAAAACATAAATAAAATAAAATAAATAAATAAATAGATGAAATCTCGAATTAGATAAATAAATGAATAAATAAATAGATAAAAACAAAAGATAATGATTATAAGAAATGAATAAATAAAAAAGAATAAATAAATTGATAAATACATGAATAAATAAATGTAAATAAATAGATGAATGATATAAAATAGAAATAAAATATGAAAATTAAGAGATAAAAATAAATTAATGAAAATGAAAATCAAATAAATAAAAAAAGCGTTTACACCCTCTTAGGTACTATCCTTTCTGGGGTTAGTTGTCTGGGTTAGTTTTCAAGGGGTAGATGTCTTAGGAAATCAGTTCCATGGGAATAATTGTTCTATTGGGTAACTGTTCAAGCTAGTAGAGTATTTTGTTTCACATTTATTATCTTGTACAATTGAGTATTTCTACCTTTGGACCATACTGTACATGTCCATATGAATGATCAAAGTTATTGCGATAGCTTAAAATGTGGTGAAAGAAATTTCTTCAGGTGTTGGGTTTTTATATGATTAGTCAACATATTTCAACCTCCCCCCCCCCCCCTGGTCCTTCAGCTACCACGTTTGCTCTCTTGCGTTGAATGTAATCATCTTCTGCCCATTTACCCCTCCCCCTCCTCCCCTTCCCTGCCGAAATTGGAAAGGTATGATTTTCATCTTTCGTTGTCCCTTCCCATCATACATACATGTATTGTTCTTTTATGTGAAAGCTATTTAAGGAATATATTTGTACATTTTATGTAGTCAGAAATACTTTCATATTCAGATCATGTGGAGGAGCGTTTGTCTCGTTTGAATCTGTATAGTTAGGAATATTCACGAATCTGTTTAGTTAGGAATATTTATGGTCTTCAGTTTTCATGAATGACAAAAGCTGTGTCTAACAAAATTCACAATCTTCAGCCAATGTGTAACATGGGAAAGTTCATCCATCATATTGTTTGAATTATGTGATTACCGGTATCTTTGTCCTTGTGATTCAATTCTGTGCTTTCTTGAAACGCATATCTTAGTAGGCCCTTGTAGGATATGTATAATGTGAAAGCATTAGTTAAAGGGTAAGTCCACCCTAGAAGTTTCACTGTTTCAGTAAAAGGAGATAAATTTGAACAGCATTTTAAAAAAGAAATGAGCAAAATCGGTCAAAGAATAAGAAAATTACACTCATTTACATTTTCTAGTAAATTACTCTCAGCTCTGCAAATTGGCAGAACTGATGACATCATATGCGAGCAGCTCTCCATTCACTTTGTACATGAAATTTCACATTTTCTCAATTTTCTATGAGTGTCATTTTCTTATTCTTTGACCGATTTTGCTCATTTTTAAAAAAAATGCTGTTCAAATTTATCTCCTTTTATTGAAATAGTGAAACTTCTAGGGTGGACTTTCCCTTTAATTGAAAGATAATGTTTTCAAGCCATAATTATCTTGTCCTGATTTAGGGTATTAACATTCTCCCTATTTAAGGTCTTTTAGTATGTTGATTTGCTGTTAAGTCAAAAGTGATTTTTCTAGCACTGTGCTGAAATGTTTTGCATGGAAAATGAAAATCTGAGCTGGTTTAATTTATGAGCAGAAATACCAACAAATAAAGATACAAAGGTCATTGACTTTTCAAGAATTTTCAAAAATCTTTTTCTCTATAAGAACTGCTGAATTGCAAAGAGCATCAAGACAAAAATACTGCTGGAAAAATGGATTGTAAATGGAATTTCTCATCTACATGTTGGTTTTGTTTACTGATGAAAGTGTTAATTAATTTCTATTTTGCTTGCCTTGATGGTGTTTTAGCTGACATATTTCATACCTCCATTTCTGTTTACGTTATATCATAAAACCATACTTTTTCGTTTGTTTTTAATTTTGTTTATTGCAGTTTGAGAGTGAATGTAATTGTGTAAGTAAATGAAATATTAGAGAAAGCACACAAAGAGTAATGGAGTTACAACTTCCTTTTGTGAAGTCTTAGGCATCTTATCCATTATATACCATCTGTTTGGAGCCAGAAGGGCATTAAGTCCGTATAAAATGATATGAGTTAACGCCCTTCTGGCTCTGAACAGACGATATTTACCGGATGTAGAACACGGCCTGACAGTAGGTCACATGTTGGAATTTTAATACATGTATACCTGTGACGAACACCGACTGGAAGACTTCAGTGTGTTCATACTCTGTGCACACTGTGTGTATTTCTTGTTTACGACCAAACGTTAGATATACATTGATACAATGTATTTGCTTACAGCCACTACCTTATCACTCGCAGTATACATGTCACATATGCTTACATTAAAGTAGATGCACACAAAATACATGTAGCTGCACCAAGCTTACAAAGTCACAAATTAACAAAAATCAGCCGAACACACAATACGTTGCATCCGTGCAGAAATGCCCTCAGGCGATGTGAAAGACGTTCTCTCGTAAATCAAAGAAAGGAGAAAAATTTGCTGTCAAATGCTTCATGATTTCTTCAAAACATATTCAGAAGGAGGAGAACAGTATCTCCAAGACAATGTTACAATTAGATTTTCATTTCAAAATTTATCATATTTGTGAAAGGCTTTTCTGTGCTCAATACATTTAGGGGCATCTTTGCGCTGATGTAACGTTATGCAAAGCCTCACTTTTCTAAAAACAATATGTATAACTACAGAAATGTTCCATGGTATTAGCTGTTGTATACAGAAATTTAGATGGCAAATTCTGAAAATGAACTACACCTAGCCAGTGGTTCTCAACCTATATGATCTTTAGGGGGAGAGGGGGGGGGGGGGGGGGGGGGGGGGGGGTCATGTGGAAGTAAAAAAAATATGAGAAATCCTTTCAATTTGTGCACTCCTCACCTGTTGAACAGGATTTGATTTCAGTATAACACACATTTTCCATAGATCCCACTGTCACCCCAGCCCAAGTTACATGTATCTCAAGCTTTGGTATTCATTGGGTTAACAGTTATGCTTTCATTGGTAAATCTTCACTAGTATAATTAGAAAAATGTCAATCCAAAAGGAATATTATACTCTTTGTTTATCCTTCAAGTCATTTATGATGTCATAATTCTGACTGAGAATGTTCCATTGGGTTGTTGGGCATAGAGAGGTTGAGAGCCTCTTCTTTGAAGTAACACAGGACAATTGTGTATGCTATGGTTGAAGGTGCTTCAGAATGTTCTTAAAGCCAGAGCAAACTGCACCCTTGTATGGGATTTTGAAATAGCGCCCTCTCAGTGCTAAACTACTGGTTTTGTTCCCTTTTTGCTCCCATCATGCTCTATTCTGATCAGTGAGAGCTTTATTTTTTGAGTAACATCTGTTAAAATGTATTTGTATTCATACTAAGGAAATTCACAAGAAGCCACAAAGGATATAATGTTTCTAAGAGTCTCTGGTTTTGAGTAGCCGTAAGTTGGCGCTGTTGTAAATACATCATAATAAGGGTCAGTTCACTGTTGCTTTAATCCAAATGCTAAAATTTCTTTTACATGGGTGTGGTTCAATCCTGCAAAGTGAGGTTGGTTAGTCTCTGCATTTTAAGGAATTATTCTACAACATGGCAAACTGGGAATACAGTGATGATGATGTAATTGGGGTCATGAATAGGGCTCATATCATCTATTTACTGGGTTTAATGATGTTACACTGGCATCAATGGTGTGCACACACACGTAAATGTATCATTAGAGAATTACTTTTTATCTTGTATAAGCTTCAATGAAAGTGTTATCGTTATAAAAAAATAATAATTCAAATCTAACTTTTGATTAATTAATTCATTTATTCCTTATCAAGTTGGACACCTTACATATACATGTATTGTTCCTTTGCTTCAGCTGTTTCTGAAGCTTGCCCTCCTTAATTTTAACCCACTGAGTTTGATTCGATTTCTGCATAACCAAGGATCTCCATAGATTATTCTGGGCTTAGTATTCAGGGGGTTAAGGTTGGTAGAAACTTCAAGTACATGATGATATCATTCAGTGATATTTCATTTGGTATATTTTGAACAGCTTGAAGAGGAGAAGAACCAGCTGAATAACAGGATTATGGCCCTCAATACAGAGAAAGATGAAATCAACAAGAAACTCAAAGAAACAATGGAAGGTAAGTCACATTGTTGTAATTACTTCATGAATATTCATTTCTAAGGATTCTGCGATTTTTATGCCTCCTTCCATCGAAGGTGGTGCCAGAGGCATTATTCCTAATCAGTCCCAAGACAAGTCTAAACTTTTGACTATGTGAAACATGTATTTAGAGGGAAATATGTTCCCCTACTAATCCTCTTGTAACCATTCCCCCTTCATCATCCTAATCTAGCATCTCAAGGAGGAGACATTGGAGACTAAGATCTTGGAGAAATGGAGCAGGAAAAATATTGTGGCAAAGAAAGTAGGAAGAAAAAGCAATTTTCCCCCTTCATTCTGTCCCACTTCATATATAGAAATATTCACCTTACACCCCTCTGACCCTCCTTTCCTTCCCTAATCCTTTCAGCTCAAGAGACCTTGCAGACCCATAACCAAGAGTGGGAGAAGCAGAAGGAGGAGAACAAGAAGTTCCTCGTGGAGGAGTTTAAGAGACTTCTTCTGTATTCTATTTTGTATCAAGAGTAGAAATACAATGTATACACCTCTCCTAATCCCCTCCCACCTGTTTCAGTTCAAGGAGCCTTGGAGGCTAAGAACCAAAGAACTGGAGAAGGGGATAGAGTAGAATGTCAAGAAACTCCTCTAGTGGGGTGTTGCAAGAAAGTTGCAATCAATTGCAAATACTTGCTAATTTTGAAACAACCATTCTGATTGGCTCAGAGTCTGCCCTTTTAAGAAGACATGCATGCAACAATGATTTTGATTGGCCAGTGACAATCAGTTGCAACTTGTAATCAATTGCAACTTTCTTGCAACACCCCATAGGAGGAGATGAAAAACAAGCATGTTTTATTCAATATTTATTCTGTCTTGTATCATTCAGGAGTAGAAATACTTGTATGTGCCCCTCCTAATGCTGTTTCCCCCTTTCTCCCCACCCCCCCCCCTTGCCCTATAGCACAAGAAGCCCTGGAGACGAAGAACCAGGAGATGGAGAAGCAGATGGAGCAGAACAAGAAGCTCTTGGGGGAGGAGAAGCTGAAGAAGGAGCAAGCCGTCAGCAAGCTGGCCGAGATCATGAACCGCAAGGACTTCTCCAAGAGGGACAAGAAGGTGAGCCAGGGCCAGATGAGACAGAAGGAGAAGGAATGCAGGAAGCTTCAGCAGGAGCTCAACCAGGAGAGAGACAAGTATGGCCAGATGGTCACCAAGTTCACCAAGGAGAAGGAGGAACTCACAGTGGTAAGTTTGAATTTTATAGTGAATGCTAGACATTTGATGCTGTTGTTTGCTTTCAATATGTTTTATTATGTATTTCAGTCATTATTGGTAGGATTGAATATATCATAGAAAAAATGTGAGGAAATTACAATGCCCTGACCGGGATTTGAACCTGGGACCTTGGCTTACATGACCAGTGCTACTGGCATATAGTATGGTTGGTATGGAAGTATCCCACTGCGCTGATGCAAAGAGACGGGCTAAATGTAAGACTGTTGATTTGCCTCGATGGGAGCTTGGATAGCTCATTTGGTTGAGCACTGGTCACGTAAGCCAAAGTCCTGGGTTCAACTCCCAGTCTAGGCATTACGATTTCCTCACATTCCTTTTCTATGATATGTATTTCAAGTGAAGGTGTTGTGGTTAAGTGATTCATTCACTTGGCCCTTACTCTGAGGGTTGAGGGTTCGAATCCAGCTTAGCACTAAAGTCCTTTGTCAAGATATTGATTTATGTTTGCTGCCCTCCACCCATGTGTAAAATGTACTTGTATCAAACCCATCAAGGCTAGTAGTCTAATTCAATATTGTCTGTAAAAGATCTCCAATGGGTATTCAATTGGATATTAATGGGTCGATTTCAATGGGTTAATGGGGACCAACTGCCAATAGGGACCAATTGATTTTTAATGGGTAGATTTCAGTGGGTTAATGGGGACCCATTGGTTCACTTTCACTTTCCATGTACTCCAATTGCCAATTGATATTCATGGGGACCTATTTATCTTTGTATAATTTCACAACTGTATTCTCTAAAATTTTATCAGCATTGTGAATGGCTTGAATACTGTTGTTGTAATATTGCCTCTTACTGTCTGTACATGCATCATAACTTCTCCCTCTGCACACTACCAAGAACAGTTTGCCATGCCAGTGACTTTCAGCTTCAATTGGACAGCAGAGACAGGGAGCTTGAGCAGTTGTAGCAGCAGATCAAGAACTTGACAGCCATGCATGCATTGTTATCATCAACCTCATAAGCAGAAGCAGCATAATTTTTTCTTCTCATTACTAATATTACTGTTATTGGTGCTGGGGTTGTTTCATAAAGCTGTTCGTGACTTTGTGAACGACTTGAATATGAATTGCCAAATTGGATGCCCAAAGTTTTTCCTGATGTTTTAACAAAGTGTGACTGCATAATCTCAATTAAATTGTGGCAAAATATATACTTCATAATAAAAATGGGCTCAAACAATAGTAACGTTAATCTACGTCTGCATATTTGACCTTTAGCTGATGTAGTTTATAATGATCGAGAATCCCATTTGGCTTGCCATATTCAAGTCCTTCGAAGAGCCATTCGTAACAGCTTTATGAAACACCCCCATTTACACAGCAGTACCAAGAGTAGTACGCAGGGTTCTCACTAGAAAAAAAATCCACACACGGTTCCCACTCTGCGCGAAGCGTGGAAGTTTTGGAAGTTTTACGGAATAGCACCTAAAGTTAGGTGTGGCGGCATTATATGCTATAGTAAAAGGATAAAAAATACTTCTTGGTAAGCAGGAGTTGTCTACTAATGGCATAAAAGTAAAAATGCATTGCCAAAAAGCAGAACAATCTGTGACATTTATCATTACTGTAAGGAATATATACTCCAATATTTTTTTTACCCTTGTTGCTGCGCATGGTGCAGCAATTTCACACATGGTTCTTCCTTGTCTGAAACCCTTTACGCATGGTATTGGAACCATGGGTGTTATGTGCTGGCGAGAACCATGGTAGTAAGCAAGCACTGTAAGCTTCAGCTTGAACTGGAAAATGGAGACAGTGCATTGGAACAGCTACTGCAACAAACAAAGAACTTGACTGCCATACATGTATTCTAACATTCTTGTTTTTCTTTGTTTCCTTTCTAACAGCAATTCCAAGAGGAATATGCCAAAAACTGCGAGCTTCAGCTTGAGTTAGACAGTAGGGATAGTGAACTGGAACAGCTACAGCAGCAGATCAAGAACCTATCAGCCATGCATGCATCGGACAGCGCTAGTATCAACAGCGCAGGAGAGGCAGAGAATGGCCAGGGTATGTTCAACAATCAGTGGCCTTCTTTTAACACAGCTGTTTCTTGTGAATGATATTATGTTTGTAAATCCATTGCCAATACAAGATGCTAATAGTATAAGTCAAACTTAATGAAAAATAACCTGCAAAATTCACTAGTGTTCCAAATCAAATTAAGTAGGCCTTGAAACATTTCAGGGAGGTGCTTTTGGAAAATTAAAGCAATATTGCAAGTTGCTTGTATACATTGTGGAACTGAATATATATGATTTATTTGTACTTCACAGTACACTGTTTTGGTAGAAGTCCCCCCTGGTTTCATGCACTGGGAGAACCCTATTACACTTTGTTTGAAAGTGCACAGTGGTAAATGCCAACACAGGATATGGTCCTATCCACTATGAACATGACAGACAAAGAAAGTGGACAAAATAAACAACCCCTCATTCTACCCTTCACAATGGTTCTGGTAGTCAAAAGCACATCACTTCACTGCTATTGTCTAAAATATGAGGAACAGGTGTCACATGCATATTCACCTGGAACTACATGATTAAAAATAATAGCTGTGAAGCGATGTGCTTTTGACTACCAGAACCATTGTGAAGGGTAGAATGAGAGGTTGTTTATTTTGTCCGCTTTCTTTGTCCGCCATGTTCATAGTGTATCTCTTGTGATACATATATTATTATTATATCCGTAATATGGAATCCTTCGGGGGGGGGGGGGGGGGGATCTGATATTGCGATCCATAAATAGTAGTACTATTCACGAATACTATTCATAGCGGACATCACGCTCAAAAAGAGCGTACTCTGCTGTGACATCATGAAGCTGTGCACATGCATTGCCTTAGGTGTGATGATGACATCATTTCCCTAATTTAATTACTCCCTTGTATTTACCCAATGTATTTGCCCAATGCAATCCTTGCCTACATTTCTTATTTGTTTGAATGAAATGATCCGTCTATGCTTTGTGCATTTACTAAAGATGACGGTTATAAACCAAAAATATACTGCCTGTTCGAGTGTCTGGTTAAACTATGGTGCCCTCACTGACTAGAATGCAACTATTTTCCTTCGAGGCTGCTCCCCTCAGGAAAATAGTCCCATTCATGTCACTTCTTGTAGCTTAGTTTCCAATCAGACCCTTTCACAGCCGTATACATGTATTTGTATGATGTCTTCCCATTTCAGGTGGTAGACTGGAGGGATGGCTCTCTCTACCAGGCAAGAACCTTCGTCGTCATGGTTGGAAGAAACACTTTGTGGAGGTCAGTTCGAAGAAGATCCTCTTCTATGAATCCGAGGAACAGAAGTCTCAGAAGAAGCCTTACCTGGTGCTAGCTATAGAGTAAGTATGGACACTCCGGTTTACTTTGAAGAAAAAATGTGATTTCATTTGTGAGGGATAATCTTTAAGCCAAACTCTTAAGGAGAAACTTGAAGGAGATCTCTTCTATGAACCTGAACAAGAAATTCTAAAATAAATTATTCCTTGTGTTAGCTATAGAATAAGTTTGAGACTTGTGTTAGTTGCATGTACAGAATAAATATATATTTTTTTGTGACTAGCGATAGGGGAAGCGGAAGGAGGGAGTGTGCTGCTGTATACAGTGGGCAAATAGCGACTGATATTGGTGATGTTGATAATGGTTAAAATAGTGGTGGTCCTGATGATAGTGATGATGATGAAGATGATGATGGTGGTTGTGGTGATGGTGGTGGTGGTGATGGTGGTGGTGGTGGTGGTGGTGGTGGTGGTGATGATGATGATGATGATGATGATGATGATGATAATGATTATGATGATGGTAATGATGATGATGATGATGATGATGATGATGATGATGATGATGATGAGATAATGATGATAATAATAATGATGGTGATGATGATGAAGATGATTATGATGATAGTGGTGGTGGTGGTGGTGATGATGATGGTGGTATTGATGATGATGATGATGATGATGAGACAATGATGATAAAAATAATGATGGTGATGATGATGAAGATGATTATGATGATAGTGGTGGTGGTGATGGTGGTGCTGTTGGTGGTGTTAGTTCCGACAGTAGTTCTGCAGGTAATGTGATCTTCATTCTTCATTCATAATTATTCCTACAACAGTAAACTCTTCCATGTGCGCGCTGTGACGCAAGGTGATGTGATCCGTGCCGAGGCTAGGGACATTCCAAGAATCTTCCAACTTCTCTATGCTGGAGAGGGTGAAAACAGAAGGATGATTCCGGATGAAGCTAACGATAACCCAGAGGTATGTACAGATAAATGCCATTTTTTGAAAATTTTAAAGTAAGGTCATCATCATGTAGTACAAAATGATATTTTTTCAAACGATATATTGCTCATTTATTACATATAATGTATATTGTTAAAGTTATGGTCAAAAGTAGCATATATTTTCTTATTACTTTCTTTATTTTCCCAGATCTTTACCTGCAAATGTCTGAATTTGACAAAAAGGGTCCTATTGGTTTTTGCATTCGAACTCTTCATTTCCTTACCCTCCATTTGGCAATTCTTTTAGTTTTCGTTTGTTGCTGCTGTTTGCTTGTAAAAATTAATGTATTTTGAAGGAATATGCATGGACAGAAACCATGGGGAAATGTTCTGTACTTAACAATTAAAGGCATTGGCTAACTTTGTGAGCAGCTCATTTAAAAAATTCTCAAACTAAGATGAAACATGTGTATTAGTACTTGTATTTGTACTCAGAAACCCTGAAACCAACCATAATTTGAAATGAAAAACAGTCAATAAGATGCAAATGCTGATTTTATTAGTGTTGGTCTCACAAGACACTTTAGCTAGAGGAGCATTTTCAACCAATTAAAATAGAAACCGTTGGTTGCACCTCTCTTCTTGTACTATACATGACATGCATACACATACACTGTGCAGGTGAACTCTGTGCACATGTCCTGTCTGTGCAACCGACCACTATATTTTCTTCAAACATTGGTTTGCATTTTTAATATTTAAAAATACTTACTGTCGACATTATACTTTGAAACTTTCAGACAGTTATTTTAAAACTATAACTTTTGTGTTTATACCATTGTCAAGTAACAAAATGAGAATTGTTTAAATTCTTACAATGTTAGCCTTTTACTTTAATGTGTAGAAAAATAGTTAATTTGAACTTTACTGCATGTTGCCAATTTGAAGGGTTCTGATTCTGTATTAACTATCCAAAGTTTCTTTCATCAAGCACTATAGAGTAGTCAAACAAAATTGTCCATTCTTGATTTTTTACATTTTTCAAAAACCTCACTCTTTGAGAAAGTTTTGTTTATGCTCATTTTAAAGATAAACTTTAGTTCTGGTCATGCCATTACAATCTGAAAAAAACTTTCAAAAAGAGGTAGATTAGTTGTACATAAACATGTATACCTTGTATGAGATTTGGGGATTATCAAATTGATAAGAAATTCACTCACTATCTCCAGTAGGCACTGAGACTGCCTACCAAAATGAGTATTGGACCACACATAAAATCTGGCATGAATGTTCGGCCCAAACATCTCAGCTACTTCTTGTCTATTTCGAATATTAGGGCCTTTGAAAAGCAATCCTTTCTGGCGAACCTTGTTACTAAGATATTTTTCCTAACTGATATAAAAAAGAATGAGAAAGCGCAGTACATTATTTTTCACCTTTTCCCAGAACTCAAGTTTCCGTTTAAAGGGAATGCATGATAAATTCTCCATATCACAAATATGAGATTCAACAATAGAGGGCACCATCTGCGCAGGTCAGCACAAGGGCAGATACAAATCCAGTGCCGACGATTTGACAAGATTTCTTCCGGCTTCCATAGAAAATGTACAGCCAGGTTAACAAATACCTCATTTGACGAAAATATTGTTCAGGTTTCATAAACTCTCCTGATAAGTTTATTATTAGATCCGTGCAGGTAGTATGAGAATTTGTTGCTTGCATTTTCTGGGCTCAAAAACTATAATTTTTACGGGACTTGATGAAACTCGACCCATTATGTTTGTATAGAAACCGGAAGTGCCCTTGTCTACGCTGTGTGTGGAAAATATCGTCCTCTACTGTTGAATATCATATTATTTGCTTCACATCCACTTAAAGGCATTGGCTAACTTTGTGAGTAGCTGATTTAAAAAATTCTCAAACTAAGATGAAACATGTGTATGAGTACTTGTATTTGTACTCAAAAACCCTGAAACCAACCCTAATTTGGAATGAAAAAGTGTAAGTTAGACGCAAACGGCGATTTTATTATCCTTCGTCTCACGAGACAATCACTAAGAGGACCACTTTGCTTGAATTTGAAAATGCCGTTATGTGCCTCCCGCCGCGTGATACACCAATACACACAGTACGGTAAGGCGAGTCATATGCGCATGCGCACTCCTTATGTCTATTCTGTGCAACCGACCCTCGCATATTTTTCAAACATTGGTTCACATTTTTGATACTTAAAAATACTTCCTGTGGATATTATACTTTGAAACTTTCAGACTGGTATTTTTACACTATAACCCTTATGTTTATCCCATTTTCAAGTAACAAAACAAGATTTTTTTAAAATCATAACAATGTTAACCAATGTCTTTAAGAGAAGTTTACAGACTGAATTTAATCTCTGTATCTTACAGGGAGATGAAGAAGGTACAATCGTTCACAAGAATCATAAATTCACCGTCGTTCACTTCCACATGCCCACAACGTGCGAGTGCTGCGGGAAGGCCCTCAGCAATTTAGTCAGGCCTCCGCCTGCCCTGGAATGTAAATGTGAGTATGGGGGCACTCTTCGATTGCTCCAAAACTTTACCACTGGTTGATTACGTGTATTTTTCTTCTCTGAGGTCCGTTCAAACAAGGCGTCATTTTGATTGTATCATTATCTGCAGCAATCAAGCCTGTAATAGCATTTCTGCCTATTACATATAGCTCTCTGATTCACTTTGCTTGTAGTACTGAATTAGATGATTTGATTGGAAGGGTTCTTCTGGTGTGCATAGCTGTGACATTGTTGTCATTGACAATGTTGTAGGAGACATGTTCAACCCAGCAAAAAGTCACTCTTTTCCCCCCTTATCAAGCAAGTAATTGCTTTTTCATACAATTTATATTTGATTGGGGATTCTTATGAAAACCTACTGAAAATCACTGAAGATTTTTTTCCTTTTGGACATGTTAATGAATGCCTTGGCGTACATTTGGTCAGTGCTCCATTTTGAATGATGATATGGTTATTCTTGTCAGAAATCATTGTAGAGTGAAATTAAATGTAAAAGGTTTTTCCTTTTTATTTTTACCTTTTTTTCAAGACTGCAACAGGCAACTACACTAACCTTTTTGGAAGGGTGTCCAGATTGAAGTTGAGGGGTCTGTTTGTACTGAGCCATATGTTTTTTCTTCTCTTTTTTGAGTCAGTAACATGAAGAATTGATTGATCAGGAAACCTAGTTATACTGTCTCTACATTCCAAGTTTCTGAACCCGCCATAGTTAAGAGCGATTTGAGTCAATCTTAGTCTTTGTGAAACACCCCCTGGGCTGTTAACCACAAGATATGGGGTTTGAATTCCTGCCATGGCACTAACGTTCTTTGGCAAGTATTAATCTGCATTTGCCACGCTCAGCCCACGTAAAGTAAGTGGGGTGCCTGGTAGAATTAATTCCTTGAATGCACGAAGCGCTAAGGTTACTCACGCTAAAGGCAGGGTAATGATATCTTAAGTCCTTTGGAAGCACATGGAGACGTTATATCATAATGTGATATGTGCTATACAAGAACGTCATATTATTATTGTTATTGTTTTACTAACACAAACCTTATAGATATTGCCTTTTATTTTCATTGTAAACCATCTACCAGACCTATAATGGTCAGTATCATTTATGTTTCAATGAAGTTAGTGGTAATATCCATCTATCCTTTCTTACAGTATGTCACGTAAAAGTTCACAAGGAGCATTATGACAAAAATGAAGAGTTTTGCCCACCCTGCAAAGGTAGGATACATGTCTTTGTACTTATCTGATCATAGTGATTAACGATTAAGAACCAGAGATTTAATTCTTATGTGATGTATTTAACTGAGTGGTGGTGTATTTAAACCTTTTTGGTGTATCTAAAAGTTGATGAGATATTTTAACCGGCTAGAATACCTTGAGTAAACGAGACCACCTACTCACATGAACAGAAATGATACCAAGGTTCTGTGTGAAAGTCATGAAAACTCTACAAAGCATTTCCATACCTGGATAAGTCATGACAAAAGAGAAAAAAAATTACCCAAAATAGAATGGAGAATAGTGATGATATCTTTCTTTCATCAGTAGCAATTCCATTAACCCATTCGTGACAGAAATTATTTAAAGCCTAATTTGATCAGTTTTTATTATTCAAATTGGCAACACCAACATTTTTGTTTTATTGCTACATTTTTCTTATAAAACGTCATGTATCTGAAATGAATATAAATTGACAGAAAATTATGATGATAAGTCAAAAAGTTGCCAATTTGCAGGGGAAAACAGTGATTTTAAACTTTCTATCACATTGCCAATTTAAGGATTTTAATGCTTATTTTCCTTTAAAAAAATTTCAGCATCAAACAACGAATATTGACGCAACCAAAATGGGCACAGTTTGTGTAGAATTTTTTGCTCTTTCTGCTCATGTATTTGGTATGATTTTTAGGGCTTTGCATCAAAAGATATTAGGCCAAACCACAAAATGTGGACCTCTGTCACGAATGGGTTAAGGCATTGGCTAAATTTGTGAGTAGCTGATTTAAAAAAATTCTCAAACTAAGATGAAACATGTGTATGAGTACTTGTATTTGTACTCAAAAACCCTGAAACCAACCATAATTTGGAATGAAAAAGTATAAGTTAGACGCAAACGGCGATTTCATTATCCTTCGTCTCACGAGACAATCACTGAGAGGACCACTTTGCTTGAATTTGAAAATGCCGTTATGTGCCTCCCGCCGCGTGATTCGCCAATACACACAGTACGGTAAGGTGAGTCATACGCGCATGCGCACTCCTTATGTCTATTCTGTGCAACCGACCATCGTATATTTTTCAAACATTGGTTCACATTTTTGATATTTAAAAATACTTCCTGTGGATATTATACTTTGAAACTTTCAGACTGATATTTTTACACTATAACCCTTATGTTTATCCCATTTTCAAGTAACAAAACAAGATTTTTTAAAATCATAACAATGTTAACCAATGTCTTTAATGGCAGTAACAGGGCAAGAAGTGTTGCAAGTTTGCAAATTTTATGCATCTTGGCCAAGAGAAAGGGTCATGGACATTTTAGAATATATCATGGAAGAGCCAAGGGAAAGTTCATTGTATTTTCCATTGATAAACTTTGCCTTGAATGTCTTTTCCTTTGCAGTTAACATCGATGCTGAGACAGCCAAGCATATGCTTCTCATGGCTACATCGCAGGAGGAGCAACAAAGATGGATCAGAACGCTTGGTAAACAGATCCAGGCTAAGAGAATTACGTTGCCAAGAACTTCATCTATCAACTCACCAAGGTTAGAATGCTTGCACTATGAACATGGCGGACAAAAAAAGCAGACAAAATAAACAACCTCTCATTCTACCCTTCACAATGGTTCTGGTAGTCAAAAGAACATCCTGTCACAGTTATTATGTTTAATCATGCAGTTCCAGGTGAATATGCATGTGACACCTGTTCCACATATTTTAGACAATAGTAGTGAAGGGATGTTCTTTTGACTACCAGAACCATTGTGAAGGGTAGAATGAAGGGTTGTTTATTTTGTCCGCTTTCTTTGTCCGTCATGTTCATAGTGTGGTTTATTTATTCATATATTTGGTTATTTGTTTGTTTCGTGTGACTGCTGAGAAAGCATGAATGCTGCTACATGTAAGTAAGCAACCAGAGGACCGAAAGCTTTAAGTTCTCTCTGATGGACCTGGGTTAATGAGGATTAATGCCTTACCAAAGGGCACTAGCTCACTCACTTGGTTTCGAACCCGGGTCACTGGATAATAAGACCAGTGCTCTACCAAGTCAGATATCGTTCCTCTCCATGTCAGTATACAATGCATGTACATCATGTCATACATGTATATGGCAGGAATTCACAAAGGTGGTTTAAATTTAGAACATGGTTTATGCAGATTTCATGGTATAATTGCACTTGATTCAGTATGTACACTTAGAAAGGTCCAATCATGAATGTGCGTATTGGTTTATAAAAATTAATTTTAATAAACCGTGGTCAAAACCGTAGCAACTAGCGTGAATTTAGCGCCCTTTGCCAAATGCGCGCATTCATTACTGAACCTTTCTAAGTGTATGTGCTAAAATCAAGCGTACTTATACCATGAAATCTGCATAGACCATGGTCAAATCTAAACCATCTTTGTGAATTCTGGCTTATATGTGTCTGTAAAATGAGTCAATGGATTCATTGTTAAGGCATGTTCACATGTGAAACGGCAATTTTTTTTGTTGTTGTTGAATTTTTAAACTTATTATTATTACTTTTTTTTGGGGGGGGGGGGGGGACATACCCTACTGGCTTTTTCAGGTGTCTTTTTCCCATTTTTTTTGGAGAAACATACCCTATTGTGTCAACCACCCCTAAAAATTCAGGGGGGGGGGGGACATACCCTACTGGCTTTTTCAGGTGTCTTTTTTCCATTTTTTTTTTGGAGAAACATACCCTGTTATGTCATCCACCCCATAAAATTTGGGGGGGGGGGGACTTGTCTCCATGTCTCCCCCTGCTTGCTGCCCATGTAGTTGGCAACGTAGAGGATGAAGTACCATGTACTGACATGTCTCCCTTTGCAATTCATCTAAATATTTTGTTGTTTTCACTTTGATTAGGAGCGTTGAAGTACCTTCCCGTCACGGCAACAAGCCAGCTCGAGTCACCTCGTCCTCCAGCATGAACAGAGGGAGGTAGCCACGTCCACCCAGTGTCATGTGACCTTATCATGTGACAGTGCATGGTTTCAGAGTGACCGAGCCAAAAAAAATGAACTACGATCTAGTCATTGCATGATATGGGAAGCAGGGGAATTTATGAATTTCAGCATGAAGAAGCATCATTTACTGTAATTGTGATGATGGCGGTAACCTGGCTTTCATGTTGCAAACCTCAGAGACATCAGGTCTGTCTGAGGTATTCTCTCATAGCATCTGCCACTGGAATGACTCACAGAAGAAAGTGTCGGTTTGGCGAAAGAAGGACAGGGATTATTTTTGGTCAGGTTCTCATCATCCGATGTATTTTGCACATGTGGCAGAAAAATGTGTGTACACGCCGATTGTAAAAGTCAGATCAATGCTTTCGGTATGACATGCTTTTGACATTGTATGGACTCTTCGTTATTCTTTCAGCGCTCCTGCAACAGGCTGAGAGAGGGCGCCATTCAAGTCCAGGTCTGTTCCCATTGCCAAATCAATTTGTGCTGCACACAGTGGTAACAAGAGGCACTTGGTTTCAAGTGTACGTGTGTGAAGCCTGCAACCTTTTGAAAGCTTTAAAGGTTTTTGTCTGTACAAGAGCTTGCAAATGTGTCTTTGATACCGTGGAGCATGTGTGGTTATGGTGCTCTCTCTCCCACATTTGCTTGTCTCTGTTATGATGATGCATGCAATTTTTTAAATGAACGAGATTCAAAGTCTAGAAACCTGTGCCTTCCAATGTACAAGTACACCAGTAAGGCTATTTTGATATTTCTATCTTAACCCATTTGTGACAGGAATCATTTAAAGCCTTATTTGATCAGCTTTTATTCTTCAAAATGGCAACACCAACATTCTTATTTTGTTGCTGCATTTTTCTTATAAAACGTCATGTATCTGAAATGAATATAAATTGACAGAAATTATGATGAGAAGTCAAAAAGTTTCCAATTTGCAGGGGAAAACGGTGATTTTAAACCTTCTATCACATTGCCAATTTAAGGATTTAAGTGCTTATTTTCCTTTAAAAAAATTTCAGCATCAAACAACGAATATTGACGCAACCAAATGGGCTCAGTTTGTGTAGAATTTTTAGCTCTTTCTGCTCATGTATTTGGTATGATTTTTAGGGCTTTGCATCAAAAGCTATTAGGCCAAACCACAAGATGTGGACCTCTGTCACGAATGGGTTAAAGGCAAAGTCCACGCCAGAAGTTTCTCTGTTTCAATAAAAGGAGTTAAATTTGAAAAGCATTTAAAAAAAGAAATGAGCAAAATCGGTCAAAGAATAAGAAAATTACACTCATTTACATTTTCTAGTAAATTACTCTTGGCTCTGCAAATTGGCAACACTGATGACATCATATGCGAGAAGCTCTCCTTTCACTTTGTACATGGAATTTCACATTTTCTCAATTTTCTTGGAAGTTACACATTTTCTAACCCCCATAGTCAATGTATGTTCAGAAGAATTGCTTTTTACATAACATACTTTGACCTATGGGGTGAGAAAATATGTGAAATTTCATGTACAAAGTGAATGGAATGCTGCTTGCATATGATGTCATCAGTGTTGCCAATTTGCAGAGCCGAGAGTAATTTACTAGAAAATGTAAATGAGTGTAATTTTCTTATTCTTTGACCGATTTTGCTCATTTCTGTTTTAAAATGCTGTTCAAATTTAACTCCTTTTACTGAAACAGAGAAACTTCTGGGGTGGACTTTCCCTTTAATCGGGTTTATAAAAGTCACTACATACATTTCTGATAGGGTTTTTTTATTTTTCACATTTGGGTTTATGAAAGTCACTACATACATTTTAATTCAATTTGAATTTAACCTTATTTGATGATATAACAGGTGTTAGTAATCTGGGGCCTGTTTCTCAGAAGCTTCGTAATTGTAAGTTTGTGGACATGCCATTGAAAAGCATGTTTCTTCTGTAACACGTGTCTCCATGGGCATGGGGTGTCCAAAAACTTACTACGATTTCAAGAAACGGGCCAAGTGCAGGTTTGCGACCTTTTCTTGATGAATTAAACAATGTTTTATCCTACAGTTATTTTCTTCATGTGGAAGCTAGGCTTTATAGTCTTTAAAGTTGGTCAAAAAAAAAAACCAAAGCATGGCCTAAAGTTTATAAATGGAGACTGAAAATAGTCAATAGCCCCTGCAACAGGTTTAACTGCCATTTCATTCTTTTTTTTTTCTAGTCACAACCAAAATGTAAGGTACTAGTGTTGGTCTGAAGATAAAAACTAACAAATTTCATCATAATTTGTTCTTTAAAAATAAGGTATTTTGCCTTTCCTCAGATCAGAAGAAATAGTTGTAAGCATTAATATGTTGTTAAATGAGTTCCCTTTTGTCATTAAGTTTAATCGTGTGTGTAAATTAACTGCATGAGACATTGCAGAGAGTGTGTGGATTCATTGATGCATGAAATTGGACAGCAGAATTAATGAGTTGAGTATTATTTCTAATTTTGTTTTATTTTATTGAGGATTAAAGTAGAGTTAGGCAAGGAATATAGATGGGTGAATAGATTGTTCGGAATGAAAGGGATGGAGAGATAGACAAAAAAAGCAAAGGGAAGTATGTCACAGAGCTTTAGCTCCATCGGTTCATGGTTCGATTCGCAGTTGTGACCTTATGTCCCTTTTAGCGCCCTCTCGATTATTGTGGCAGTTGTCATTCATCTGAAGCCATATGAAACAGCCCAGATTTTTTGAGTCTGCACAGGGATATTTATACATGTATATATTTGATATTTTCTGAAGTTCTTTTCTCTTATCATTGCTATAAGAAACTCCTCGTGAGCATACCAGTACTTTGTAACAAAGCTGCATATTAAGCATGACTAACACAATTAGATGGACATTTATTCTTTGACTTGAAAAAGGGCAGAAATCTTAGGGGTTTTTTCATGGAAAAAAGAACGCCAGTTCACAAATTCCATAGAAATCAATTCAAACATGGGCCGCGGGGTTGGGTTGGGTTGGGGCTAAAAATTATTTTTAAAAATCATAAAATCAAAAGAAAAACTAAATTCATATTGCTCACAGGCTCACAAAACCATAAAAACTCAAGGGCTTCAGGGAACTGTTTGGGTGTCGGCACACCTTTACTCAAAAAAAAGAAAACCGTTCCGTAGCCTCTGAAACAAACATTCCCCATATGTGACAGCAATTCTATGTCATCTTGTAGACATGATTGGGGATAACTTGGATCTTTGTCTGTTTATCCACCTCTTTTTATCTCTCATTCTGTTTATCAATCTATTCCGGCACATGGTATCTCATAGAATCTTAGAGTTTTGTAGTCCAGCATTTATTCTTTTGAAAATTTGTTGATTCATTCTATGTCTTGAAAATTTAAAGTCAGTACTGATAATTATGTGAATTGTTGATCCACGTTGTACTAAGATTGCATGTTTACACAAGGAAACAAGTTATTTTAGGTCAGTCCCATATGTACATTTACATGTTGGTTGAATGCTTCCTTCTTGGCTGGAGTACACATTTACAATGAATTCAAGGTTTTGTTTTTCATTTTACACTGAAACTGAAAGTGTTTGTTCTCCGATACAGGAAAAGTGAAAAACATGGAACTATTAGAAAATTAATATCAACTGATTGTATGTATTCTATGTATATTCTCTCAGCTTCGTCAGACTCGGTTGATCTTGTCTTTCCAAAAGATTTTAATATGAAAGTTTCATGACATGAATGTCACATATCATGTAGCTCATATATACATTTGAGAGAATACATGTACATTGGAACACCATGTAAAGATGGAGAATGGATAGTGACCGTTGCAGATACCTTCCGATACCATTTTCTTCCGGGGGGGGGGGGGGGGGGGGGGGGGGGGTGAACTTGTCTTTGAGATCTTGATGTTAACAGTATATTGCATTTCCGTATCATCTGCTGGGAAACATATACATGCATTGTTTGATTGTTTGATTTTCCACATCTTCCTGTTTCTGAAAACTGAATGCCATCTGGAAATCATCTTCGTGTATCTGTCTTTCATAAATGTACATGTATATATCTTCAACGATGTCAATTTAGGGATTACAAAGAAAAGAGTTATATCTTGTGAATATTGAAATATACATAAATACATATAAAAATGTTGATTTAAAATAATGGTGAATTTCGAGCTTTATGTAAGATGGACAAATATTGATCGTACTCTCTATAAAATTTTGCACACAATTTTGGGAGTCATGTCCTTCACTGCTTCTGAGTTATTCATTTGTTGTATAGATGTTCAAATCAACACCATTACGCTTTGTGCTAGTAGTACTACTGCTTTTCAGGACATATTCACTTCTGTGCTGCCATAAAATCCTTGTGATCTGTAATGGAAGTGTGATACTTGGACTACTATCTTATATGTCAAAATTACAGGCCGGAATTTACAGAAGAGGTTTAAACCAGGGGATGGTTTAAACTTGAGTAAGTGTACCAAAATTAGTGTAAATTGGCACATATTGGCCATGCATGCACTTAAAGAAAACACATAATTGGACCAGAATTCTGTGCGCACGTACACTTAAAAAAAAATGGGAGAGGGTTTAAACTTCTTTTGTGAATTCCGGCCACAGAGTGTAGACTCTAGAGTTATGACTTTATTTGACTTCCTGTGAATTCTGACATCAAAAATCAAATGAAGTATGAAGTATGAATTTTTCATAGCAATTATTACAGCTGATTGGGAGTGTGAAATCTTGCAGAATTTGGCTTGCATATGAAGAGGTTCCATGGTTTGGTACTGATGCACATTCATGCGTCATAAATGGAAAAATATTGATGCTGTTGATATTTAGGCTTTGAAAAAAAATCATGTCAAGTGAATTCTGGAATTAAGTCAGTTTATTAAGTTTCAAAGAAATTGTTTCAAACTTTCTTGAATCTGTATGGAATTGAAAAAACTTCTTGAGTCTTTGAAAATATATGTGTGCATAAGGTGTTTTCCAGTAATTTCAGGATTTGTTTGATATTTCATGCATTTGCCTTGAAAGTCCATATGATTTTTTTTTGCTTTTTCAGTTTTAGATTTATGCTTGTATAATTCCAACTTTAAGCACGCATCTGGGTCTAAAGCCAGGCTCAAACAAATGAATTTAGACCAAGGTCTAAGCCTTTTCTTTTGTTAAACATGACCTTAGAAAGAGCGCCAGGTATAACTAGAGGAGTAGAACACCAACTGCCGAGTTTGTTGCATCTGTTAACAGACAGAACGGCATAAGCTTGTATCCTTGATCATGGAGTTAATGCCCTCTGGCTCTCAGTCGGAGATAGAACCACTGAAGTTATGAAGGGTAGCAAGTTCCAAATCTTCTGTTGGCTGTCCACTGCCTGTCAAAATGTCAAAAATGTATATCTGCTCATATTATATTGCTTATTTATCATGGTTTATCATTCAAAGAGCACAAATACTATGCTGTGCTATGAGATTACTCAGAAGGCAAGAGAGAGATAGACAGAACGCAAAAAGATTATACAATAACTGTTATCATCACCACCAGAACAAAGTGCTTCCATATTTTTCAGACTTTAATAATTATTTGTATACTTGAGGAAGTACTGTTTTATTATGTATATATAGTATGAAAATGGCATTGCTATTTCTTCTGTGCCTGTATGTATGATGCCCCTTCTTAATTATGAATGTGTATGACATTATTCCGGACATAAAATTTTGTTTGTTGCTTTCACTTTATTATTTAAAGAATTATTTTTATTTCAGTTAATTTTCTTTTCTTGATTTGATTTGGTGAAGTCAATGATTTATTAAATACCTTTAAGGTTTAGTATGTTTCTTTTCAGTTTCTAATGATTTCTAAGATGCTCCAACAGCAGTATTTAAGAAATATATAGAAGGCATGATTTTTTAAAAACTATTCCTTAAAACAACATATAGATGCAGGGGTTATCCGTATGTTCTAAATTTGTTATATGATTTGTATGATATTTTCTGGCTTTGTGTTCCACAGTTGTTTTCAGGGCATACTATCTTGGTGTCGTACTCTTGTGAATTTCTTTACCAAAACCCTTCAAACCCTTCAGTACCATGCTATTTATTGTATAATTTAATCTTGTTATCTTTGTATGTGAGATTAATTGTGGTGTCCACAGTACATTGTACCATCTATAGACATTTACGTTGGTTACTGTTTGCTTTCAATTTTATACATATTTATACCATATTAATTATGTACATCCATAATGGATTGTTATTAAGAAAACCATATTGCTTTATGTAACTTCTATCATTTAAACATGTAAAGTATTATGTTTGCAAGAACAATAATTTATCAGAAATCATTGTGTAAATATATTTTGGAAGGAACATGTAAGATTTGGAAATAACTTGTATTATGGAATTCAATCATTATTTTCATAATTAGAATTGGTTGTTCTACTTTAAGTGGAGAATTTAAATGAGGGACATGATGGAAATGAGAAAAAATTAGTATGAATTTTTTTCTGACAAGTATTTTGTTCTGTGGACACTCTAATTGTGACCTATTAACCTTCGACCCCAATGTGACCTCTCCACTTGATCAAGACTTTCTTGCCTTACTTTGATCAAGTTAGACTGGAGATGGTTCTTTTCTGGTATAGTTTGACTGGATCTCATTTTGGGGGAAGACAGTTGGTTTATAGAGATGCTATAGTTAAGGAGATATGTAGCAATGTAATTTACAGTTATCAGAAGTAGAGATTTCACAATAAAGAATGAAATAGTTCATTTAATCTTTTAATTCTTTGAATCACTTTGCATCTACTTACTTTTACTGTTTTTAAGTAATACATAAGTTTTACGAGGTGATTGAGCAGTCAGTGCCGGCATGCTGGAACATTGAAAACAGACAATGGATTTGTGGGGGGGGGGGAGCATTGTATACTGAACAGTTGATACCCCCTCAATATGTTGTCTGCTCTCAGCATCCCAGCATGCCTGGTCAGTACATCAGACATTCAAAACTATGACATCCACCATAGACCTGTCTGCTGATGTATTCAGATTCATGCATCCCTCCCCCTCCCCCCCCCCCCCCCCCCCCCCCCATATAAGAAGCCATGACAACAGGGTATTCACCTTCATGTCATGTTTGGAAAGAAGGCACCTTGTTCACATAATCTGTTGCCATGTTGGTAAGCCTGTCACAAGCTCCACGACATGACCTCTTCAGAAATATGCATGAAATTTGAATACATTAGCAAAGACACTACTGGAAACTCATTATAGCAAGGACATTGAAACCATGAAAATAACATTAAGGCTTAACTACACATCGCCGATTTAGACGGCGGTTACGGGGAAACCGCCGTGAACCGTGTCCAAGCGATGGCGAAACTCTTTAAACGCATTTTGGATAGTTTTCAACATCAGGGTTCATAGCGGATGAGTGACGGATGACTAGGGTTTGTGTACGGTGTTAACACGGTCTTTGGCGGTTCACGGCGGATTGCTGAACCGCCGTGAATGTGTGATGTGTGATTGCGCCTTTACATCGAAACTCATGTTATATCGGGATTTTTTTTTTTTAAAGAAAAGAGAATATGGAGATCAGGGACCAGCAAAATTGCCTTCTTACACCAGGGATTTTGTTATAGCAGAGCTCTTTATAATGAGTGTCCACTGTACTCTCACTATGAACATGGCGGACAAAGAAAGCGGACAAAATAAACAACCCCTCATTCTACCCTTCACAATGGTCCTGGTAGTCTAAAGAACATCCTTCACTGCTATTGTCTAAAATATGTAGAACAGATGTCACATGCATATTCACCGGGAACTACATGATTAAACGTAATAGCTGTGAAGGGATGTTCTTTTGATTACCAGAACCATTGTGAAGCGTAGAATGAGAGGTTGTTTATTTTGTCCGCTTTCTTTGTCCGCCATGTTCATAGTGAGAGCTCCTTATAATGAGCGTCCACTGTACTCTGAATATAATTACTTCAATGAGAAGAGAACTGTGGGCGTGCTCATTTTCCCTGTCATATCTGCACTTGCCGGCTATTTTCATGAAGCATTTAAATATGCATTTGCCTTGAGACCAGCTGTAACATGCACCTGTTCCGAGTTATCAATAACTAAATAGTCAGAATGCAAACTGCATATTTTAGTGTTAATAGGTTGAACAAACAATGCAGCTTGTTGATACAATGTAAGTAATATGCATTCAATAATTGAATCACATGCTACATACACGGGTAAATAGTTCACCACGAACCACTTTACAAAAAAGCAATGCAAAGAATCCACATGGTATTAACACTACATACATGGTGTTCGCTATGTCAGATATTTCTCTGACAAGCTTTTGGGGCATGAGAAGCAACACCGTTTGAGAAAACAGAATGAAACTCGAATTAATTATGGCCTATTAAATTGAGGAAGATAGGACAAAGTCGAATTTCAGAGAGCGCAACGAAACGGATCCCGATTTGTCATACAAAGAGAATACAATTTTGGAGAAAAAAAAAACAGTTTTGGACAGCCAACATAAGTGAAAGATGAGAGAATGAAATAACATGGAATCCAAATGGGTTCTGACTTGTCATGTACACAGGAGGCACAGGACGGTCAATGACAGATGAATACTGGAGACTTCAACTGGACACACGGAGCATCCCCATACAAGTCATGTAGGGCTACTGGTATGAAGGTTTGAAATTACGTTTAACCCTTTAATAGCTTTAATCGACTATTGGCACAAGAACTCGGCTGCCACCGTCGACTCTTGGCACAAGTACAATGCACTTTTTAATCCATGCGCTCCAAACATTGTGGCAGTTCTTGGGTTTTGATCCGTAGCCAGTAAGAATTTGATCTATGGTGTCCGAATTATTTACACCTGTGAGAGCGTTAGTTAAAACTGCATCGACACAAGGTACATTTACATTTAAGCATGTCCGATACCCTAGACAGGCGAAAGCCATTGATGTTCCGACAGTAGTAAAGGTGGATAATCTTTCCGATGCTCAATGGTATTAACTGAATATAATTTGTGTTGCCATAACAACACACGAATAAAGAAGGAAGACAATTTTTTCTGCTTTAATTATATTGCTAACTCGTTTATCGCTTCTCTTTACTGACGAAGAACAATCTAAAACAAATAGCTTTTATGTCCATCTTTTTATGTCCATTTCATTTTTTTTTCGTTGGTTGGGTTGGGAGAGCGGCTCTAAATTATGAGTTCCACATTCCGCCATAGCCAGCCGAAGTTGACGTCGAAGTTAAGCCTTGCCCCTCGGTTCCGATGCGGCCAGGATCCCTGTAAATATCCCTCAAGTAGGCGGACACGTGCGCCGCCGATAGCAAAATACACGCTACACACAACACGCCCAACCCGACAACCAACAAAACATCCATGATGTGTGCGCGTTGGGCGTAGTGCGCCTGCGCGGCTTCGTATTCGCGCGCCGTTAGTTGATGTGCGTCCAGTTTGACGTTGCGAGGCACTATGCAACTGATGACGAGGGTGATGACGGCTATCATGAGGAGGATGAAAGAGGCGCGCATGAATTTCATGTTCGCGCGTGGGGTCCGACAAGGTTCATCGTCTGACGAACAAGTGGAATCAGTGGAGTGACGTCGTTGTGCCATGTCGCTGTTAATGCTTGCCATCTTTTCTTGGGGTGAATCAACCGAACTTTCTGATAGATCTTTCTAGAATGTTGGAAATATTTACGGAAAAACAATGGTACTGACACTGTTTTTTGAAGGAATAATTCTCAGAAGGAATAATTCTCAGATGATTAGCTTTGTGTAACCAACAAAATGGGATAGAGGGCGGGGAACAATTTTCAGATACGGTGTACTACGTTACCATCTACGTTAGATAACAGATGAATTCGTTTCGAAGTCGCTCCTTATGATCGCACGTTTGTGTTTTAGCACAATATTTTTGTTCTTGCGTTACACTGTAATCTCTCCCTTATGCTGTACATTACTTTGACTGCTGCTTGCATTATGTTTTAGAAGTAAAAAAAAAACCTAGCTCATTCAAGTAGTCTTCGTTCTTGGTTGTCGATGCCACATTCCATGGAAAATCGTTATGTAAGTTTAGCTTTCAAGTAGACCTTCCTCCAAACAACGACCCCTTGCGTGGAGCGAGATCGGTTGTATTTGAGACCTTTCTGATGTTATAGAGTATGAGATGTTTACATCTCGTCACCGCCGACCCAAGGCTGTATCATATAAATTCTCCAGCAGTTGAGTTGAATAAATAACAAAATTGTTAGGAGAGTTCTCGATCGTGGTAACCTAGATTGATACTGGCAAAGATGTTGAAGACTACATTATTCATTCAAGGCTTGTTCCGTGAAGTTTCCATAGGTCGGCATCCAACTGGCACTTGGGAAACTCGCGTTGCAATGAAACAATGTCCTTTTCGGTCTCAGCAAAACAGTTCGACGCCCTGAATCCAATGATTAAAAAGAAGGAAAAACGGTGGGAGGTTTGTGATTCCATAATACCATGAGTCTCCTTTACTCATCTAAGGGAAGGGGGCATGCATAGAAAATATGTTTTTACCCCCAAACTCGTTAACAAAACAAGGAAAAAATCAAATGAAACATTTTGAAAAGTTCTCCCACTCTATACGCCTAAATTCCAGTGCCGTTCTTGGCCTGTTGTCGGAATAGTGTTAATTGTTTGCAAACGTACCATATGCTACCGTTCTCGCACCGTTCACAGACCGTGATGAATGATAACAGTAGCTTTATATAACAGCGTGTGCATGAACTACCAGACAAGGTATACACAGTCTTTAAAATAATGCATGTTAACTTCAAACGATAACTTGAAAATTTTATGTGAACATTTAAACGCTAGTAACAAAACCAAGGAACAATATCATAATGATGTATGAACCATTTGTATTAATGGTTCTGTCAAGTCTTTATGAATAAAATATTTCACATCGGACTGCATTGATCATAAAATCAAGAAAAATTTGCTGAAGGAAAATACATGATTATTCAGAAAAGGTGATTATATACAAATGCATTTGAAAGAATTCTATATAAAGTGTGAAGAAATCCTCAACTTACTACGACAATGGAAAGCTCCTTGTCAATATCCCAAACAATTATTATTTCAGATTTTCTGCGGTTCTTGTTGAAGAGAAGTAATGCTAGGTATATTGATGAGATAGAAAACATCTACACCAGAGGTCCCCGCTTGTCCAAATTCTCATGTTCTCTATTTGCTTTGCTCTAATCGCAGAGTGTTATCAAAATATCAGATGGATTGACACGTGTCATAGGAATTGATGTACCATTACTGTAGTCGGCGTTTGAGGTGCGCAATTGCATTGCTGTGAGACGGTTTTTCTGTGAGGACATATTTTGACACATCACACGTACGGCAAGGTACCACCTGTTGTAAACTCCAGATGTCACGTGACTGGAACCATTGTTTTAAGTTTAATTATTTCCATACCGACAGACGGACGCGCACACGGATTTTTTTTAAACACACATGCACACG
>CM057164.1:3130487-3143535 GCA_029962745.1 Echinometra lucunter | reverse complement strand
AATCCATCGATTTGTCAGAGAGTAATATTGACCGTTGGGAACTGCATACTCCGAACTTAAAATCACTTTCTGTGAACAACGTGAATATTGTTCTAACACCAGGAGAAACCTTTGAACAAACACAATCCGTTGAAAAATTGTACATAAGAAAATGTGGTCTTACTTACTTCATGATGTGGAGTTGGGTCTTTTTCGTTAGTGTTTTTGATGGACTGTTTCACCTTGAAATTTTGGATATTGGTGAGAATCCTCTGATTGTCTATTGGGGTACATTACCACCGGAAATTTTTAGTCAACTATCAGCTTTAAAAGAGCTTAATTTAGACTACTGCGAAATAGAAACATTGGATCCACTTTTATTTGCAACACTGGCCTCCCTCAAGAAGCTAAATTTAAAAGGGAATAAGATTAAACGCATCCATCCTGATTTACTAACAGGATCGAGGCATTTAACAAGCATTGATCTCAAAAAGAACTCTCTAACGTACCTCGATGAAGAAATGTTTTCAAAGAATACAATGCTGACATATATTTCGCTAGCTGAGAACAAACTGACACTTTTCAACAAAAGCACTTTCACACCTGTTTCGAATTCTCTTTCAGTTCTGGATCTTTCGGGGAACCCAGTTATCTGTAATGTGATCTAAAATGGCTTCTTCATTTGCTTGCGGGTGGGTCAATAAATCTTATAAATGAAGAATCCACTATCTGTTCAGTCGCATCAATAGTACCTCTTCGTAAAAAACCTTTGCGTGATTTCGACGTCGATGTATTTTGCAGAACAAACATTCTCCCCGCCTGTTTAATTCCTATCGCAGTCGTTTGTCTAGCCATCATTGTCATACTCGTGTATCATAATCGATGGCCACTGAGATACAAACTCTTTCTCTTGAAACTGGCTGCAATTGGGTATAAAGAGATTCGAGACGCCCGGGACCACAACGACTACGAGTTCGACGTGAATATCATCTTCTACGAGGACGATGAAGAATGGGTTCGCGATCATCTCCGACCAGCTCTTGAAGAACACCTTCCTCAGTTTCAACGGAACGCCTTTGGCGATGAAGATCTTGTGCTAGGCATGCATTATTTGGATTCTGTCGACTACGTGGTGAGCCATAGTTACAAGACCATTATACTGCTGAGCAGAGCCGCCGTGCGCGATCGCTGGTTCATGCTCAAGTTGCGCATTGCCATGGACCACGTGAGTGACACCCAGACCGAATTTGTTACCGTGGTCTTCCTCGAAGACATCCCAGACAACGAGATACCTTTCTTGGCGAGGTTGTATCTCAGTGACGGCAGACCCTACATTTATTGGACTGAGGACGTGAGAGCACACGAGTATTTCTGGAACGAATTAGTCAAAACTCTGACCATTAATCTAAGGACCAATGACTTAATCCCAAACGAGTAGAACGCAGTAAAACTGCTGAATATTCACAGCAGAACAATTAACCGGTGGCGTAAAATCCCTTCCCCCTGATTTTTGCATGTTTCCTTTATTATTTAGGACCTTGACATTTTGGATGAAGGCATACTTTTTGTAAAGTTACATTATCTCGTTAACCTATCGTTTATGAAGCCGCACAAAAATATTTACAGCGCATAGATTACGGAAAGTTTCATCCTTTCACTTAATACCAACAGATACTTTGTCATTTTGATGACACTCGTCAAAACTCATTAATCATGGTAATGATTATATATATTTATTATATCTGTTCTATTCAGACATTATAACGTTTATTGTGGTATTTGCTTCACACAAAACCTATTATAAATATTAGTGTATATGGTTAGGAGCTATAATATTGACCAACATCACGCGCAGAGAGCCATATGGTTTCGGTGCATGTGGGTGTTGATATCATCATCATCATCATCATCATCATCATCATCATATTTACATGTTTTCTCGGTCAGTTCGCTCTTTTGTCAGTCCATTTGATAAAGCGTTCATTCAATTTAGCAAAACCTCGTTTGCCGGTTTTCTGTCATTCAAATGTCATCCAAACTCAACCAGTTGAGCGTTTGGAGCAACACAGGATTTTGTTGAAGTGTCATTAAATTCATATCCATGCACTTCAAAATAGATTCATTCAAATTCATCTGCAACTGCCGAAAGGACACTTCGAGCTTTCACATTTGTCAATAGGCAGCCAACTTCGAAACATAATGTCATCCATATTCACATTAAAAAATGTAATCGACCAAAATATATTGTTTAGAATTCCCCTGCAAAAGGGCTGATTTCTTCCTTGTGTCCATAATATTAGACATTTTTTCCCCTTTATCGGCTACTTAAATATTTGATGGATGAATTGCATTATACACATTTCCAGCAAGAGATGTATATATCTGAACACTCTAAAAAGTATTATGTTTAAAATTAATCATCATTTAAAAGGGCCGAGGAGTGACTACATTATCAAAATAGTAGATTAACACTTTGAACATGTGATTCAACACTATAAAGGTTGGAATCCAGCATATTCAAAGTGTAAATCTAACGTTAACATTTTGAAAATGTATAGTCGCTCCTCCACGCTTTTAAATGGTGATACAACATTTTAGTTTTTAGAGTGTAGCATTAGAGGAAAAATCAGTGAATCAGTCGATTTTCCCATATGTATGCTACCCATATGAAAAAATGCCTGTCATCATGGTCATACACATGCTATGTATAGCAGGGAGGGGGGGGGGGGGGTAGTGCCCCTCTTTATGTTTTTTTTTCATAGCGCTGAAGGTGCCACTGGGCTGCTTAATAGAAATCAGCGCCATCTCGCATAAAAATGGCCCCACTATACTTTCAATCCTGGATCCGTCATAGGCCTACGTAGCTATTGCGTTTTGTTGGTCACGAGGGCATTTTTGCATTTTAAAAAGTGAATTTGAAGGATTTGATGCAGTTTTTGGTGGATTTTATGAAAATTTTCAGTAAAAAAAACTTGAGTTTTCAAAATTTCGGAGGGGGGGGGGGGGCAACTGCCCCCCTGCCCCCCAGCTGCGTACGGCAATGGTTCAATTGTGTGCCTCTATCATATTTTCCTTCGTCTTTCCTACACATTTCAATCGATGTTAACCAGATTTGGTGACTTTTATATACATATTTACTCTTTTTTGGGGGTAGAAGTGATAATTCTTCATCAAAATACACGATAGAACTAAAAGATATCTGATTTACACGTGTACATTTGGTCACCTCGCTTGCCGAATTCGTTTGCTTTCCCAAATCATCTTGTCTATAAATTTAATACGAGCGAGCGTAGCGAGCGCGGAAAAAATCTATATTATTCTTTTTTATGGTAGAAATGAAAATTCTTCATCAAACTACACGATGGGCCTAAAAGATATCTAAATTATATATTTGGTCACCTGGTCACCTCTCTTGCGTAATTCATTCGCTTTAAAAGAATATCATGTTTTTTAAATATTATACAAGCGAGCGCAGCGAGCGAGGAAAAATATATTTACGCTTTTTCATGGCAGAAGTGATAATTCTTCATCAAAATACACAAATGAACTATAACATAATCTGATTTACACGCGTTCATTTGGTCACCTTGCTTGCCGAACTCGTTTGCTTTCCAGAATCCATCTTGTATCTTAATATAATACGAGCGAGCGTAGCGAGCAAGGAAAAATACATGTATACTCCTTTTCATTGTAGAAATGAAAGTTCTTCATGAAAATACACGATGGGCCTTTAAGATATCTATTTTGATATATTTGGTCACCTCTCTTGCCTAATTTATTTGCTTTCAAAGACCATCCTGTATCTAAATATAATACGAGCGAGCGCAGCGAGCGAGGAAAAATATACAGTCTCTTTCGTGGTACCAGTGTTATTTCGTCGTCAAAATACACGTCAAGCAAATAAGCCGAATATGACTCTATTTGGGCACCTTACTTCTCTTTTCTTTTTCCCTCCTTCTCTTCCCTCTCCTCCCCCTCTCTCTCTTTTTTGCCGACAGCGATCGCGAATTTGCCGACAAGAATTTTGAAATGGGGGGGGGGGGGGTCACACACCCCTCTAGCGACGCCCCTTAAGACAAGGAAATGTATTTCTACTTGAACAGGAACATATAGTGAAAGTATAAACACACTACTCCATCATAATCATACTCGTTCAGTGTCAAAAGAAAAAAATTCATTACTCTTTCATAATTTATATAGGCCAATAGCTGGTACATGCCTCATATAGCAAGTCTTACGTTAAGTGCCCCCCCCCCCGCCACCCGGAGAAGTTGCTTAAAAGTATAAAACTATAGCAAAATATCAAAGCAAATTCTGTTTGAGGCTTCATCCCATTTTATAGGAAACTTATCTTGTTCTCTTCAACTATTAATTTGTTGCATGGCTGCAGCAGGGATAATAATATTAGTGCATTATCCCCGGTTGGAGAATAATAACTGCTATGATCGGCATAACAACGGAAAGGATGGGGGTAGTGTTACATGGTGAAACATGAGAAGAAAAGACTCAGAGAACTAGAGAAAATAGCGGGGGAGGGGGGGGGGGACTACCCAAAAGGCGCCCCTATCCTCCCTCCTTGTTAATTCCCATTTCACTGCAAACATTTGTAAACATGTTTTGAGCATAATGTGAATAAAGATCTTCAGTGTATAGCTGTGAGCATTATTTCGAATAAAGGTCATCCATGCAAACACACTTTGAGTATAATGGTGAATAAACAGACTACGAGAGTGTAAACACACCCATGAGCATATTATAAATCAAGATATAAACGCACTTTAGGCATAATGGGAATAAAGATCTTCCGTGTATAATTTTGACCATATTTTGAATAAACTGATAAAGATCTTCAGTGCACAACTTTGAGCATTATTTCGAATAAAGGTCATCAATGCAAACACGCTGTGAGTATAATGGTGAATAAATATCATCAATACACTTGTATATTTTTCAGCTTGGACAGCTAATGTACAAGCTCAGCACTAAACAATTACCTATGCTTAATGATATGTTTGTAAAAATTCATAGTTACTTCACTCGCTAGGCGAGCTCCTTTCATCTACCACTAAATAGAACATCGTTTGCTCAAAAGACATTTGCTTTTACAGGTCCAAAACTGTGGACTTCTCTTCCAAATGATATTAAACAATGCAATTCAATACAAATTTTCAAAAGGAGACTTAAAAGCTTTCTTCTGAATAGCTACTAGGTAACTGCATTTCCCAATCAAATATAATATGTAGCATGACTTTGTGCAACTTTAAAGTTTGTGTACCTTCATTGTTTCTTTTATGTATATATTTATCATTGTTTTTCGTCTTAAAATGATTTTGTAATTACTGAATCAGTTATTGTTATTATTCAGTTTTGTTTTTTCACAAAATATAAGTTCATAATAATTACTTTTAACAGGGGGGCCTACACCCTACAAGCTCTGCTTTTTAGTCGGCCCTCCTTCCCTTTCAATCTTTTTTTTTTTTAATTCATTGTATTGTGCAATTTGATCTATATAAATGTTAATATGCGAATATGTAAACTGTACCATCATTGTAAATATGAAAAATTGAAAAAGGAAAAATAAATGTACTGAATTGAATTACTACGAGAGTGTAAACACACCCATGAGCATATATCTAAATCAAAATATATGCTCATGGGTGTGATTACACCATCATTGTAAATATGAAAATTTGAAAGAGGAAAAATAAATGAATTGACTTGAATTACTACGAGAGTGTAAACACACCCATGAGCATATATCTAAATCAAGATATAAACGCATTTTAGGCATAATGGGAATAAAGATCTTCCGTGTATAATTTTGACCATATTTTGAATAAAGATCATCAGTGTAAACACACTGTGAGTATACTGTGAATAAATATCACCAATGTAAACACACTACGAGAGTTTTAACACACCATGAGCATATTCTAAATAAATACATGAACGCATTTTGGGCGTATTGGGAATAAAGATCATCGGTGTATAATTTTGAGCATATTTTGAATAAAGACCATCAGTGTAAACATACCACGTGAGTGTAAACACACCGTGAGCATATTGAAATTAAAGATACAAACACACTTGAGCATATTAAAGATCAAAAGTGAAAACACAAGGAAACAAAACAAACTCTTCTTCACGTAGAAGTGTTATTTCCTCATCAAAATGCAGTAAAGACCTATAGGATGTCCAAATAACACATAATCACCGTTCTGCCCTACTCTGTTTGGGCACCTCATCTGCCGAATTTACTGTCTGAAACCAGTCGGTTTTTTAATTTTTAATTTTCATTTAGGTTTTATTTCCACATTATCTGTAATGATGCAAGTCTTTCCATAATATAACAAAATATGATAGGACAACATTTAAATACATATAGTCTAATAGTCTAAGATAATAATAAGATGCATGGAGGGAGATTAATGCATAACAGAAATGTGGAGGAAACCTTAGAAGCAAATGCTTGTAGATAAGGTTCCCTTTTGATAGACTCTATTAAATTGGATATATATCTTAAACACACGTAACAAACAAAAATGAAAAGTCAATAAAACAGCAGAATAAAACAAGAGAAAAGGAAGCATGACAAGACAAATGGACAAAAGGAGAGGAATGACGAAAAAGGAAAGAACAAAAAATAAAAATAAAATACATGAAAAATTAAGAAACATAAAAAATAAACAAATGAATAAATAAATGATTAAATAATAATTATATATATATATATATATATATATATATATATATATATATATATATATATTTCTGATGTACCATATTCCTAAATATTATTTCCTTATCATTTCGTTATATTTTCTTTACTTATTTGTTATTTCGACATTAATTGTTCAGTTATGTATCATTATTCCTAAAGTTGATTAGGTATCATTTCCGTATCATTTCGGTATATTATTTTGATATTTAATTGTTCAGTTATGTATCATTATTCCAATTACGTATTATTTCGACATTATTTTGATATCACTTCTATGTGTATATTATTTGCCTGTTCATTTCTTATCTGTTCAGACCTGATGAAGGCCATGTTGGCCGAAAGCTTGCCATAATAAAAGGACATGATCGAGAGCTACGTCAGCTTCATTTCATTTATTTTCATTTATTTTCTTCCAATATATATATATATTATATATATATATTATATATATATATATATATATATATATATATATATATATATATATATATAATATATATATATATTTATATATATATATATACAACCAGCATTTTTTCATATATCTCAAAAAGTATTTTACCGATTTTGATCATCCAAACGGTAATGGATGGGGAATTTTCTTACGCATAGAATGAATAGTATGTGTCTGCCAAATGATGAAATTGTTGGTGTGCAGTCATGCATTTTATGACAAAAGGTGTGGGATAAAACGTTGCACTTTTGTGATTTGTGTAAGCTTCAACATGAATATGAAGAGAATCATGAATGTTTCTAAACTCTCAAGCACGATTAATTACATATCACTCTATGTTTTACATTTAATAAGCATCACAGTTTTAACGTGAACAGCAAACACTGGCGAATGGCTATAGAATGTAGACGTCATTTCTCATTACATTTCAGCAGCCAATCAGTGTTCGGTATTTTAATGACGTCTTAGATGTTTGAAATTATTTTTATTTGATTCTGTACTAGCATGATTACACTAGATCAATAATTCAACCATAAATATTTAGAAAAAGTGAGGTTTTTTTTTTTGGCGCACTTTGTGCGACAGCCCTGAAACCGACATAAAATTAATGTCTTTCTCGCGGACCACGATATTTTTTTCTGCTGCACAGATTAGGGTTTTGATAATATCGGCGACTTGATTGAAGAATATCTTTTAGAATATGGTACGATACTCCAATAATTTTGAATTAATAAACGCAAATTATTTCATATCAAAAATGAATTTCAAAGCCACAATGCACTGCTTTACGAAACGAGCGCTTTGAATTAATTATACACCGTGCGTTCATTGCTAGCCTTACTTTTCCAGGCGTTTTTTTTTTTCCCGCATTTTTGCCATAAGGTTTACTCGTGCCAACCCCCAATCTGTAGCGCATATAAAAAAAATAGTTCGCGAGCCATGTGAAAAGTTGTCAGAAGGATCATGAGACCAGCATGTACGTTTGGTTCGCGTTTGTTCTGAAAACTTTTCTGAGGATTCATGATCGGTCTCGTGGGCCGTCGACCTCATCGGCTGTCGGTGTACAAGGGATGGCCATGTCTATTCTATTCAAATTATACAATACTGAAAATGAATGCAGTTCACCGGCTTTTCAAACCGAGGTTTCGGTACACTAAAAAAAACTAATGTTCCATTTGAAAGCAATAATGACAAGCATGGGTATACTCGCTAGTGGATTCAGTAGATTAATGATTCACAATAAGGCGAAAATAACATTCTAGGGTATTTGGGTATAATAAGGCGGTTGAAATAGTTAGCTCAAGCATGTTTCAAATGACCCTCGAAGCAAAATTTGAAAGTGCTAGGTATTTATGCGTATTTTTGTATGTCTGTTACAATACGTTTCTATAGGAACTTGTTTCCTTCTTGACATCCCAAGGTAATAGTCGGTGGTATTTCTTTCTTGTCTTGTTTGTTGTACTTTTTTATCTTTGTCTGGAATTTAAAGTAGTCTGTTTAAGAAAAATAATCGATAAAAAGTCCGCATACCGTCAATAACTGCATGGAAGGGTCGTATTCCATGGGTTTTGTGTCTACGGAAAAGCAAAGTATACACCTTTTTCGAAGATGACGAAAGCTTTTTTATGTTGTTTTCTTTACTATCCTTTACTACTGTCTATATATTTATGTTTTTTTACACAAAATTTCATATTTTCCCCATTATCTCTCAAGATGCAGCTAGTCTCCTTAGCTCAAGATATACCATTGGAAAATGTATTTGACATAACTTTTGGTTGAGTTAACAAAGAGACAAACAGCATCTTGACAGAATAATGGATAAAATATGAAATTTTGGGTACAAAAAAAATATTGAGAGTTTTCCTTCTAAAGCACAGGATTATGTTTATAGTTCAGTGCTCTAAACCTGCCATTTTGAAGCAACATTGCCAATTTGAGGAGACTTTTCAGAGATTTCCTTACCTTTCCCATTTCGTAGCCGATTTTGATGGAACTTTAAAAAAAAATTCCCATTTCGTAACCGATTTTGATGGAACTTTTTAAAAAACTGCTTATCTCTATCTTCTCTTTGAATTAAAATGGATATTTCCCCAGGGTTTCATTCTCCTTCAAAATCTAGTCATCCAAGGCTTAGTTTCACCCATCTGGAGCACAGAAATAGAAGACGACACGTCTTCTATTTCTGTGATCTGGAGTGAGGTCGGAGTGTGATATCGCCCTTTTTTTCATGACACCACACAAAGTCCATAATGCTGTAATTCTTTTTTCGCGTGTTTGTGTCTTCATAAAGCTAAACTGACCTTTTTCGAAGATGACAAAGCTTTATTTGGTGCTATCCTCGATCGCATTTTATGCCTCCAGTAATCCCATTGAATTAAATCAAGACTAGTCACCATAGCTTAGTTCCACATAATAGAGGTTGGAGTGTGATATCGCCCATTTTTTCCATGACACCACATAAAGTCCATAATGCTATAAGAATACTGTAAGAGTTCTTCCGCGGGTTTGCGTCTCCATAAAGCTAAACTGACCTTTTTCGAAGATGGCAAAGCTTTATTTCGTGCTTTCCTCGATCGCATTTTATCTCTCCGGTAATCCCATTGAATTAAATCAAGTCACCATTACTTAGTTCCACAAGTCATAATAAAGGTTGGAGTCTGATATCGCCCATTTTTTCCCATAACACCACATAAAGTCCATAATGCTATACTGTATGGGTTCTTTCCGCGGGTTTGCGTCTCCATCATAACATGAACATGGTTTTAATGAGAAAATATTCCGTACCCAATTTGTTTTTTCGTGTTTGTCATTCTACTTATAGGCCATGTGCCTCCTCCACCTGTTTCCGTGGCTACTCCATTGACTAGAGTATGTAAAAGGATCCCTTTCGTTTTGGCGGACCAAATAGGAGCTTTCCTCTGGTTCACCTGTAGTTGAAACGGTTGATCCTTTTCAGGAGCGTATTTAGGCCTTGGTCTCAAAACGGGTAAAACATCTGAGCTTACGTGGGTCCCATGGCATAGTTCAGCAAAGAATGTTTTGTTTAATACATATCCTGACGACCTGGTTACTTTACGGGTGTTGTACTTCTCAATATAAATCAGCCTGGTCACTTCACCCATTACCCTTCACAAAAGCCCGTTGTTCTAAATTCTAAAGTCTGGTAAAATAGCTTATGTTTAATATCAGGGATGGATGCAGGATTTTGTAAAAGAGGCGGCACAAAATATCAGACACTCTAACAAAGAAAAAAAAATCAATACAGAGGCCTATTTGGAGGTCCGTTGCTTGTCCTTCCAAATTTTCAGACATGCAAAACAAAACAGAAAAAGGTAAAGATCATCATTCATCACACATTTTGATAGTGTGTCTTTGTTCGGACATCGTACACTTTGGTATAAAAGCGGGAGGAAAGAGGACGAGCCGTAAGTGCCCCCTCCTCCTAAATCCGCCACTGCGTAAAGCCCGCCGCACACTATACGATCCGACTGCGACCTGATTTTCGAACAAATAGAATTTATGATTTAATACGAAAGTTTAAACAAGCAAAATTATCTTATTTGAAGTTCAGAATAATGATAGGAATACTCAAATCGAAATTTTGGTTAACTGCAAGCCTTGTGGTAGGAGTAAAGGCCAAATGGGCTTCAAATCGTAGTCGATCGCAAGATTGCTATGACGTCTCTGCGATTCGGAATGGAGTTCGCTTTTATTTCTACAGGGAGGCTTGCAGTAGCCCGGAATTTCGACTTTCGTATTCATACGACTATCCGAAACTTTGATCATTAAGATTTCACATATTAATGAATATTCATATCAAATGCTTTGACATTTTTTTTTTTCAAAAATCGGATCGCAGAGGGATCGTATAGTGTGCAGCGGGCTCAACATTACTGCTTTGAGAGGTTGCATTGCGAGCTAGCAGATTTCATAATCATGATCATGATGATCATTCTGAAACTGATGGGCCCCGTTGCATAAAACTTACCATTAATAGTAACTCTACTATCAATGGTAACTACCATGGTAATATTGCTCAACAGCCAATCAAATTCAAGGTTTCTGTAGAAGTTACCATTTGGGGCAAGGTTACCATCAATCGATAGATTCAATATGCATGAGGAAATCGGGGGGGGGGGGAGCAGCCCCATTAATTTATTCGCCTCACCGCACCGCCCCCTTTTAGGGAAGGTTGTTGAGCTTTCAGATACGCAAATGTCACTTTGTGAGTCACTATTCTAAGTGCATCAAAAGGGACCTCTCGCGCTTAAACTGGATTATTTGATGTCATTCGGGATATGAGCTGGAACGTTACCATCGCTATATAATCTCTCAATAATCTGTTGAATTCATTTCAGTCGTCCACAACTAGACTTAAAGATGAGGCTTGATTTGTTGGTTTTCTTGGCCATCTGCACCGTTGTCGTGTCTTATCCACATGTGAGTATACCCATTCTTATTATTTTTTAAATAGTAGATACTTTTTTTTCTTTTGAGGGGTTTGCAATATACAAGCCTGGCTTTTAAGCATTCCCCTCCATATTCAACATGTATTTTTATACCTAATTTTGAGAATTCCATTTTTTGTAAATTATTCCTCAAAATTTTGCGTATTCTGTTTATGATGAGTAATCATTTATATATATATTTATGTTATTCAAAGTTGAAAATGAAAAAATAAATGAAATGAAACGAAATGAAGTGAACATATTGAGATTGCTAAATTCAGCATTATAAAGGTTTGATTGCAATCTTTGCTTAATCCAGCATGTTCAAAGTGTTAATCTACCGTTTGAAAATGTGGTCACTCCTCCACACTTTTGAAAATCCGGCAAATTACATTCAAGTTCAACAATATGATTTGAATAAAATTCAACATGCTCGGTAGTACAGACGATGCCATCCCTCGTACACCGACAGCCGATGAGGTCGACGACCACGAGACCGATCATCAATCTCGAGGAAAGTTTTCAACGCGAACAACACGAACCCAACATACTAGTCTCGCGGCACGTCGACCAGTCTCGAGGTCCATCTGACAACTTTTCCGATGACCCGCCGCGAGACCGACAAAATATCGAGGGTCTAGTGCAACAAAGGGCTATCTGCATTTTCTGGTAATTTTGATAAATCTTGAAATAAAAACTTGTTGCACTGACACACTGCAGTTTAAAGCAGATAGCCATATCTACTTTGGGTGATACCCAGCAGTAGCAAAGTTTGCTGTAAAAAACCAGTGTTGCCGATGGGTTCCTGGGGGTGTTTCACAAAGACTAAGATTGACTTGAATCGCTCTTAACTATATAGCAGGCCATTCATGCCACTTTGCTTTCACCATCGGTCTCTGAAGGGATGCGCAAGTCATTGTCACAAATTCGAAGAATTTACCATTTTTGTTTTCTTCATCAATGAACTATGAAAAAATAGTCAATTCTGCAGATTTGTGACCATGATTTGCAAATCCTTTGAGAGACCTATGGTGAAAGAAAACAGTGGCATGAATAGCCAGCTGTAGTTAAGTGCGATTTTAGTCAATCTTAGTCTTTGTGAAACGCCCCCAGTTCTCTACTGGATTATTTTAATTTCGAAATCTCTTTCAAATAAAAACAATTCTGATAGCCCTTTCTGGCACTAAACTCTCGATATGTCGGTGCTATATAGCTGCAGTCGGTCCAATGGGTTGGCCTGCCCTCAGTAATAGGCAGAAATCATAAATCAAAACCAATCTAAACGACGTGAGGGAGCGTGGCGACCGAGCGAGAAAAAATAATGGCGTACTAGTATATGAAAACTTATATTGTTTCTTCCGGAGTACAATTATAATTCTCTAAAAGACATCTTATGAACATTAGTGATTTTCATGTGATTTTATTCTCACATTCTCCCCCCTCCCC
>CM057164.1:3066022-3129987 GCA_029962745.1 Echinometra lucunter | reverse complement strand
GAGGGCCTAGAGCTCAGTAACCCATTTGGAAGATTTATTTGGTGGTTTTCTTGACTGTAATGTGCACTATTGACATTTGCGCCGAAAGCGGGGAGGATGGGGGACCCCCCCCCCCATATCATTCAAGAGGGGCCCCATGGGAAGATTTTGGATCATAAGAATTCTCTACATCCATGTACATGAAGCATTATTATAGTGCTTTAAAATACAAACTTTATTATTCGAAAATCACTTTTTCTTATACTCGGTCGCTACGCTCTCTCATTGTTACATACAATGTTTCTCAGTATTTAGAAATTCGGTCTTTCAGCTATGAAAAAGAAATAGGGGCAGATATTTGCTTCATTCGGGGGGGGGGGGGCCCTTTACAATACAGTTTGCGGAATTGCGGTCAGATAGTCGTGTAAAAGAGCGGGTTATTCTAACAACTAAATTTTTTTTGCTCATTGTCTCTATGTCATGCACATGGAGATTACGTCGGAGCAGTGTATCCCCCGTCTACCAGTGTCGGCAAAAGAAAGGCGCAGATTTTTCCCCTGTTAAGGGGGTAGGGGGTAAATCATCTTTGCCCCCTTTCTTTCACGTACGCTCTCTCTTTCTCTCTCTCTCTCAACCAATAACACCATAATTTGATACAATTTAGTATACAATACGGGTAGCTTTCTAATGTTGAAAAATGCAAGTTTTTCAGCACAAAATAATCTGAATTTTCTTGCTTCCAAAGCTGCAAAAATCTATTATGCCGCCCTCAGTGGGGTCCCCTCGCAGGAAAATAAGAATTGATTTTGATGTAAAATGATGTATAGTGAGATAGTGAGCGTTCCTTTGTTCTACAATACTTTGCCTCAACATTCCATTTCTTTCGCTTGGTCGCTACGCTCCCTTGTAGATTATAATGGAAACGCTTCTTACAACTTTAAAAAGCGCGGTGTGACGGGGCAGGTGCTTCTCTCTGCGGCAGAGGGGACATTCCAATAAAATGCATTTGTGCCCGGGTTTTCCTCTGTGAAGGGATAAGGAAATGGTTATTTTGTTCCCGCCCGTCGGAAGGTTATTGCATTATGATGATTGATAATAAGTTTCATTATCATAATGGATAAGTTCTCAAGTGCTATTAAAAGTCTCCCAAATCAACATTCCGTAAACTACTTTTTGTTTCAACTGGGCGGAGCGTTCCCAAGGTGCATTTTAAAAGAAGTGGTATTTGGCGATATTAAACTAACCCGATCTTCCCAGGGGCGTCGCTAGACTATTTTGACTGGGGGGGTGTAGAGGCCAGATTGCCGACAAATAATGCCACCGATTGCCGACGACCAACGTCGATAAATTCAACCGTATAAAGCCCATTGAGGCATGTTCAATTGTGCACCTCTATCATATTTTCCTTTTGAACTATATTTTGTTCACCTCACTTGCCGAATGTGTTTATTTTCCGAAAACATCCTGTATCTAAATATAATACAAGCGAGCTCAGTGAGCGAGGAAAAATATACACTCTCTTACGTACTTAAGTGATAGTTCTTCATCAAACTACATGGTGGGCTTAAAGATATCTAAATTAATTATATTTGGTCACCTCTCTGGCCTGATTCATTCGGTTTCAAAGACCATCCTAAATCTTAATATTATACGAGCGAGCGCAGCGAACGAGGAAAAAATCTATTTTTCATGGTAGAAGTGACAATTCTTTATCAAAATACACGATGGTATTAACTATGAGATATCTAACTTATACAGGTACATTTGGTCACCTCACTTGTCGAATTCGTTTGCTTTCCCAAATCCATCTTGTATCTGAATATTGTACGAGCGAGCGTAGCGAGCGAGGAAAAATACATATTTACTCCTTTGCATGATAGAAGTGAAAGTTCTTCATAAAAAAAATGCATGATGGGCCTTTTGGATATCTTGATTTTGGTCACCTCTCTTATCTAATTCATTTGCTTTCAAAGACTATCCTGTATCTACATATTATACGAGCGAGCGCAGCGAGCGAGGAGAAATATATATATTCTATTTTATGGTAGGTGATAATTCTTCATCAATATACACGATGGGCCTATAGCTTGCAAAATTTGTTTGCTTTCCCCAATCCATCTTGTATCTGAATATTATACAAGCGAGCGTAGCGAGCGAGGAAAAATTCATAATCCTTTTCATGGTAGAAGTGAAAGTTCTTCATCAAAATACACGATTGGCCTTTAAGGTACCTATTTGGATATATTTGGTCACATCTCCTACCTAATTTATTTGCTTTTAAGACCATCCTATATCTAAATATTAAACGAGCGAGCGCAGCGAGCGAGGAAAATATACATACTGTTTTTATGGTAGAAGTGATAATTCTTCATCAAAATACATGATGGACCTAAAGATAATTTCTCTAAATTATATATTTGTGTTCATCTCATTTGCCGAATATGTTTGCTTTCCGAAAACATCCTGTATCTGAATATAATACGAGCGAGCGCAGCGAGCTAGGAAAAATATACATACTCTTTTTATGGTAGAAGTAATACTTCTTCATCAAAATACATGATGGGCCTAAAGATATCTAGATTATATAGTGTTCATCTCACTAGCCGAATGTGTTTGCTTTCCGAAAACATCCTGTATCTAAATATAATACAAGCGAGCGCAGCGAGCAAGGAAAAATATACATATTTTTATGGTAGAAGTAATACTTCTTCATCAAAATACATGATGGGCCTAAAGATATCTAGATTATATAGTGTTCATCTCACTAGCCGAATGTGTTTGCTTTCCGAAAACATCCTGTATCTAAATATAATACAAGCGAGCGCAGCGAGCAAGGAAAAATATACACTCTCTTTCGTGGTACCAGTATTATTTCGTCGTCAAAATGCACAAGTAAATAAGCCGAATATGACTCTATTTGGGCACCTTACTCCTCTTTTTCCTTTTTTTTCCTCCTTCCTCTTCCCTCTCCTTTCTCTCTCTCTCTCTCTATCTCCTTTTTTGGGGGGGCCGACAGCGATCGTGAATTTGCCGACAAGAATTTTGAGTGGGGGGGGGGTGTCACACCCCCCACACCCCCCCCTTTAGCGACGCCCGTGTATCTTCCAAAGGCGACACAAGCTGGGGAGGGTGGATAGATGCTTCACTTTGTAGATGAATTGGAGCAAATCAATTTTCGCCGCCCCCTCATTAGCTCTTACGAGAAAATTATGTAGTGATCTACTTTTTTAGCGACATGACCGATATATATTTTACAACCTTTTCCCGCTTGGTCGCTTTGCTTTCTTGCATATTTGAGGCCCACATGCAGGGTCTCTTAGTATTCTTAAGCACTGAGAGACCCTGCATAACTGGAGCACCTTTGATGTTACTACGTTATGCCCCCGCAGACAAAGTCTGGAGGGGGCAATGAGCGTCGCACCAGCCTGTCCGTCCGTCTGCCCGTCCGACCTGAATTGGTTTCCGCGCGACAACTTGAAAAATATTGGACAGATTGCAATCATTTTTGGTGTGTAGGTAGATGACAATAAAAGAGGTCCGGTTTGAATTTGGAGTCCGCAGGTCAAAGGTCATTATGTGTATTATATATAAAAATGTGGTTTTCCATCCATATAAATTCTGAAATGTTTGATGGATTTTAATCTTGTCTGATATGTCAGTAGAGTGACAACAGTGACATACAGCTCAAGTTCGAATTCACAATTTTTAGTATGTCACTAGTCATGATTATTCATTTTTAGCTTACATGATCGTAGTTCTTCAAGAGAGAGTTTTTCAGCTTTTTCAATACCATTCTGGATAATTGCCTCGGGATATTCCCGTGCATTTAGCACAAGTTTTTATTTCCGACAAACGTTATGAACATCAACAACTGACACTATTGCGCAAATACGGCTCAATCTGGTTAAATCATAAGGAACATTTGTTTTACAATGTCCTGCATATGGATGACAAGACTTAAAATGAAGATACTGGTGTGTGTCTGTAACTTTATAAAATAAATCTGTTTTTATTTCGTTCATTTCCGTTATAACCGATATGTCCAAAAAGCTTATTTTTTCATTACTACTTTCAAATTTAAATGTGATATTCGGGTGAAGTTGTTTGAGGATGTTCCTGAATGAAGTTATATCTCCAAAATCTGCCTTCCAGATTATGAAGCAATCACCCTGTTATCTTAGCCAGTTTTCCTATTATGTTTTAAAACTGCTAACAGAGTTACGTTCCATTTCACTATATAGCTTCATTTCTAGATAGTCCATGAGTAATGTGGCAAATGTGGGGAGAATAATTATTGTTCCCATGGCTGTTCCACTAATCTGTAAATAAAATTCATGGTTTAAAGCAGAAAGAATAATTTGTTAGTATAAATCTTTGGTAAAACGCGAATCAAAGATATCGTGATGCTTTTCTATCCAAAAAAGATTCTACCTTCTATTCCAGCGTCATGAAGAAAATTGGTAGGCCTATACAAACTGTTCACGTAATAAGTTACGAGCAGGGAGTCATTCTCAACTGATTTAGGTAAATGGTTCAAATGTCTATATCACCCCTAATAAAGCTTGGGACATCTTTCGTAATGGGTTTTGATATGATATCAATAAAATTGCTTAGTCTGTGTGTGGGGTATGCTGGACCAGCTAATAGGAAACGTAACCTGCGATAGGCCTAGATCCTTTACAAGTTGTATTGATTTCTCACTGATATTTGCATGAAGCATGAATATGACTAGTCCACTCTTTCACTTCCTCACAGGAAAGACAATAATAATTATTTTTATTCAAACTATATTGAATCTTACAAAATCCATCTTTAATTACATAACCGGAAACCAATGTTGGATTACATGAATTATCATACGGCTTGCCAAAGCATTTTGCAAAACAAAGGCCTTTACATAAAGGAAGCTATCATTAAAAAATAATCAGAAAAAGAAAAACCAACAACAACCATAATTTTCATCATCGTAAAAGCCAGTAATTCACTCTGCTGAATAAATTTTCTCTTCATGAGAAGTTATTTGAGTATAATCGGTAATAATAATAATGAATATGATAATAATAATGATCATAATAATGACAATAATAATTACTCTTATTTACCCAGGGTAACCACTTTAGTTATCAGCTAATCTTCCAGCAGGCCCTGCATAACATAATATGTTATTATTACCCTTCTCCATTCTTATATGCCAAGCGCCTGGCTAGAAGGCAAAAGGTCCTATTTTTGTAAGTCTTTGGTATGACTCGGCCGGGGATGGAACCCACGTCCTCCCGTTCATGAGGCGGAAGCTCTATTGAGCCAACATGTCCCGTTGGTGGCTCAATTGATCGGTCTACCGGTATGATAAAATATTGAACTACAATCCTAATGATCATACATTTATATAAACATAGCTTTTATAATAAGACACACTTCATATCCTTTTCCTCCTTTTTGCCCTTTTATAATTCTATTCAGGGGCACAGTGCATCTTTTATTACACACCCTGAAACCAATGTTGGATTACATGAATTACCATACGCCTTACAATGGCGTGATACCTAACAACATAAAGTGGTGGTCGATTAAACGTTACATTAATATCCTTGTGTAACCATATTCATAGCCTAAATCATTTAACCCATTTGTGACAGGAATTATTTAAAGCCTAATTTGATCAGCTTTTATTCTTCAAGTTGGCAACACCAACATTTTTCTTTTATTGCTACATTTTTCTTATAAAACATCATGTATCTGAAATAAATATAAATTGACAGAATGTATGATGAGAAGTCATAAAGTTGCCAATTTGCAGGGGAAAACGGTAATTTTAACATTTTCATCGCATTGCCAATTTAAGGATTTTAATGCTTATTTTCCTTTAAAAAAATTTCAGTATCAAACAACAAATATTGATGCAATGGAAATGGACACAGTATGCGTAGAATTTTATGCTCTTTCTGCTCATGTATTTGGTATGATTTTTAAGGCTCTACATCAAAAGTTATTAGACCAAACCACAAAATGTGGACCTCTGTCACGAATGGGTTAATATTAGAATAAATGTCAAACTGGTATGCATTATAGAACCTATACATGCAGGAAGCTATCATCAAAAAATAATAAAATAAAAAGATAATTTCAATCATCGTTAACGCCAGTAATTCACACTTCTGAATAAATTGCCTTTTCATGAGGAGAAGTTATTAAAGTAGAATAGGCCTATCGGTATACTAGTAATACTGTGTAGATTTTTTTTAACTACAATCAATCACACATGAAAAAAAGCTTTTACATCACGAAAAACTCCTTACCCCCCCCCCCCCTTTTTTTTTTTTTGTTTCTTTTTCCTCTTTGCCATTCTGTTCAGGGACAAGCACTTTCAGTACAGCTTAATATTTGTCGATAAAAAATGTGCGCCAACAATCCTTCTCTACGCAAAGACCTTATCATAGGTGATATCGCTAAGCTTTCTCCCACGAACTACAGAATGCTGCGCGCCAAGAGTCGTGATGTAATTTAGAAGGCCGTCTACATTGAATGTGAAAGACGCACTGGCCTCCACCGTGGCTGGGGATGTTGGAACTGGACTCCTGGAAAAAAAAAAGTCAGTGTGAGAAAATGGTCATCTCGTTGTTTAATTCAGACATGCTAAATGCAGCCAACAAACGACGGACAATCCTTCAAGTTCAAGCGTGTTAATTTCTCATGTATCATATTATGTCAAACAAACAAAAATTACAATATGACAAAGATGATACAAAACTTAAAACAAGTTGGCAATATTATAAGTACATATAAAAAAAAAAGCTATAGCATGAGTATACAAGAAATAGAAAGAAAACATGGGAAATGAGGAACTAAAAGAAGCAAAGCTTGTATCCAATTACTCCTAAGTATTATGCCAGAATATTTGTTCTTTGTTAAAAGAAGAATATTTGATATTAAAATATTGGGCAGACAAAAAACAAACAAACAAACAAACAAACACAGAAACAAAAGCCAACATGGGCAAACTGTTAATTTGGAGGAAATAGGACGAGTATGTAAACCATTAATAATAAATGTGAGTTTCTGAAATCGTTACTAAAAGATGAAAGGAAACTGACTTCATGATATCATAGGCCTACTTCTCATACCCTCTATGAAGAAATCATTGACTCTATATTGTTATACCACTTCGGGAGGACAAGAGTATGAAGACCAAGGCCCCCTACTAAAAAAAAAAACTTACGAATTTCCAGAAGATAACCGTCTGTGACAAATAAGCCTTTTAATTTATGTCATACAAGAATGGAATATTTTAATAAAATCTACAGTATGTTACTTCAGTTACAGTGCACTGGACCCTGTTCTCAGTATGCAAATTTCCATGTATTTACTCGCTTGTTGCGCTCACTCGTAATATTCAGAAACAGGATGGTTTCTGAAAAGAAAAAAAAAACATGTAAGTTTATATACGAATATGACGGCAAGACGAAATGTCGTAAAGGCATATCGTATACGAATTAACACTTTTATCAAGAACAAAAGGTGTCTTTTTTTCCTTGTTCGCTTCGCTAGCTCTTAAATATTTAAGTAATACGGACTGGCATAATTGATAGAGATTTGAGATATATTGCCCAAATTATATCGCTCGAGGCGGGAGCCGAGGTCGATATGAATCTTTTGTGGACAATGTATAAAAATCATATCTCGGGAAGGCCAGTCATTACTACTATCATTATCTACAAGACATCTTGAGCAAATTCATGACAAAAATTTATCAAATTGCACTCCATTCCTGGTCACTGAATTCAGTCAATCTGATTTTAAAATTGACACGGAGTCGCCGTCCTGATTACCACTAATGTTTTACGTTTAAAAACGGTAAGAAAATGTGAGCTTTAAAAAAAGGCAAAACAAAATCATTCACAAAATTTGTATCGCGCAGTAATATCATAGATATGGAAATTCCATCGCACTCGATTGCGCATTTAAACCAAGTTTGATCGTTTGCGCATGCTCAAAATTTATTTTACGCAAATAAAACGTGCGATATCAGAAATATGGAGCTGGCTTCCTGATTGATATGGACTTTTCTCTAAATTGAGTCGATGTAATTTTAAAATTGACCTGCTCAGATGTCTTGCATAGATAACAATTAAGATAGGATGGCTTCGGAAAGCAAACAAATTCTGCAGGCGAGGTGACTGAAAACACATTGAAAATGACGATAGTAAAAATATCGATAATAATGGTAATAAGAAGTGATCAGCTTGAGGAAACCTCGGTCTTCCGTGATCACACTTAAGCGTGATTCTGTGACCTCATATCACGAGGAGCGAACTCACAGAAGGTCATCTCGTCTCTATATCTTTCTTATGTTATTCTTTGTTTTTCTTTCTATCTTCTTCTCTTTAGGACTTTTCTAATGTTATTCTCTGTTTCATCATATCTTCTTTTATCTTTCCTTATGCTATTCGTTGATTTTTGCCACATCATTTATTCGTCTCTATATCTTTCTTATGTTTTCTTTGTTTTCCTCATGTCTTCTTCTTTTTCCATATTTTCTTATGTTATTCTTTGTTTTCTGTCTATTTTCTTCTTTTCCCATATTTTCTTATCTTATTCTGTGTTTTTTTTAATCTTCTTTTCCATCTATATGGTATTCTCCGTTCTCTCCTTCTATTGCTTTTCTATTTTTCCTTATTTGTGATTTTTTTTATCTTTCTTTTTCATCCCTCCTTGTTATTCGTTGTTTTTACTATCTTCTTTTATCTTTCCTATTGATATTCTTTAATTTTAGTCGCATCATTAACTCGTTTCTATATATTTCTTGTGTTATTCTTTGTTTTTCCTTCTATCTTCTTTTCTATTTTTCCTTATGTTATTCATTGTTTCTATCTTCTCTCTTTTCGTTTTTCTTATGTTATTTGTTATTCCTTCTATCTTCTTATCTTTAAATCTTTTTTAGTTATTTTAGTTTGGTGCTCTATTTTTCTCTCACTTTTATTACGTTACTTCTTGTTTTTTCCTTCTCTGATCGCCTTTTTATCATCTTTATGTTCTGGGGGTGTTTTCTCCTGTCTTTTCTTTTTCTTGTTCTTCTTCTTTTTTTTTTTTTTTTTTTTTTTTTTTTTTTGCTTTCCATCATTTCTTGGGAATATTTTCGGGGTTCGTGAAATAACGACTGCGTCGAGCCCAGCAAACACATCGACCTTGAGAGAAGTTATTGTGGTTTCGGATTGCAAAGAATGATCACTCTACAAAAAGCTGATGATAAGTAATGTTTTTTGTGAATAACTGAGGGTGATTAATGGAGCGCGCTTAACTTGACAACTAAAATTGATAAGTTTAGCATATTTTTCGCTTATCCATACCACAATGTTATTTTTCACTGGTCACCCTGTGGGATGGTCCATTAACATGTTTAAGGCTAGGCTACTCGTAAATGTGTGACTTACCAAACTATGGCAGTTAAATGGCCTGTAGAGAAACGAAACTTCTTGCTGGCAATCACGACTACTGGCTTATCGGGTAGCAGATACTTCTCCTTGATTTCGTCGAACGTCTCGGTCATCGATTCCGACGTTGGCGCTGAACCAGCCCCCTGATCACCAGTCCCAGCAACTTCCCACTAAATAAAAAAAAGGAGGATGTTATTCCCAATGGGCCATATTCTGCTAAAAATCAAACCACTTTCCTGTACGGGACTTAATTCGAGTTTTAACGGAGGGAATTTAGACTGACTGTTCAAGGTTTCATTAATAAGCATAGCTTAAAACATTCTCATGATATTCAAATAACCATTATAGCTGATTAGTCGTAGCAGGTTATCAGAGCTATCATAGTGACAGGCAATGAGTATACACACTGAGAAAAGAAAGGTAAAATTTTGCACCCTTCAAATGCAACACTGGGAACTCCTTTTAGGATGTAACTTTGCACCATAAAGAAGCTTGTGCACCTTTAAAGGTGCAGTTAACTACATTTTTCACCCTAAAGGGTGCAGAGTTGTACCCTTTAGGGAAGGGTGCAAATTTGCACCTTTTTGAACGCAAAAATTTCTGCACCCTAAAGGTGCAAAGTTGCACTTCTGAGGGTGCAAACGGGCATTACCGGATGCAGACAAGAACAAAAAGGTGCATTCTTGCACCTTTTTCATGTAGGGTGCAAGATTGCACCCAAAAGGTGCTGTCAGTGCTGCATTTAGGGTGCAAGTTTCTTCAGTGTGTAGGTATACTCTATTGAATGAACAAGGAAAAGGAAAATGGAAAACGGGAAGCGCTAGCTTGCTAGCATTTTAACAACTTAGCCAATTGATAATGATTATTATTATAGTGAAAGGAATCAGTTTGCATCTCTATCAGTCTGATCGATTAGCTGTATAAGGCCCTATATGAATCAAGAATATCAATCTTGGGAGCGTTTCATGAAACGCTCCCAATAAATTATTCACAACCTTTTTTTTACCGGGGCCTGCAGTTTTACAAGCTTGCTTTTATGTAGGTCCCATCATATTTCTTTGACTTAAATTAAGCTTTTACCATAACTCGACTGATTGTATCTTTATATTATGTTATTGTATACTTCTCAGTTGTTTATAATTTAATAGTTATTTATTATTGTTGCTGCCTTATTTTTATGTCAATCAAATGTCAATGAGAAATATGAAAATAAATGAAATGAAATGAAATGAAATGAATGAAACGAAAAAGTTGTCAGCAAATGACAAGTAGTCAGACTCTGACAAGTTCAGTAAAATCCTTGGTTTTTGATTGGCTGAGAAGCACTGCGCACTGACATTTACTATGGTAATTGTCAGAGTCTGACAACTTGTCATAGCTGACAACTTTCATGAAACGGTCCCCTGGTCAGTGAGATGGCAAATTACTGGAAAAAAAAAGGAAAAAATATCTGCATTTTGCTGACGAATCTATCCATATATGTTTTGAGCGTGTATGGGGGTCCCTAATTTTGCTTGCTAGTGAAATCAGGGGAGCGTTTCATGAAGAGTTTTGTTGGTGATTTTCACTGACTAATTTGCTTTCAGCCAATCAAATGCGAGGAGTTTCAGTAGCTTATAACTTTTGTCGGTGATTTTCACCGACAAAACTCTTCATGAAACGCTCCCCAGATTGGTTTCGGACAGTGAGCGACGTACCTGAATGGAGTCATATTCAACACACGGATGATCGAATAGTTTATTTTCATATAATGTTGAATAATTGAAAAGTGCCAATATTAGCTGGAAAAGAGCTATTCTTTATTCAGTCTCGTTGCTGATTCAAGGCTTTTACTGCTTATTTTCCTCTTGAAATTAACCATAGAAAATCAGTGTCGATTAATGACACAGTAAAATATTTCTGTTTATAATGTTGTGTGGTGTATAGGGCTCTATATTAAATTGATAAGCATGCCAAGCACACAATGTAAACCTGATGACATGAATGGGTTTTAGTACACAATTTTGGGTCTTAGTGCCCCCCACCCAAATTCGCTGAAAAGCACTAAAAAAAATTTCAAAGAAAAGGGAATGGTCTTCGGCTTTTTCAGGTGTCTCTTTTTATCACCAACTTCGACAAGCAAAGAAACAAAAAAACGAATTCATTTTAATGAGTAAAAAGTTAAAGAAGTACAATTCTTTGTTTACCTTTTTGCCGTTCTGTTCCAGGTAATGCACACGCATGGAAGAAAAACGAAAACGAAAAGAGTTTATTAAAAATTATTAATATCATCAATTGTAATATCTATTAATAGCGAGCTCTAGACACTCTTCTCTTCTGTGACATAGCACCTCCCCCCCCCCCCCCCCCTGCAATTTAACATCAACAATGTACAGGTATCGTTATCTGATACCCATTCCATACTCCTACCTAAATTTGGGTCGCCCGAAAGCATACAGACATTTACGACAACCGAGCTAAGTGCGGTTCATCGAGTTTAAACCCAGACTCACAGCGACCATTTATAAATTGTATGTGATATACTGAAGTTGGGGCACCCTAGGAGCGGTCCCGTGGCACTCTTTGGAGCGCTCCAAATCTGGGGCTCCCAAATGAGGGGTTTTTTTTTAATGCTCAGAGTTAAGGCGCCCCGAAACCGATTTGCCAACAATATTATTTATAGGTATAGTAACTGAGAGGCTTTAGTTGAAATTGTGAATTCCAAGGTGGCAGGGATAGCAATAATTTCTGAGGGGCGTAGCCCCGAAGAAAATAGGGCTTTTTTCTATCACTGAGTAATCCATAGTATCACAGTGCATGATTTGTTTTATATCCCTCCAACAAATATTGATAATAATAATGATAATAGCCATAATAATATTAACATCAGAATATCAGTTAATATTAACGTCAGAATGCCTTACTTGAAGAATTAAAAAAAAAAACAAATGAAAGGAAAACCAATCCAGTTTCTTTCAAGCGTTTACACGACTGAAAGATAATGTGGGAAGAAAGAGGCCTGATAAATATAGACAGATAGAGCAGGATTCAAGTACCGACCCTTTTTTCTGGAGGGGGTATGTGGGGTGGTACAAGCTTAAAAATCCCTGGTCAGATTGACTCGGAAAAGGGTCCGTTGGGCTACACTCCATTCCGGGTCCAAAAATGACCCTGAATAGGGTCATGAAGGCTTATTTCTCGGTCACATTTGACCTTATTCTGGGTCATTTTTACTTTATTCTAGGTCATTTTTTACCCAGAACGGAGTGTGGTTCCAACGGACACTTTTCCAGGTCAAGTCTGACTCGGAATTTTTAAGAGTGTAGGGAAGATTTCTTTTTTTTTTCTTCTTCCTTTTCTTTTATATTTCTCTCCGCATCCCTTTACTTCTATTTTTTTCTTTAAAAATTGTTTTCTTATTTTTTAAAAAATATTCTTTTACTTCCATTCAATTATCAGATTATACTAATATGGTCATGCGTGTAAAAAGTTATGTTCGAGTTATTTGTTAATAGTCTAATAAAGAATATATGCTCTCGGTATCGGCCTCACAGACCTCCGTTTAAATTGCGTGAATTCTGCTAATTTATTTAGTGCACTGTTTTTTTATATTAAGATTCGTTGGAGGGATATAAAACAAATATATCACGAACTGTTTCGAGCCTCGAGTGAAATTATGGATTCCTCGGTGTTAGAAATAGCACTGCTTTACCTATTACCCCACATTCGAATCCATAATTTCAACTAGAGCCTCTCAGTGCACGGTATATTTGTTTACTTTACCATGAATGACGTCACGGTATATAGCACACGAACATTTATTTCTTTATCGGCATTTCGTTTTCAACATCATAACAATGTTATGTTAAGTCACGGGACGCTATCACATAGACCAATCCCTCAACAGGATTTAGTCATCGTTATCTGTCTAGTGCGAACCACGCCTACTGACATACCTTAATGACTGGGTAAATAATAGGAAAGGAAATTTATTGTGATCGTTTGTCATCGTTTTCTTTACTAACCGACAGTCGGATGGCTACGTATGAGTACTGAAAGCTGTTCATCATGTCAAAAAGCTTGAGGCCAATCTCTGAATCGTATTCTATTCTCTGCATTAAACCTGGGAAGAAATTAAAATATGGGATATCAATTTACACTTCCCATAACAGAAAAGCGCCATATAGCTGAAAAGATGTGCACTTGGTGTAAAAAAAACATCGATTGGCATCTTGGTGAAGTAGGCCTAACCTCTATTGACGCTGTATAATACCCATAATTTTATCATTTAAAACCCAAATAAACTCTCATATGGGTTATCTATGGTGGCCCTGAAGTACGCTCGACAACAGGTCATGTGCGACGTGAATTTCGCATCCCAGGTCCTGAACTGTGCATCCCAAGTCGTGAAATTCACGACCCGTGGTGCGAAATTCAGGACTGGGATGCCAAGTTCGCGCCACGGGTGCTGAATTTCGCACCGCGGGTCGTGAATTTCACGACTTAGGATGCAAAGTTTGCGCCACGGGTCATGAATTTCGCATCGCGGGTCGTGAATTTCACGACTTGGGATGCAAAGTTCAGGACCTGGGACGCGAAATTCACGTCACACATGACCTGTTGTCGAGCGTACTTCAGGGCCACCATAGTTATCTTGTCCCCCTGTCAAAATACACTGTCGCAGCACATGTCAAAAGGGCACATGTACTAGGTATAGTGCAGTATTCCTGACATTTACAGTGGCCTAAATTTCGAGCATTTTGTCACCATCACAGACACATACCACTGTCTTAAATCAAATAAACATTTTCAAAAATTCCCCAAAATAAACAAACGTACAAATTCGATGCATTCTCTCCCTTTTCAAAGTGCATTTAAAATGTTTTTTTCAAAGGATAAGGCGTTTGCATCTCCTCTGAAAAGAAAATAGTGATGATAATTGCACGTAGAAATGCAGTGGTGAGTGACTTCCCTTTTATTTTGCTAATTCTTGAAAACACGTTTCGGTAAGATACTCGAGATCAGATATGATCTTGGACATTAATTTCTTCCTGAAGAAATATTTATTCTTGGAAGCCCACGATTCCGGCCTTCTTTTATCTTCACCCCTGTTTTTTTTTTCTCTCTCTCTCTCTCTCTCTTTTTTCTGCTTCATGTCAGTTTTCTCTCTAATTAAAAAAAAAAGAAAAGAACGCATTCACTCTGTTAGGGGTGAATTTGAGAAGAGAGTGCATTTAGAGTAAAAAGTGTGATATTCACGTTTAAGTGGTGACCTCAGTGATTACTCAAGGATTTAGTGATCGTTGAGCAGTTGAGTGAATAAAAAGAGAATATCAAAATTTTTACTTTACTCTTTTCTTAAATTCAGCTTTAACAGAGTGAATACATTCACTCTCCTTTTTTGCAAAGAGCGTTCCTGACTGTCTGTCTCATGGACCTTCCGTCTAGTGAAACTTTACAAAAAGCTAAAAATGCCAATGAGACCGGCATTGCCGTAGGGATGTCGGTCACGTATTCTTACGTTTCGAGTTTTCCAGTCGAGACTCATCTTCCAAATCAAGAAGGAGAAGTTCACGAAGAAGATCTTTCATCTCAGCCCTACGTGTCTCTCCATCCTAGCATGAGATTAAAACAATCGTTGAAATAATCATAAGATATGTGTTGTGGGGGAAGGGGAGGTGATTAAAAAGTCATATGAAATCAATAATTTGTATAACATTTGCTGAGGCAGCGTTCCCGTGAGGGCAGGGGGCAAAGTGCCACCCCCCTTTTCGAAGCACCCCAAAAGTGCCCCCTTTTACCCAACAAAAATACCCCTTTCAAATAAACTTTGTTCAGTGCCCTACTTTTATTATTAGAAGGGCCCAATTTCTTTGTTAATAAGCGCCCTTTCACCTTCTGATAAGTGCCCCTTTTCATTTTCCAGATGAGCTATACCCTTCTTAAAATCTATATAAATGCAAGATTTAATAAAACTTTTTCTCGTCAGTCGCCACACTCCTTCACGTCGTAAAGACTGGTTTTGATCTATGAGTTACAGTGGTTCCAGCCCATTGGACGGACGGCCAACTAGCCCCCCTCTCTATAAGCACCGGCATTTGTCGGTCTTGAGGGCCTTCTGAAAAGTGTTGTCAGAAGGACCGCAGGACCAGCATGTTGGGTTCGAGTTTGTTCTTAAAACTTTTCTGAGCATTTCGTTTACTAAGACATGAGGAAACGTTGCGACCGAGTGAGTGAGAAAAATATGATGCAGTAATATGAAAATCCTCATGATTTTCCGGTGCTCTGCCCAGGGCTAGCCGTCGACTTCAAGCATGGGATGTCGGTGTACGCAAGGGATGGCCTCCTAATACTACCGAGCATATTGAATCCTTCGTCTTCTCGCATTTCATGTAGTTAACCTGTCTTTGCTTTACACCTTTCTTCGCAATCTTTCTTGTTATTTTTACTTTTTGCATTTTATTTATAAGTAACTTTGTTTTTATGCGGTCATTATTTTGTACTTTTTAAAAATCTTCGATGCAAATAAAACACCACATAGGCTAATCATGACAATATTGACGTTTGAATGCTATCTGCCAGTTTTCCAAGCCGATGTTTCAGTACAATGAATGCTAAATCTAACCAAGGGATACTCATTGCCCCCTCCCACTGGCGTGCCACACGCCCATTCTTGTAGGCCTACTTCTTGCATAGTGTTGGTTAACACGTTCTTTTTCCAGGGGACTTCATTAAGAAAGGACAAAAGGAATGAGCAAAGATTTTTCAGTTTTCTTGATAATCCTATTTTTACAGATTATTTTGGGAAATGCCCTAAAGCAAATCATCTGGAAAACGTACATGAATTCTGTATGAATTCTACCTTTCCTTTCATTAGGGGTACACGGCCTTTTATAATCTCAAATAAAAATCTGGATCTATATAGGGACGGACTCCCATAATTGTGACCGGGGCAAGAACTGATTCACGCAATTATGCAAGTAAAGAAGGCAAATAGGTTTTAGGGAGGTTCCGAGGTATTTCCGACAGTCAAACCTGTCTTAGTGGCCACTTTTCTACAAAGGCCGCCTGTCTATATATTTGCAACTGATATCGTCTCCCCTTGAAAAGGAAACTAAACGCATGCCTTATACCAGCCACATCTGTCAGCACTTCACTTTTTCCTGTTTCCCTAAATCTAGTGGCTTCTGCAGACGGATTTGACTCTATTTTCCATGTTTATTTTGCTTTGATATTACTTACTGCACCAGAGATTATGTTTGGTACAAAGAACATAAAAAAAAATAGAAAAGAGATAAAGAAAGAGATCGTGGAAAATTAAAACGAATGGGTATACTCACGAGTGGATAAGACACGACAAGTGTGCACATGGCCAGGAAAACCACCAAATTAAGCTTCATCTTTGGAAATGGTTATAATAGCTTTGGAGAAACGAACCCGTCGAAAAGATCCCCTTCCGGTTAATGATGTTGAATGCGGCCGTAAGGTACATGGATATGGTGTTATGAAGAAAATGTACGTCCTTATCCAGTCTCTGATCACCCAAACCAAGAAGTTTTAAAAGTCTCAATCAAGTAATGGATGACTGATTGAACTGAACAGATAATATGAAAGCGAGGACAAGATTCGAGGGTATTGTTATAAAGAAAACTGGCGATATCACATTGAGAAGATTCAGAAAAAAACCAATGAATAGAGTTTCGTCCTCATCGAAACGATTACGGGTAATTTATGACACAGGCTGATCTATATAGGCCTACATGGCCCCGGATAAGATTCGAGGGTATTTCAGGAATATAAGCCAGTTCGTAGTTAACCCATAGAGGTACAGTGTCACCTTTAGGAGACGCTTTTGCAGTATCTGTTGGTCCAGAAAGTTGGGCAATATATATCATACATGAGCAGAAAGAGAAAAATGCAGTGACAAATTTGAGCCCATTACCATTGCTGTATGGTGTGGCGTTCTCGAATTAAAGCAGTTTAAGTGTAACTAATCATTAAACTCTTTGAATTGGCAGCACAGTGAATAATATATTATCACTTTTTCTGTGTTCAAATTGGCAATTTCTGATTCAATTTTACAATCATATTTCATTTTGGTTTATGTTACATCCATATTTATTTTTTTTCAAGCTATGTAAACATGGAAAAAAATAATTTGTATTGCCAATTTGAGGATTGAAGATGATTAATTTTGACCTCAAGAAAGCTCTGTTCTGCTATGGGTTAATCACTCTTAAAAAAACAAGTACCAAAATGGTACAGAACACGGCGTGAGAGGAATTAAGCAAAACAAAGTATTGCAATATCCACCCAACCAATTTTCCTACTAGTTATCCCGAACCCACAGACTGCCTCCCCCCCCCCCCCCTCTCTCTCTCTCTCTCTTTGGTACTCTTTCTTACTCTCTTTTCCTTCCAGCGCTCGTTTCTTTTACCCTCTCTCTCTCCCTTTCTGTCTGTCTCTCTCTCTCATTCTTTCTCTGCCTCACCCTCTCCAGGGGAGCGTTTCATGAAAGGACTTGTCGGATGTTTTATCCGACAAAGTCTGGTTTATCCGACAGTTGCCATAGTAAAGGTGCTTCTCAGCCAATCAAAATCAAGGAAAGATGTCAGATCTGACAACTTGTCAGACAACAGATGTTGATGAAACGCTCCCCTGCACTCTTGCTCTCTCTTACTATGTACTTACATACTTGCAAACGTACACACACAACTCCTGTTCATTCCATGGTTCTTTCCTCATATTCCATTTCTCAGCTTAACAAAGTCTGAAATAATGACACCTTAGAAGTTTAGAAAATAAGAATTCAGACATTTATAAATGATTTCCAATAAAGTACTTCTCTTATGTCATCACATCTCTATCATGTTTGTCATGTTCATCATTTGCCTTGAATACTTAATCAAAAGGAAAGTCCCAAGGGAGGGGGGGGGGTGGGTTGCAGCTTCGGGTGTAGCTTCCCTTCCCACAATTTGGCAAAAACTTTAATTAAAAAAACCATTTTCATTGTAAAAGTGATTTATCTGAACTGTAAATTGCTCATTTTATAGGGTTGCAAAAAACATAAAACCTCAAGGGGCTCCTGAACCTTGCCAGGACCCTGAGGACTTCACCGGTCTGAGGAAAAAAAAACATACTTAAAAACGTTAAGCTCATGATAATAATGTAGACATTCTGAATAATATTTTCCCGTGGAACTTTTGTATCTCCATGATATCTTTCGAAGGAATTCTTTATGAGGTAAGCGAAAAATGAATTCCATGATATTAAAGTTGCTGTATTTTCTCACTCGCGTTGTGCATTGCTGAGCGAGTCTGTGATAATAAATTTTGCAACAGCCTGAAATGTTATTGAGTGCAACACGCGCGGATTTTGCGCGTGCGTTTTAATGAAAAGAAGCCTGATTTCGCCATCAAAATGCATTCTAGGCCTATAGAATATTTAAACGGTTGGCCTAAAGGTGGCCAGCTGACTCAAAATTGAAAAATAATGTATTAAGCTTTGCAAATCGAGGGGGGGGGGCGACGATCCCCCTAGAAAAAATCGTCCCCCGGATCGCCTCCTATGCTTGTACGTCAATAGGTAAATGGATATTCATTAGCATAAAAGCTAATCACAGATATGAAAATTGAACAAACCTCTCCTAATGAAAAATTAATTAGACAGTGATGAATATTCACTACCAAAAAGGCCAATCACAGAATGAAAATGCTGCATGTACAAAAGTGAATGCGAAAATGGGGAGTCAGAAATAGGGTATCAGGTGTTCAGAAAATTTAATGGGGGTTAATGTTATATGGAAACACCCGTTGTAAATGGTATTCCTGCTTAGCACCCAATGACCCAAATTAATCAAATCGAGAAAATTCAGCAAGTACTTCACTTGTCTTCACTTTCATCTCGAAGGGACTATGTTATGTTCATTTGCTTTTAAATGCGTTTCAGGCTGCAAAACCACTTCATGAGAACTTGCTCATCAATCCACGTCGTCGAGAGGTTCTTTCTTTTCGACATCTTTCTTCCACAACCCAAGCTATTTATTGTTCCCCATTCCAGAAGATTACCCAGACTGTGGGACACGTTGTCCTATTATATGAAGGATATTTCTCTCTCTCCTGCATTCCTCAAGTCTGTGCAATCTTATTTTCTGTTTAGGTTGTATATGAGCATGTGTCTCCTCTCCTCTGCTCTATTACTTTCAACTTTCACGTGTTAAGTACGTGTTTCTATTGCCCTTATGGATGCAATAATTATGTCCTAGCAAGGCCAGTCTGCTTTCTTCATTCCCTCCGCTCTTTCTCTCTCTTTATTCTTCCTACTCCCTTCTGTTCTTTTTGCTCCTATCTTGTATTTCTCTCCTGAATGTTACTGCCTTACAGGCAAGTACATGTCAAGCATAATGTATTTGGCTTTTAATATATTTCTTCTAAGTTCTCACTTAACAATTAACCAATAAAAAGTGCTCATTAAACCATTGTTCAGTGATTTTCTTTCTTCAGTACTATTCATTCTGCAATTGTGAGCCGATTTAAGTTGCTGACTAAATTCCAACTCTGTATTTATTCCTTTTCATACTTTGCAGTTTGCATGTACTCCTAGATCAGAATCATGTACACATGTATTGCCCAGCTATACGTCCATGCATGTTTTCACTTTTATTCGGTCTGTTGTTAATGTGCTATATCTAGCTCTACGAAATAGAATAACTTTGCTTATTTCATGCAACTCACAATACAACTCTTGCTAATAATAGATTTTGTACATAATATTTCTGGAATAAAATGTTTAAATCAATCTTTAATTCTCTTAATCTTAATTCATCTACTAATTATTGACATAACTTCCTTCATTATGTGCAATAATCTATGTATGAAATTTTCATCATAGGTCTTGGGAGTAGCAGGTGTGGGGCCATATCCCTCTGGGCAACAGTGTTGCTCCATTTGTTGATCCCTATTTTTTTTTTTTTTTTTTACATGTTCTTTCAATCTTATTATGAATTTGTCCGCTGCTATTGAAGTTGTGTACCTGTGCTTTTTTTTTTAAAAAGGGGGTTGTAACATAAAGAGATACAATCAATCTTACAATCAATTGTATCTCTTTAGTACATGGTTTGCCAGAGACTTACGATTGATATCAATCGTAAGATTAACTGTATGTTTTATGTTACACCCCTCAGGTCAGACAAATAATGATAACAATAATCACAATCATTACCATAAAGACCCTCCTCTTCTTCCTTATCATTATTCTCCTCCTCCTCCTCCTCCTCCTCCTCCTCATCATCATCATCCCCATCATCATCATCATCACCCCCATCGTCTCCTTACACTTGGGTCTTTTGTTTGTTTGTTGTTGATTTTTTTTTCACAATTCTCTCTACCATTCGCGGAGAAACGTGCTCCCCATTGAGCAGTGTTAAGCATGTATATGACTAGTCCACTCTTTCACTTCCTCACATAAAGACAATGACAATTCATGTTTTAAAAACTATATTGAATCTTACAAAATCCATCTTTATTTAATAACCTGAAACCAATGTTGGGTTACATAAACATACGCCTTACAATCGCATGTTGCATAACATAAAGTAGTAATCTCATTAGAGAGTTAGAAATTACATCAATAATCCTTGTGTAACCATATTCATATCCCAAATGGTGTAATATTAGAGAAAACGTCAAACTGCTAAATAAAACTACACTATAGCATCTATACATACAGGAAGTTATCATAAAAATAATAAAAACATAATTTCCATCATCGTAAACGCAAGTAATTCACTTTGCTGAATAATTGTCTTTTCACGAGGAGACATTATCAAAGGAGAATTATAGGCCTACCGGTATATAATAAAATATTTAAATATAATCATATATAAAGATAGCTTTTATAACAAAAAAAAATTCCATACTTTTTTTTTCTTTTTTTTTTCTTCTTTTTCCTGCCAATTCTATGCAGGATCAAGGATTTCAGTAGCTTAACTTTTGTCGGTAAAAATTACTGAGTAGACACAGGATGAAACGCTCCCCTGAAATGTGTGTGGAAATCCGTGGAGGTGCTTCCCCAATAATTCATCCCCCCACCCCCCCCCCACCCCACGATTTTGTAATTTTAAAAAGGTTGACTTGTTTTTATTATTAATTTTTTCCTTTCTTTGCTTTGTCAGAGAATCTTAAACGTGTCCAGCTCGCGTTTCAAGGCCAATCTGGGTACACAATGGTGGTGATGGTATATTTTTGGTGATGACAACCCGAATTATGGTTTGATGACCCGTCACTAGTCCCAGTCTGCCCCTGTGCGCCAGCAGTCTCTACTCAAAGACCTTCTCGTAGGTGATATCGCCAAGCTTATTCCCAGTGATCTTATAAGCCGGCGCGCCAAGTTCCCCGACGTAAGCTATAAGGGAGTCTACATAGGATGAGAAAGTCATAACGGCCGTCAATTCGGCTGCGGATGTGGGATCTGGAGCCCTGGAAAAAAATCAGTGCGAGAAAATGTTCATCCCGTTGTTAATTCATGCAAAATGCAGCCAACAAACGAGAAACAATCATTATTTTCTCATGTATCATATTATAGCAAACAAGCAAAAATTACAATTTATAACAAAAAAATGATATACAAAAATTGAAGCAAGTTGGCAATAAGTCTAAGATATTTATACAAAACCTGTAGTGTGTTTATACAAGCGTTTTTATTTATCATGTATCGTATTATAGCAAACAAGCAAAAATTACAATTTATAACAAAAGTGATATACAAAAATTGAAGCAAGTTGGCAATAAGTCTAAGGTATTTATACAAAACCTGTAGTGTGATTATACAAGAAATAATGAGAAAACATGAGAAATGAGGAACTAAAGAAGCAAAGCTTGTATCAAATTACTCAAAAGTATTGTGCAATAATATTTATTCTTTTAAAAGAAGAAGACACAGTCATATGTTACTCTGAGGGACAAGTTATTTTCTCATCTTTACCAGGGTAACAAGCGCAGCTCGCATCACAGTTTTTTTTTCCGTATCCGATAAGATCTTGAAACTTGGACGAGGTGATGATTGATTTATGTCCACAGATTTGTTATTAATGTATTGGACAAGACAAAACAAAATAACAACATGGACAAACTGTTAAGAAGTTGGAGGTAATAGGATGAGTATGTAAATCATTAATGTATACAAAAAAGTGAAGTTCTGAAATCGCAACTAAAAGATGAAAGGAAATTGACTTCAATATATTATAGTCCTAATTCTCATACCTGAAGACTCCATATCGTTATACTGCTTCAGAAAGACAAGACCAAAAGACTCAACGACTCGTGGTTAAAGGATTTCCAGACCATTTTTTACACGTTTTTCTTCATTCAATTTCATCAGGGTTCACTTCAAATTTGTCCTACTCCAGTAATGTGCAAAAGTCGAAATTGTTTCTCATTCAGGTTACCAATGTTCAGCCATTTTCAACAGTGGTGGTCCATACATTTGCGTCATACACTCACAAAAAAAAAAAAAATAAATAAATAAATAAAAAATAAACACTTTTTCAATTTCAAATTTTTCAAAGGAGACTGTGGTAAAAATCAATATATTAATCAAAGGAAATTTAATGGTCTTTTGGTCTGGTGGTTGAAAATAAAGAGAAAATTTGCGCATGAGTGAACATATCCGTTTTTTTCTCTTCAAAATTACAAAAGCAAACAATGCACACATTTGACAGTTTACCACACATTGGGAGCAAAAGGGTAAACTTACACAATGTAATGGCATAATATATGAGCCTAAATCTGTTTCACCACCCCTCCCCAACCCAAAACAGAGAGGAGCTTCTGTTTATTCCAAGATTTGAATGACATATGGAGTATAGACACAAGAATGACTAATTGCCTTAAATTTGATTTGTAATCAATTTTGCAATTAGTAAACTCAGTTAAAAGTAAAAGTTTCAAAAGTGCAGCCAATTTTGGTGTTCCTAAGCCAAGCAACTTGAAATTCATTGTCATATTGCACTGGAAATTACAAACAAAGCATGATTAAAGTTTGCATGATTCGTTGCCCAGAAACTCATAAGTTCATGAATTAATAACAAAAATCACATTTGAGTCATTTAATCAGTCATGTGGCTACACGTTATGTCATTGACATTTGGACGTAACAAAAGCTTCCCTTTTTTTTTTTTTTTAGGGGGTGACAGGGGGTGGGGCGGGGAGAGAAGTGGGTGGGAATAGAGCAAAGGCTCAATTATGTAATTTCAGGCCCATCTCTTAAGGTGTTAATTTGATCTTTTCTTCCCATTAAGGTCATTTACAATGAATGCCAAACTGCTATTTTTTGCAATTTTTACTTTTGTACCCTGGAAGAGAAAAACGAATGTGTTCACTCGTGCTTAAGTTTCTTTTCATATTTACCTACCAGATCATAAGACCATTAAATTTCCTTTAATTTGATATATGATATATTGGTTTTTATCAAAGTCTTCTATGAAAATCTGAACTTCAAAAAGTGTTTACTTTCCTTTTTGTTGAGTGTATTGCAGGATGCAGACCTTCTTTGTGAATCAGGGATTTTCACTGAACCTCAATGGATAGTTATAGGCCTACGTCATCTTTCGGTATCTGAACCAACCAGTTATGCAAATATCAAAGCGTCATTCTTTTGAAAGGAAATTGCTGTGTATTATTGTTTCTCAACCTAATGTTATACTGTTATTTACTGACAGTAAAACGAGTAGGCCTGCCAATGTATGGTTACTATAGTTACAGTGCACTGGATCCTGTTCTCAGTATGCAAATTTCCATCAATTTACTCGCTTTTCGCGCTCGCTCGCAATATTCAGAAATAGGATGGTTTCTGAATAGTAAACAACCATAGGTAAGTTACGAAATATCGATAAAAAAGAAAAACTTATATTTTTTGGGTATTATTTTTAAGGCATCTTTTATCTGAGAAGGAAAAAAAAAAAAAAACAAGTTCATCTATTTCCATTTCCTAAATCATCTTTTTAACACATGTTTTATGGTATGTTTCTTTTGTTTAAATGCATCATTTACGTCATTAGGCTTTCCTCAGCCATTGTCACATGTTATATAAACACTGATAAAGGCCATCCCTGAAACAACTCTACTCTAATCGGTCGCAAAAATCTAAATAAAAGGGGATAGAATCAAACTTACTTAACCAATTTCAGTGATCTTAACCAATGCTCCCAATGATGTAAAAATACTTTTCGAGAGCAAAATACTTATAAGCTGCCATTAAGCTTATTTGAGACACCAGATTTTATGGCTCAAGCACATGGCTACGGTTCAAAAATTCTTCTGAATGAGCTTCTCAATGGGCTCTTAGTAAACCTTATCAATCACATATTTCTATAGGGCCTAGTATTGTCAGGTAAACGGAGTATAAGTGACCCATAGCATAATTCTATTTTTGTTACTGATCACACTTCGGGGTGGTCCTCTAATGCTAGGCTACCACTATGAGCATGGCAGACAAAGAAAGCGGACAAAATAAACAACCTCTCATTCTATCCTTCACAATGGTTCTGGTAGTCAAAAGCACATCCCTTCTCAGCTATTATGTCTAATCATGTAGTTCCAGGTGAATATGCATACGACACCAGGGGAGCGTTTCATGAAAGGACTTGTCGGATGTTTTATCCGACAAAGTCTGGTTTATCCGACAGTTGCCATAGTAACGATGCTTCTCAGCCAATCAAAATCAAGGAAAGATGTCAGATTTGACAACTTGTCAGACAACAAATGTTGATGAAATGCTCCCCTGTTCCACAGATTTTAGACAATAGCAGTGAAGAGATGTTCTTTTGACTACCAGAACCATTGTGAAGGGTAGAATGAGGGATTGTTTATTTTTTGTCCGCTTTCTTTGTCCGTCGTGTTCATAGTGTACTCGTAAATGTATGACTTACCAAACTAAAGCGAGGTATGGACCTTTAGTAGATAATCGAAGGTTCTTGCTGACAATCACGACCACTGGCTTACCGGGTAGCAGATACTTCTCCTTGATGTCGTCGAACGTCTCGGCCATCGATTCCAACGTTGGCGCTGAACCGGCTCCCTGATCACCAGTCCCAGCAACTTCCCACTAAATAAATAAAAAAAGGATGTTACTACGAATGGGCCATATTCTGCTAAAAATCAAACCGTTATCCTGTACAGGTCTTAATTTGAGTTTTAATGGAGGGAGGTTAGACTGATCAGCGTTTAAGCTTTCATATGGTTAAACATGGCTTAAAAAACATTCTCATGATATTCAAATATTAACCATTATAGTCGTAGCCGGCTATATCATAGCTATTATAGTGACATGCAATGAGTATTGGTATACTCTATAGGAGCAACTTTGTCGAAACCTCCGCGTGCGAAGTCTCTCCCTGCCTTGAATTCAATTTAAAGATAATAATTGCAGAAATAAGACAGTAATAATCATTTTAACCTAAATCAAATCATAACTAGTCTTTATTCTGTTTGTTGTGGAATAGAATAGGGAGAGTTTTCAGTTGACGTTTTAGTGACAGATGTACAGTCAAACCAGCTTAAGCGAGTCCACTACAAAATTCCAGCCTGTATTCAACTCTTTCATGACAGGAATGATTTAAAGCTTAATTTCATCAATTTTTTGTCCTTCAAATTGACAACACCGGTATCTTTCGTTTATTGCTGTATTTTTTCTTCTAGAAAGTCATAAATCTGAAATAAATGTATAAATTGAGGAAAAGTATGTTGAAAAAAATTGTCATTATTAACATGGAAAAGAGCGATTCTTTATTCTACTTCGTTGCCGATTCAAGGATTTTAGTGATTATTTTCTTTTTAAAATCAAGCATAGAAATCAGTGGCAGTTAATGACACAATCAAAATGGAACAGAAAATGTAGGGCATGCATAATTTTGTTTGTTTTGTTTTTGCCTTTTTTATCTTTCTGTTTATGTTGTGTGCTGTTTAGGGTTCTATACCAAATTTATAGGCATGCCAAGCACACAATGTGGATCCAATGTCATTAATGGGTTATAGAACACAATTTTTTTCCCTATCTCCAGTGTCCCCAAAATTCGCTGAAAAGCACCTAAACTTATACAGGAGAGGAGAAGGTCTTCGACTTCTTCAGGTGTCTCTTTTTATCACCAACGCTGACAAGAAAAAAACAAAGATTTGGTTTTAATGAGGTAAAAGTTAAAGAAATGCAATTTCAATTACCTTTAAGCTGCTCTGTTCCAGGTAATGCACGTGCATGGAAGAAAAACAAAAACGAGAATTGTTTATTAAAATAAATAATTTCAGCAATTGCAATATCTAATAATGGCCAGCTCAAGACACCTTCTCTACTCAAAAAGTACATCCAGTATAAGTGCAAAACTAGCAGATAAGAAGAGCCCTGTGCCATAATCAATGGCGTATCCAGGGGACGGGGGGAGCAAGTGCCCCTTGTGACACTTTTTTTTTTGGGGGGGGGGCTTTAAATACACTCGGGTCGCGGCGCACTGGTAAATACTTGGGTCGTGGCATGCTGGCTATGGGGCGCCAAGTGTTAACTAAGTTATTTTGTCCAAGACTACACAGTTTCGCTGTCAAAAGTGCAGTAAAAACACCATTTATTTGTATAATTTATGAACAGTGAACTATTTCGTTACAAAATGAAATGCAATAGACGATTTTACAAGAAAATTTTCCTACCACTGTGGATAAGCAGAAATGGTGTATAGCTCTCAAGCCACTAGTATTCAATTCGCCTGGGCCTTTGACTTTGTTTGGTTACAAACGTATTGCACTTCGTACATAGCATACGGCCGGCGGACAAAGAGTATGCTTGCGGGCGTGGCCATATATTAGCGGTTTACTGCAGGGACGGATCCAGGAGTTAGTGGAAGAGGGGGCGCACTAAACTTTGACAAGTAAAAAAAAATAATAACAAAATACTCACTTCGAAAGGGGCACACTTGGAAAAAGAGGGAGCACAAGAAATAGGTTTGGCTCAAGCTGTTTACTGCAGGGCCGGATCCAGAGTTAGTGGAAGAGGGGGAACACTAAATTTTGACAAGTGAAAAAAAAATTAACAACAAAAAATACTCACTTCGAAAGGGGCACTCTTGGAAAAAGAGGTAGCACAAGACATACGTTTGGCTCAAGGGGGGGGGGGGCACGTGCCACCTGTGCGCCTCCCCCTGGATCCCCGCTTGGTTTACTGTACACTGACTATTTTTGGACCGAATAAATTAATTAACAATATTTGCCAACATATCCAGCGAGTCGCGACCCGAGTAGCGCGCCGCGACCCCAGTGTTTAAAGCATAGTGATCCTAGGAGTAAAAGCCGCACGGGCAACCTATAACTAGCGTTAGCGATCAGCGCCGCAGTAATCATGCTGAATGCGATGCAACTCGCAGAGATGATCGAGCCACGGGCACGTCTTCAGAAGTGTTTTCGTCACTTTTCGCCAATTATTTCTTTGAATGTGATGTGAACGTGAGTACATGTATACATGAGTGTCCGAGGAATGATTAGGGATATAAAACAATTATGCAATGACTCTTCCTCGGATCAAGCTCAAACTATTCGCACTCATGATCATCACGGTGATATGCTCCGATGGCCCAGGGGAGCATGGCACCGTTTGATTTATTGCTGTAAATTACGTGAATTGTGGTAAATCAGTGCACTGTTTTTATTAAGATTCGTTTGGGGGATATAAAACAAATAAATCATGCACTATTTCTAGCCTGTACTGACAGAAATAGCACTATTTTCTTCGGAATCCATAATTTCAAGTAGAGTCGCTCAGTGCATGGTATATTTGTTTACTCTACCATGAATGACGTCACGGTATTGCACATGCATATTTCTTTATCAGCATTTTGTTTTCAACAATGATAACAATTTTGAGTCACGTGACGCTATAACATAGACCAATCACTTGACAGGATATCCTTAATGATGGATATAATAATCGTATATCTGTTAGTGTGAACCACGCCTACTGACATAATGACTATAGGCAAATGATAGTACAGAAAACAGTGACATTTTTCATCTTTTTCTTTATACTTACCCTGTTAATCGACAGTCGCATGGCTACATACGAGTACCTATAGTGGAGGCTCATGTCCTTAATCTTGTCGGCAATCTCTGAATCGTATTCTAATTCCTGCATTATGTTAAATCCTGGAAAGAAAATATGTATATCGGACATCAATTTACACTTCCCACAATAGAAGAATAAAGAAAAAATGTGTACTTCACTTGTCTGAAAACACAAAATTGGCACATTGGCGAAGTAGGCTTAATCTCTATTGACACTGAATAAATATAATTTTATTATTTAAAACCCAAATAAACTCTCATATGGGTCATCTTGTCCCTATCAAAATACCCTGGCGTCGCACCTGTCAAAAGGGCAGGTATTCCTGACATTTACAACAGCCTAAAGTTTGAGCATTTTGTCACCATAACTGACCCGTACCACTGTCTCAAATCGAATAAATGTTTTTCGAAAACTCCCCCAAATAAACAAAGGGGACCATTTGATGCATTTTCTCCTTTTTCCAATGTGCATTTAAAATGTTTTAAAGACGCTAGGTCGTGAGCTTTCATGGGGAATTTGACACCATGGGTGCTTACCCAGTAACAGGTGTTGTTCATCACTGTGAGTTTTATGACCAACAGACCTTATGTAATGCTTTGTATATTTCACCCTTTCCCCATATGGCAAAGTCATTATCTCCCTGGCCCGAGAATGCCCGAAGCAGGCCGAAGAATGTTTGTGGTGGGACAGCTTGTTTTGCTGTGCTCCAGAAATGTAGCTCTATTACAGGTATTTTCAGTGCTTTTCATAAAGTCTGGTGTCAGCAAATTATGATCCATTCCCCATGAAAGCCCACGACCTAGCGTCTTTAAAAAGGCGAGGGATGATATTGCACGTAAAATTGCGGCATGTGCGTTTGTGTACATGTACAAAAACAATAACTTGCTCCCATCCTTCCTTCATTCACACAGATTTCCTGCAGAAAAAAACCAGCTGGTTCATCAGACTAATATAAAGCATACCCTTTCGGTTAATTTATCTCCCCGATCTCAACCCACCCTTTCGAGACAAACGGGGGGGGGGGGGGGGGGGGCTTCTTTCAAAAGGGAGCTGCCATCCCCGTTCTCTCCCCGCTTCCACCCCGCTCCGCTCACCCACCCTTTCGACATAACCTTTTTGAATGGTGTGCGGTGTCTTGAAGGATACTGTTTATATAATGAAAGAATGGGTGCAAGACTTAAAAAAAAAACGTAACCACTTATTTATTCACAAGCTTTCGTACAGCACCTGATGAAGTCACGGTATTGGCTGAAAGCTTATAAATCAATTAAAGTGGTAACAGCTACGTCGTACTTTCGCAACAAAAAAACTTTGAAAATAAAATAAAATTCCTTAAACACTTAAACATGAAAATAGTGAAAAATTGGATTTTATGAAACAAATTTATGAAGAATATTTTGATCAAAGAAATGAGTGTGGAAAATAGGGGAAAAAATCTCAAAATATCAACGGTATGAAAAATAGGGGAAAACAGATTCTGACCTGAAAATAGGGGGAAAATTGTAGTTTTTCCCTATTTTCTAATGAAAATAGGCTAAAAAGTCAAAGTGGACAAATAGGAAAATAGGGAAAACTTATTTTTGCTACCAAAAAACCTACTACGGTTTCTTTTTTTTAATAGAAAGTTCATGAGCGTCTGTTTCATAGGCCTTCCTTCTAGTAAAACTTTACAAAAAGCTGGAAAAATGCCAATGAGACCGGCATTGCCGGATATGGGGTGTATAGATCACGTATCCTTACGTTTCGAACTTTCCAGTCGAGACTCGTCTTCCAAATCAAGAAGGAGAAGTTCACGAAGAAGATCTTTCATCTCAGCCCTACGTGTCTCTCCATCCTAGCATGAGATTCAAAAAATAAATATCGTTGAAGTGTTGAAGATATTGGATTCGGGGGGCGGAACGTGATTCTAAAAAAAAAAATATGAAAATCAAACTGTTATTACAAAATCATACTTACATTATTGTAAGCCTACTCCGGAAAGTAAAATACAAGCTTTCGTACAAACACTTTTTTTCTCGTCAGTCGCTGCAATCATTCACGTCGCAAAGAATATTATTTACCTGCGTTACGTTTGTGTAGCAGGTAAATGTTGTTTGTCTCGTTAATGTATGCATACATTTCGCTGATGTACGTCGGGTTGAAGCATTGTCAGAGGTTTCCTAGGAATGTAATTACGGGCGCACTGGTGCATTGAAGCATGGGTATCTAGGGTGTGGTAGAAAGGAAATGCATGTAGCACTTCATTCTAGCTTGCTTTTTTCATCACAACATTTGAATGAAAATAAAGCTGTTTAAGATGTTTGCAGAATATCTGTGGGTAGTTTCTTTTGCAAAAGTGGATCCGAAGGTTTTCCAGAGTTTTTGCTCATCGAGTTTTATCTCTGTTTTTTTTTCCCCTGGACCTACTTGTCGCAAATTTAGAATAGGGATAATAGGAATGTTTACTATAATATTTGTGTAGTAAAGAATTTAAGTAGAGAGAAGTAGGAAAGTGAAGATGTACAGAATCAGATTATTTGCAATATATGTTAATTTTGAAACAAATGTTCAATTTCTTAAATGTCTAATAAACAAACGGCTCCTAGTCGTCGGGCAAGAGTCGTCGGGCAAGCGTTACCCTTAATGTTTGGTGTTACAAAGAGTTTTTGTTGCGTATTTAATGAGTTTACGTGCGATATGATTGATGTTGCAGAAATTATGGAAAAGACTGGTTTTGTTCTGTGAGTTATAGTGGTTCCAGCCGATTGGACAGACGGTCCGCTAGCCCCCACCCCCCCCCCCCCCCTTTCCAAGTCCCGCTCTGAGCACTAGCATTTTGCCGGGCATTTTGTCGGTCTTGCGGGCCTTCTGAAAAGTGTTGTCAGAAGGACCGGGGGACTAGCATGTTGGGTTCGCGTTTGTTCTGAAAAAAAAAAATTGAGGATTTTGCTAAGTACAGAGCATGTTGAATCCTCATCTTCCCGCATTCCATGTAATTAATTGTCTTTGATATACAATGTTCTTGGTAATCTTTCTTGTTATTTTGCCTCTGTGTGATTTCCAGTTCACATCTTATTTATGAATTTTGACTATCTCGTAATATAATATAAATTTAGCATTTTGAACATGGCAACGCTGCTTCATTGGGACTTCATTGAGAAAGGGCAAAATGAATATGCAAATATTTTTCTCTCTCTTTTTTTTTGGATAATCTTAACATTTACATTTCTGGAAAACCTAGAAGCAAATCATCTACAAAACGTACTTGATTTCTATTTAGGCCTTGTATATTTTTAAGGATACCACTTTTTTATTTCCTTATATATAAGGCTTTGCCCGTTCATTGAAAAACAAATTATTTCAATGAAGTCATGAAGGGCTTAATTTTAACAACGCACCTGTCAACATTTCACTTTTTCCTGCCTCTGCAGACAGATTTCCATGTATATTTTAATTATCGTGCCATAGATTATGTTCGATGCAAAAGGCATAGAAAAATAGAAAAGTGGATAAAGAAAGAGAGCGTGGAAAATTATTGTGAATGGGTATACTCACGAGTGGATAAGACACGACAAGTGTGCACATGGCCAGGAAAACCACCAAATTAAGCTTCATCTTTGGAAGAATGGTTATAATAGCTTTGGAGAAACGAACCCGTCGAAAAGATCCCCTTCCGGTTAATGATGTTGAATGCGGCTGTCAGGTAAGTGAATGTGGTATGATGAAGAAAATGTGCAACGTTTATATGTACAAAACACGTCTTTATCAAGCCTCTGGCGACCAAAGCTAACTGGATGACTGGTTGAATTGAATAGATAATAAGATTGAAGCGATTCGAGGATATTGTGATAAGGATAATTGGCGGCTATATAACATGAATGGGATTTAACGTGAACTTAAAGTTAAGGAAACAATAGGATTAAAATTCCGATTACGAGTGTAGGGTTCTCCTTGACAACCTGAAAGCTTGTCAGAGAATAGCATCAAGTAATGTATGCAAACTGGATTCCAAGTATTGTATATATTTCATTCATTAACGACAGGTTCATGGAATACCTATCCTATCATTTCCTAAGACGATGGCTGACATGGCCTAGCACGTTGGTATGAGCGCATGCGTGTTACATGCACATTTGCATATGAACTTGTCTAGTCTGCCAACCAGTCAAAATCGACTTGTCTAGTACAGCACTGTGAGGGGGGGGGGGGGGGGGGACAGGCACGCCGGAAGGGCCCCAGCTTATTAGGGGAAGGGGGGGGCAAACACTCTTGGGGCCCACCTAAAATACTTACTAGTAGTTATACAGCCCAACCAACTCCCCCGAACAAGTTCATTTTAATTCAGTTTATTTTCACACATTTTCAGACAAAATTTTGACAGTGTGTTGAGAGCTTATAGAAAGTATACAAACAAGCAATATAAGAAGTATTATTTATCCCCCATATTATACATATTTCTTTGTATATCAAACGTGCAAGGTTTAGAATTTTCATCAAGAAAATAAAAAAGAAACTTTGCTCTATTTGATCACTGTTATAATAATTTCTTTCCCATCACCCCTCATCATTAATAGTGCTGAAACAGTTCGTCGCTGGTAACATGGTAGGATGGCGTGAGAGGTTAGAGACCGGGCATAGCAATGGGAGGGTTATGAATTCAAGCATAGAATTATTATGAATGGACAGATGGAATACCGACGGTCATGGGTCTTTTGAAGTACCAGTTCCGGCGCGAGGTTAATTTACATAAGTACAATAGTTGTCACTGCCTTCTGATCATGTGCAGCTTAATGAAAACAGATGTTTTGACAATAATGATAGTATAAGCATATCAGTCATTGACAAAGGAGCAGATACCCTAATTTCGGTTTTGTTTGGCTGGTGTGCTCTTGCAGAATATGACTTTAATTCAGACCACTGCTAGGGGAGCAGAAAACCTGAGAACATGTTAATGTTTGTGATATGAAAATTCATTATTACTCATTTGCACGCTTTCGTACGCTTTCGCACACGCTTATGACCTATTTTACAACGAGTATGACGAGAAGGACATGATCTTCATAAGATCCGTGCATTATACTTCTGGAAAACTAAGAGGAAAATTAAAAGGGGGGAAACGGGGTTACAAATCTCAAACATTCAATTAAAATAGTACCTCTATCTTGTAATATTCATACAATTTTCGAGATGAAACACATACAATAGTGAATTCAAACTGATAAGAAGACCTGCACATTGATTTTCCATTATAGACCAATTTCACGGCCGGTTTATGTATTTGGCCCTCTATCGGCGACGCCATTGCTGCTGTGGGCAAGCGCGCTGACCGCGATTGGCTCTGTGTACAAAATGAATGTAAGATATGAGATATGCCCCGATATTGTTCCATTTACTTTATTCTAGATCAATAAAATAAAGCATGGATACATGGGTAGATGAGGTAAGACAATGGTCATATCTGACGGATGAAGGTATTTTGTATTTTTGTAATTTCGATGGTTTTTCAACTTAGTTTTGTCAGTAAAAGTTCGATTGCAGCATATAGAAGCCGTAGTAAACGGGAGCCCTAAATCTTACCCTGTTTTCAAAGTCAAGTTTTCACTCATTAAATTTTACGCCAAAGTACACAATGATAATGTTTCTTGAATTAAAAGTCCCTTCTGTTGATGTTTTTACCCACTGGCGACGAATTCCTTCACATTGCTTACGGAAACCTGTGTAGGGAGTACGGCTTCTCACACAAACAGGCTTCACGAGTCAAAAGCGAGTGAAATTCGCACTCATTTAGCTTCCAATTTTTAAATTTTCTCTAATTCTTGTGGCATTTGAGCACCGCACAGCTTCGACCTGAACTTCCCTGATAATTTCTCATTGCAAATATTAAAATAAATCTGCATATACTGGTCAAAATAGACAAAAAATCGAACGAATGTACATAACGCGCTATTGACTTGTGTACTATAAAAGTTGGAGCGCCCACCCCAGTATGTCGAACTGTGTCGAACAGTCTGCTGCCCTCTTGCATTGTGAAATTGGTCTATTCAAGCGATTTATTATTTTCTGCGCATGTAGCTACGGCTTATTTCAAATCACTGTCTCTATTTTCTCCCAACTAATTGGCGGCGGACCTCGTAAGATCAAAGTGGATAAATATGTACAGAATGCTATTGAGATGGCTTTGACAGTCGCAACTGCATGAATTAACTAACGTTACGGTGAATGTCCATCTATAGTAGGTCCATGATTCAAGAAAACCACCAAAAAGACCTTCGTCCACTTCGAAACGGTTATGGGCAATTAATGACACAAGCTTATCTACATGGCGCCGGATAAGATTCGAGGGTATTTCAGGCATATAAGCAGTTCGTAGTTATACACTCTTAAAAATTTCGGAAAAGAGTCGGTTGGAGCCACACTGGGCCTGGAGTAACGAGATTTGAATTATGCAATAAGGGAGTTTGTGATTAGATCGTTCGATTTTTTCAAGAGAGGGAAGTTAGATTTTTATATTGATTCATATTTCTGCATCTCCTCCAACAAATAAGGAGTTGTTTTATGTATATTCTTGTAATGATTCTGGATCTTGTATTTTTTTGTGAGAATGAAGAAGTGTTCGTTGATTGATTGATGTTGAATGAATTTTGTAAGATTGACAAAAAAATGTGTTCTGTCAATAGGGCACGGGCCCCCGCTTAACGTGCTTTATGCGGTCAGAAAGCATTTCTAAGTTCTTTGGTCTGAAAAAGAGATGTTGAGAGATGTTGATTTCATTCTTCATCCTTCATTGAAAAATGAATTAAAATCAGATGGACATTAGGCCTATTACAAAACAAATAAATCAACTAGTGACATATTAAAAATTATGAATTCGAATTTGAGATGTATGTCACTGCTGTCTAGTGACATATCAAACAAGATCAAAATCCATCAAACATTTCAGAAGTATTTATATTGACCTTTGACCTGCGGACTCCAAATTCAAACCTGATCTGTATTTCAGTGTCATCAGATCTAACTACACACTAAAAATGATTACAATCTGTCCAATATTTTCATTTTTATCGCGCGGAAACCAATTCAGGACGGACGGGCGGACGGATGGACAGGTGCACGCTTAATGCCCACTTCAGACTTTGTCTGCGGGGGCATAAAAACGTAGCAACATCAAAGGTACTCGAGTTATGCAGGGTCTCTTAGTGCTTAAGAACAATGAGAGACCCTGCATGTGGGCGTCATTAATATGCAAGAGAGCATAGTAACCAACCGAGACAAGGTTGTAAAATATACATCCATCATGTCGCTAAAAAAGTAGATCTCTCCATATTTTTCTCGTAAGAGCCAATGAGGGGGCGGCGAAAATTGATTTGTTCCAATTCATCTACAAAGTGAAACATCTATCCACCCTCCCCAACTTGTGACGCCTTTGGTAGACAGGGTTGGTTTAATATCACCAAATACCACTTCTTTTAAAACGCAACCCGGGAACACTCCGCCTAGTTGAAAATAAAATAATTTACGTCATGTTGATTTGGGGGATTTTTTTTAGCACTTGAGAACTTATCCGTTATAATGATAAAAATTGTCATTAATATTTATATATGCAATAGCCTTCCGACGAGCAGGAACAAAATAACCATTTCCTTATCCCTTCACAAGGAAAACCCATTCGCAATACATTTTATTGGAATGTCCCCTCTTCCGCAGAAAGAAGCACCTGCCCCGTCACACCGTGCTTTTCAAAGTTTGTAAGAAACGTTTTCATTATAATCTACGAGGGAGGGTAGTGACCGAGCGAATGGAATGGAATGTGGAGCCATGTATTTTAAAGCATAGGAACGCTCACTTTACATCATTTTACATCAAAATGAATTCTTATATCCTTGCGAGGGAGCAATAGATTTTTGTAACTTTGCAACCAAGAAAATTCAGATTATTTCGTGCTGGAAGACCTGCATTTTTCAAAACTAGAAAGCTATCCGTATAATACTAAATCATATCAAAATATTAGTAATCATTGTGTCATAGGTTGAGAGAGAGAGAGAGAGAGAGCGCGTAAAAGAGTTCGCATTCTAGAGCACTATAATAACGCTTTTACACGGTTGTAGTGCAATCTTATGATCTAAAATCTTCCTATTTCTTGCGAGGAGGCCAATGGGCACCCTCTTGAATAAGGAGGGGGAGCAACTGCACACTCGCCCCACACGCCCCACTCAAGGTTCGTTATTCCGAAAGTTTGTTATTCCGAAACATGCACATTGTGTACATCTTCCTTAGTCCGGAAAAGAAAAAAGTTTCGTCAGAGACATTGGCTAACATTGTTATGATTTAAGAAAATCTCATTTTGTTACTGGAAACCACCGGTTAGTTATTGTCTCGTGAGATGAAGGATAATAAAATCGCCGTTTGCGTGTAACGTACAGTTTTTCATTCAAAATTATGGTTTTTTTTCAGGGTTTTTGAGAGCAAATACAAGTATTCATACACATGTTTCATCTTAGTTTGAGCTTTTTTAAAATCAGCTCTTCACAAAGTTAGCCAATACCTTTTATCCGAACATTAGTGTAGTTTTTCCGAAGGTTCGTTAATCCGAAAATAAATGTTGTTATGATGTACTGATTTACCTTTGTGCCAATCGAGTGCTTTTTATTTGTAAACTGGGGGCTATTTTCGATTTTTTTGAATTGCACCTTTTTATCAAAGTGAGCCCCTAAATTACGTTTTCAGAAATATTTATGACCCGAAACATTCGAATATGGATTACTGATGTCATATTACCATAAACTTAGGGGTTTTTTGCAGTAGATTCTGACTTTACATATCGAAAAGGTGCCCATATTTGATTTCTATAAAGGTGGCCCTCAAGGATCATATGGCCAGAAACTGAAATGTCTCCTCCTCTGAATTTGTTTGCACTACATATATCTACACGTGAGCCAACTTTGGTTCCATTAACCCAAAATGCACAATTGGTCGGCTATGCCGCCCCACCATTAGTCTAATCGGGTAGAAAGAAGTCACCATATTATTGCACACAATAAAATAACCATTTTTTCTCTGTCTCTCCCCCCCCCCTCTCTCTCTCTCAATTTCATTTTGTTCTTTACACACACTTACTTTTTCTCTTTCCTACCTCCACCCCTATCTCTCTCTCTCTCTCATTCTGTGTCTTCATTCTTGTCCCTCCCTCTTTCTCTTGCACACACTTACATTCTATCTCTGACTCTCCACAGTTCTCTTTAGTGTGTGATTTTGTTTTCCCTGTTTAAAAGAAATGTTAAGTAATCTGTTAAAATGATAAATGCAAATAGATACAAATCTTTAAGGGGTGTCTGAGCGTGTTTATGACGGAAGGGGGGGGGGGGAGGGGTGTCGGAAATGCCCCTAGGTTAATGCCTCCCTTGAACTCGATCCATCCAGTCATGGTCAGATGGTTCTGATTATAGCTATCTCAGGCCATGCAGATTAGGGTGTATGATAATGCCCATTATTTTCGTCACGCCACATAAATCCATTGATAACCCTTTTCAAAGATGAAGAAGCTATCTGTTTTTCTTGACTGCATGTGTTTCACTTGACCATATCTAACCCTCGTTTTACTTCCTCCATGTGATATCGCCCATTTTCTTCATCAGGCCACATGAAGTCCACATGCCTGTTTCATCGGTTACAGTTCGTTATTCCGAAGAATCATTTATTCCGAAAGTTCGTTAGTCTGAAGGTTCATTAGTCCAAAAATGTAACAAGGTTCGTTAGTTCGTTTTTGTTTGTTTGTTTGTTTGTTTGTTTGTTTTTTTTTTCATTTTCGGACCATCGAACCTTCGGAATAACAAACCTTTAGCTCATTTTCGGATTAACGAACCTTCGAAATAACGAACCTTACTTCATTTTCGGACTAACAAACCTTTGGAATAACGCCACTAATGTTCGGATTAACGACCCCCCCCCCCTTTTTTTTTCATTTCCGGACTAACGAACAGCTAGGGATACACAATGTGCGTGTTTTCGGAATGACAAACCTTCGGAATAACGAACCTTAACTGGGGCGGATGGGGGCAGAAGTTGTCCCCCTTCCCCCCTTCTTCAAGAGGGGGCCCAATTGGCCTCCTCGCAAGAAAAAGGAAGATTTTCAGATCATAAGTTTGTACCACAACCATATAAACAGCGTTATTTTAGTGCTCTAGAATACAAACTTTCATTATTCAAAAATCTTGTTTTTTCTTACTCTCTTGCTACGCTCTCTCGTATTAGATGCAGTGTTTCTCAGTATCATCTATGAAAAAGAGGCAGATGTTTGCTTCATTCGTACAAAACATTTTGCAGTATTGTCAGGGGCGTCGCTAGACTATTTTGAATAGGGGGGGGGGGGTGTAGAGGCAAGATTGCCGACAAATAATGCCACCGATTGCCGACGACCAACGTCGATAAATTCAACCGTATAAAGCCCATTGAGGCATGTTCAATTGTGCACCTCTATCATATTTTCCTTTTGAACTATATTTTGTTCACCTCACTTGTCGAATGTGTTTGTTTTCCGAAAACATCCTGTATCTAAATATAATACAAGCGAGCGCAGCGAGCGAGGAAAAATACACTCTCTTACGTACTTAAGTGATATTTCTTCATCAAACTACATAGTGGGCTTAAAGATATCTAAATTAATTATATTTGGTCACCTCTCTGGCCTGATTCATTCGGTTTCAAAGACCATCCTATATCTTAATATTATACGAGGTAGCTCAGCGAGCGAGGAAAAAATCTATTTTTCATGGTAGAAGTGACAATTCTTTATCAAATTACACGATGGTATTAACTTTGAGATATCTAACTTATACAGGTACATTTGGTCACCTCACTTGTCGAATTCGTTTGCTTTCCCAAATCCATCTTGTATCTGAATATTGTACGAGCGAGCGTAGCGAACGAGGAAAAATGCATATTTACTCCTTTGCATGATAGAAGTGAAAGTTCTTCATTAAAAAAATGCATGATGGGCCTTTGGATATCTTGATTTTGGTCACCTCTCTTATCTAATTCATTTGCTTTCAAAGACTATCCTGTATCTAAATATTATACGAGCGAGCGCAGCGAGCGAGGAGAAATACATATACTCTATTTTATGGTAGGTGATAATTCTTCATCAATATACACGATGGGCCTATAGCTTGCAAAATTTGTTTGCTTTCCCCAGTCCATCTTGTATCTGAATATTATACGAGCGAGCGTAGCGAGCGAGGAAAAATTCATAATCCTTTTCATGGTAGAAGTAAAAGTTCTTCATCAAAATACACGATTGGCCTTTAAGGAACCTATTTTGATATATTTGGTCACATCTCCTACCTAATTTATTTGCTTTTAAGACCATTCTGTATCTAAATATTACCCGAGCGAGCGCAGCGAGCGAGGAAAATATACATACTCTTTTTATCGTAGAAGTGATAATGCTTCATCAAAATATATGATGGGCCTAAAGATAATTTATCTAAATTATATATTTGTGTTCATCTCACTTGCCGAATCTTTTTGCTTTCCGAAAACATCCTGTATCTGAATATAATACTAGCGAGCGCAGCGAGCTAGGAAAAATATACATACTCTTTTATGGTAGAAGTAATACTTCTTCATCAAAATACATGATGAGCCTAAAGATATCTAGATTATATAGTGTTCAGCTCACTAGCCGAATGTGTTTGCTTTCCGAAAACATCCTGTATCTAAATATAATACAAGCGAGCGCAGCGAGCAAGGAAAAATATTCACTCTCTTTCGTGGTACCAGTATTATTTCGTCGTCAAAATGCACAAGTAAATAAGCCGAATATGACTCTATTTGGCACCTTACTCCTCTTTTTTCTTTTTTTCCCTCCTTCCTCTTCGCTCTCTTTTCTCTTTCTCTCCCCCTATCTCCCTTTTTTGCCGACAGCGATCGTGAATTTGCCGACAAGAATTTTAAGTGGGGGAGGGGTGTCACACCCCACACCCCCCCCCCCCCTTTAGCGACGCCCGTGAGTATTGTGATCAGATTGTGTAAAAGAGTGGGTTACACTATGAACATGACGGGCAAAGAAAGCGGACAAAATAAACAACCCTCATTCTACCCTTCACAATGGTTCTGGAGTCAAAAGAACATCCCATCACTGCTATTATCTAAAATATGTGAAACAGGTGTAACATGCATATTCACCTGGAACTACTGATCAAACATAATAGCAGTGAAGGGATGTTCTTTTGACTACCAGAACCATTGTGAAGGGTAGAATGAGAGGTTGTTTATTTTGTCCACTTTCTTTTCAGCCATGTTCATAGTGTTAATCTTTGAACTAAAGTTTCTTACATTGTCTCTATCACAAGCACATGCCGTTTACGTAGGAGCAGTGTATATCTTCCAGTGGTGGCAAAAGAAAGGGACAGATTTGTCCCCTATCAAGCTTTGCTTGCAAAATTGCAAAAATCTCTTGCTCCCTCGCAAGAAAATAAGAATTCATTCTGATGTAAAATATGTATAGTGAGCGTTACTATGCTTTAAAATACATTGCCTCCACATTCCATTTCTTTCGCTGGGTCGCTACGCACCTTCGTAGATTAAAATGAAAACGTTTCTTACAGTCTTTAAAAAGCGTGGTGTGACGGGGCAGGTGTTTCTTTCTGCGGAAGAGGGGACATTGCAATAAAATGCATTTGTGGATGGGTTTTCCTCTGTGAAGGGATAAGGAAATGATTAGGTCTATTTTGTTCCCACCCGTCGGAAGGTTATTGAAACTTTACACTTTTAAAATGGCTGCCAAATAAAACATATAATGATTCTGGCGGAAAAGGTTTATATGTTTGGATAGCTCATTGACTCAAATTTCACATGAGACCAAAAAGACCGAAAATAATTCATGCTTGGGTGAGCACTGCTCACTTTTGTAAAGGGTATGGAAAATATGTTGCGCAGAAATGGCGCCTTCTAATATGTGACAGGTCAGTCCTTTGGCGCTTACAAAATTGAGGGTGATATGATAAATTTATGATCAATTGCAATCAGTTTGGGTTTGCTGAGTGAATTTCATGGTTATTAAATCAAAATTATATGCATGTTTTAACAGGAATTACATGTATTATTGTAGCATTGTACCTTTCCCTGGTAGACTTAGTGGTGTATTCATGGGAGTCAGGATGGAGTGATGGTACATGTTAAAAAAAAATCTTATCACAAAATCCCGTTTTTCAGAATTCAAAATCTTGTCACCCCAGTGCGGCCCCAACGGACTCTTTTCCGAAAGAGTGATTAAAGGCATTGGCTAACTTTGTGAGCAGCTGATTTAAAAAATTCTCAAACTAAGATGAAACATGTGTATGAGTACTTGTATTTATACTCAAAAACCCTGAAACCAACCATAATTTGGAAGGAAAAGCTGTAAATTAGACGCAAACCGCGATTTTATTAGCTTTCGTCTCGAGAGACACTGAACTAAGAGGACCGTTTGGACGAATTCAAAAATACTGTTACTTGCCTTCCGCCGCGTGATACGTCAATACACACAGTGCGGTCTGTTGAGTCATGTGCGCATGCGCACTCCTTTTACGTTGGGTCTATGCAACCGACCCTCGTATATTTTTCAAACATTGGTTCACATTTCTAATATTTAAAAATACTTCCCGTGGATATTATGCTCTAAAACTTTCACACTGGTATTTTCACACTATATCCCTAATGTTTATCCCATTTTTAAGTAACAAAATGAGATTTTTTTAAAAATCATAACAATGTTAGCCAATGCCTTTAACTACGAACAGGCTTACATGCCTGAAATACCCTTGAATCTTATCCGGCGCCATGTAGATCAGCTAATTGAGTCATAAATTGCCCATAACCGTTTCGAAGAGGCGAAGCTCTATTTGGTGGTTTTCTTGAATTCTCTCTGAACACTCCATGTGATATCGCCTTTTGTCTTTATCACAATACCCTCGAATCTTATCCTCGCTTTAATCCTATTATCAATTCAATGCAATCAGTCATCCATTACTTGGTTTTGACTTTTAAAACTTCTTGGCTTTGGTCATCAGAGTCGGGTTGATTTCACCCCATCTAACATATGCACCAAACTTTGCCAGGAGGAAATTGAAATACTATACAATATCAAAACACAAAAACTGACAAAATTTTCCGTCGGGAGGGGTTGTCAGACGGCCCCTAAAAATGGGGGAAAATTTTCAACATAAGGCCCATGTACTAAATTTTGTCAGAAGGAAGAGCTATACCTACACATTCCAAAAATATAAAAACTGACCAATATTTCCTTCAGAAGGGGGTCTAACACTTCCTGGAAAAAACCAAAGTGCCCTTCAACTAAAGGCTTTACTGCCCCAAAGTGCTCTAATAGATAGAGAAAAATCAATTTTCTCACTTACCAACCATGATAACTCTCAAGTGTTTCATTCTGTCCAAGTTAGATTCGCATAGAACAATGGTGAGTAATGTAGTTTTCTTTGGGTGCTGTTTGGATGTATAATGATAATTTCAATAATAAGTTATTAAATTTTGAAAATGGTATTGCTTTTCAAAAAAATAGGCAAATCAATTTGGTCAGGGTCATGTCAACACACCTAAAACACATACCTTCACCTGCTTGACAAGACAAAATATGGCAGCTTGCCAAGTAGCCTATCAGGGCCATGCTGCTGCCAGGCTGAAATCTACCATTCATGTGTTAATGACACAAATACCTAGGCAGTTGTTCTATTATATCTTGTCCAAGAGCCCAGGTGGGCAAGAGGTGTGTTTACATGACCTTGACAGTATTGCTTTGCTTTTTTTTTTTTAAAGAAAGCAGAACAATTTTCAAAATTTGATTACTTATTATTGAGTGGGCAAAGGGCATTTCAGGGTGCAAACAAGAAAAAAAAAGTACATTTTTGCACCTTTTTTCGTCCGGGTTGCAAGATTGTACCCTAAAAGGTGCAGCCAGTATTGCATTTAGGGTGCAATTATTTCTTAGCGTGTAGAGCCAGATCCGCCTGCAGGGCCACTAAAAACAGGAAAAAGTGAAATGTTGACAGGTGCGGCTGCTATAAGGCATGTGCGTCTAGTTTCTTTTTCAAGGGGAGACAATATAAGTGGCCAATTATAGACAGGCGGCCTTTGTAGAAAAGTGGCCACTAAGACAGGTTTGACTGTTGGAACCTCGGAACCTCCGTAAAACCTATTTGCCTTCTTTACTTTCGTAATTGCGTGAATCAGTTCATGTCCCCGTCACAATAATGGGAGTCTGTCCCTATAGAGTACAGCTCCAGATTTTTTTCATGTAATTATAATCGATATTATAATATAAGCTGTTAACGAAAGAGAGAAATCAGGTACAACTTCCAGATGATTTGCTTTCGCGTCTTTCCTGAAATATTAGGATTATAAAAGAAGAAAAAGAGAACTTTTGTCCTTTCTCAGTTAAGTCCCCCGGAACCAAGACTTGTTAAACGGCACTGCGCAAACAGTAGGCCAACAAGAATGGTCTTGTGGCATGGGAGGGGGCAGTTGGCATCCCTGGGTTAGGAGATTTTGTATTCACTGTGCTGAAACATCGGCTTGGAAAGCCGGTTAATTGCATCAAACTTCAATATTGTCATGATTTTGATAACTGATCGGTTGATTAGTTCATTAGCCTATGTGGCCTTTTATTTGCATCCAAGATAAACAAAATAATGACAAGATAATAACAAAGTTATATATAAATAAGATGTGAAAAGAAAATGTAAGGCAAAATAACAAGAAAGATTAGGAAGAATAATGTACAACAAAGACAGTTAACTACATGAAATTCGGGGAGACGAGGATTCAACATGCTCGGTAATATGAGACGAGGCCATCCCTCGCATACACTGAAATCCCATGAAGTCGACGGCCCACGGGAAAATCATGAGGATTTTCATACTATCATATTTTTCTCGCTCAGTCGCAACGCTCCCTCATGTCGTACAAAATCCCTTCTGACAGCACTTTTCAGAAGGCCCTCAAGACCGACAAAATGCCGGTGCTTAGAGAGGGGGGCTAGTTGGCCGTCCGTCCAATGGGCTGGAACCACTGTAACTCATAGATCAAAACCAGTCTTTACGACGTGAAGGAGTGTGGCGACTGACGAGAAAAAAATTATGTAGTTGTATGAACACTTGTATTTTTCCTTCCGCAGTATAGGCGTACATTCTTAAAGTATGAATTTGTAAACAACATGTTATAAACATTGATTATTATATCATTTTTTAAATCACGCTCCCCCCAACAGAAATCTTATGAACACTTCAACGATTTTTTAAAAATCTCATGCTAGGATGGAGAGACACGTAGGACTGAGATGAAAGATCTTCTTCGTGAACTTCTCCTTCTTGACTTGGAAGACGAGTCTCGACTGGAAAGCTCGAAACGTAAGGATACGTGACCGACAATTTTACGTGCAATATCATCTCTATTTTCTTTTAAGAGGCGATGTAAACGCCTCGCCTTTTAAACCATTTTAAATGCACTTTGAAAAAAAAGGAGAGAATGCATCAAACTGGCAGGTTTGTTTATTTTTGGAAGGATTAAAAAAAAAAATATTTATTTGATTTGAGACAGTGGTATGGGTCAGTTATGGTGACAAAATGCTCAAAATTTAGGCTACTGTAAATGTCAGGAATACCACTATACCTACGACCTTTTGACAGGGGCGGCGCCAGGGTATTTCGATAGGGGACGAGATGACCCATATGAGAGTTTATTTGAATGCATTCACTCTTTTAGGGGTGAATTTCAGAAGAGTGCATTTAAAGTGAATTAAGAGTGAATTAAGAGTAAAGAAAAATTGTGATATTCAAGGATTTTGACTGATCATTGAGGTCATCCCTAAAAGAGTGAAGAGTGAATATCACAATTTTTACTCTTAATTCACTCTAACTGCACTCTCTTCTGAAATTCACCCATAAGAGTGAACGCATTCACTCTTTTTTTATGAGTACATTGTAATTGCTCATGGACTTGGTGTATTTTTTCTTCTTCATCAAGAGTCTTATACCCTACATCTCCCCTAATACCACTTGAATTTGACCTCCCACCAAACAAATGCAAAGGAATTAACGTTCAAATTCAAATGAGATAGGTTATTAATTACAAATCAGTTTGAAATCACAATTCTGTAAATTTTCTCTCTACTCTTATTTTATTCCTGTATATTATATAGTATTCGATCATGCTTTTATTGCAGATGTGACCACATTGGTCTAGCAACCTTTGTCATATTTCTAGCATAATAAACCAAAATGAATTCTCCACACAACTCCTTTTTAGTGCTTAAAATCACTCCTTTTTTCAGAAGTTCTAATACAATACAGTACAATATTAGTACTTTTATAGCGCTCTTACAATGAGTGATCATATATCACAATGCTTCCATTTACATTCTGTTTTTTTTTCTGCCTTCTTCATTTCTTCCATTTCATCTCTCTTCATTCCTCAAATCTTTCTTCTTCTCTTGCATCGGGGAAAAAAAATACACGGGGGCTTGGGGCGAATTCGCCCCCGAAATGCCAAAAAGAACCCTGGAAAACTAAAAAAGAGCCCCTGTAATTCTCATAGGGTCCAGTGTAAACTGTAATACAATGCAGAAAATTCGGGCGGGTGGGCTCAAAAAGTAGCCCCGTAAAAAAATTTATTAATATTTTCCCTGTCTTGCATCACTCTTCCTAAATCAAAACGATTGCTTTTTTTCTGCCTTCTTCATTTCTTCCATTTCATCTTTCTTCATTCCTTAAATCTTTCTTCTTCTCTTGCATCACTCTTCCTAAATCAAAACGATTGCTTTTTCTGCCTTCTTCATTTCTTCCATTTCATATCCATTTCATACCTAAAACCTTTATTCTTTACTCTCATCTCTCTTCCTAAATCTTGAGTTTTTCTTACGTTACTTTATAATTTATTCAAACAGGTTACACATTCAGCATATACTATACAAATCTTTCAAAGATCGAATAATGAAATTTTCAAATAATGAAATAAATGGATTATTTCAAAGTGCAAAGAAACTCAACAGCGGAAAATACCACATTTTTGCATTAAAAAAATAAAGCATCACCATTACGCTGAACTGGCTCACTTGACATCTTTCACAACAAAAACTGAAATATAATAATAATTTGGAATGAAAAAAATTGCAACTAGTATTTCGCTCTATGTACATGTGCTTTGCAATATTTGACAAATACAGATAAATCTCACTGGAGAATTGTCACCATCATAAAAAAGAAATACATGTTGTATTTCCAGCTGTACATTTCTTGAGAAAATATTTGGTCCACCCATACTATTCATTCTGATATAAAAATATAGTTTTCAAGATGAAAAGTAATATTTGAATCTTCTATTCACCTTACAACTGGCATATCCTCACCTACACAATGATGATGACAATGATGATGATGATGATGATGATGATAATATTCTGGTTTTTATAGCACCTAATACACATACATTTCTCTGATGTATTAGACAATGTCAGGCTTCTTTTACTTGCATGCTAAATATGCACACCATATTGCCATTACTCTTACCCTAGATGGCAGATAGCTAGCTGTCTATGTATCTTTTTTGTGCAACAAAATTCAAGATTTAAATATATCTAGAAAGGAATTGTAAGAATACATGCGAGGGGGGGGGGGAGGAGGGCGGGGGGCATTTCATCAAGTATCTTATCAGTGATTTTACTGACAAATTTGCTCTCAGCCAATCTGATGTAAGGATTTCAGTAGCTTATAGCAGTTGCCAGTAAAATCACTGACAAGACAATGATGAAACCCTCCCTTGAACTATAATCATGAATAAAGTTTTATACACACACAAACATATCTTGGTTATATACATATAACATATTAGGGGTAGGCATAAAAATCAACTTTTTGCTTTGCACATATAAAGAAATTTATTTGCAGTCATTTTGTAAAAATATGTGGTACCCACAGTACTTTTTCTGCAGGCCTCCCTCAGCTCATGAATGGAGGTTTTCCTTTAAAGAACTTTTGACTTCATTTGATAATCTCTATGGCACTTTCTTAGAAGAGACAGTACGACATGTTACGAATAAATTTATAAACACACAGGTCATCCCATCCTATTTTGGTAAATACATTTTGAGGACATGAATTTCGAAAGAAGAAAACTCTTTGCACTAAAATGCTAGTAAGTTGTAAATTGATACCAAATGGACAGAATTCTAAACTCTTAAAGAGATTTGCTTAGACATAGTGTTGACCAATTAATGGACCTAAAATGAATGACTTCTCCTATCTGCTTACATCCAACCTCCAAATCTAAATTTAGTTGGTAGCTACACATCGGTGAGGAAGTTTGGTGATGGCAGTCAGGCTCTGGATCTAAACCTTATATCCATCCTCCAAATCTTAATTTAGTTGGTAGTTACACATCAGTGAGGAAGTTTTCTGTGATGGCAGTCAAGCTCTGGATTCTCAACCTTATATCCATCCTCCAAATCTTAATTTAGTTGGTAGGTACACATCAGTGAGAAAGTTTTCTGTGATGGCAGTCAAGCTCTGGATTCTCAACCTTATATCCATCCTCCTAATCTTAATTTAGTTGGTAGATACACATCGGTGAGAAAGTTTTCTGAGATGGAAGTCAAGCTCTGGATCTCGGCCTTGTATCCAGAGCGCAACATTTCTTGTAGCTGTAGAGGTAGAATTACAAAATTGTAAAGAAGGTTAACATAAAGTTCTTAAACATTCATGAGAATTCATGAAAATCTCTAAAGAAACAATGGGGGTCGGACGTACAAAAAAGTTGATCATTTTATGGAACTGCCCAAATGTAGCATTTTCATTACTGTTATCACTAGTGACAGACACCATGGATACAATCCATTTCCTTCCAATTAAAAGCAATATTACAGGGATAAATCATATCAAAATTTTAAAGGGCTGCAGTTCTGGAAAATATGAACCAACAATATTTAAAGATTAACTATGATATATGTATACTAGCAGTATTGATATTCCTCTTACAACATAGAGGACATCTTCGTTTATTAACTCAATTAGCAATGTTATTTCAAACAAAGCTTTTGCTTAGTGTTATACCTAGACTATCCTGACATTATATGAAAGGGGCAGCTGACTTCCTGACCAAAGCTGAAGATACCCATAGGCTCAGTAAATTTTACCCCCAAATAGCTCCCACTTTTTCATTTTCCAAGAAGACTTGTGTCCTCCTTCAACATATAAGACCCCCCCCCCCCCTGCACCTAGCAGGAAGTGTGAAATCTACCACTATGATGCAGAGGGTGAGGCTTTTGAAATAGTTCCTTCATGCCTCTAACTACATGTAAATGTAGCCCCTAATGTTGATTTACGTCCTTAACCCATTCGTGACAGAGGTCCACATTTTGTGGTTTGGCCTGATATCTTTTGATGCAAAGCCCTAGAAATTACACCAAACACATGAGCAGAAAGAGAAAAAAATTCTACACAAACTATGCCCATTTTGATTGCGTCAATATTCGTTGTTTGATGCTGAAAATATTTAAAAAGAAAATAAGCATTGAAATCCTTAAATTGGCAATGTGATAGAAAATCATCGTTTTCCCCTGCAAATTGGCAACTTTTTGACTTCTCATAATTTCTGTCAATTTATATTCATTTCAGATACATGACATTTTATAAGAAAAATGTAGCAATAAAATAAGAATGTTGGTGTTGCCAATTTGAAGAATAAAAGCTGATCAAATTAGGCTTTAATTAATTCCTGGCACGAATGGGTTAACCCTTACTGTGCTACCCGCATCCCCCCTGTGCCACGTTTATTGCAGGGATGCCTGTAAATGTACGTGTGAGTGAGCATCCAACTATACTTATACTTGGCAATGTTGCAGAGGCTAGTGTAAGTGGATTTGGCATCTCAATGGTTCACTAGAATTGAGAAAAGCCACAAAGACACCCTTTATTGTTAACCCATTCGTGACAGGAATCATTTAAAGCCTAATTTGATCAGCTTTTATTCTTCAAATTGGCAACACCAACATTTTTATTTTATTGCTGCATTTTTCTTATAAAACATCATGTATCTGAAATGAATATAAATTCACAGAAATTATTATGATTATTCAAAAAATTGCCAATTTGCAAGGGAAAACAGTGATTTTAAACTTTCTATCACATTGCCAATTTAAGAATTTTAATGCTTATTTTCCTTTAAAAAAATTTCAGCATCAAACAACGAATATTGATGCAACCAAAATGGGCACAGTTTGTGTAGAATTTTTTGCTCTTTCTGCTCATATATTTGGTATGATTTTTAGGGCTTTGCATCAAAAGATATTAGGCCAAACCACAAAATGTGGACCTCTGTCACGAATGGGTTAATGAATTAAAATATAAGAGACTAACCTCTGACATCCACTGAGGGAGCTCTGTATAGAAAGGTCTCCTCATCAAGTGTGAAGCTTTCTTGAGATCTGATGGAGAGAGTGGTACGAGCACCCTCTCAGGGATACGCAGCCTTTGCACATCAGACGGTAACACGCCAAGCCATCTGATGGAGGGGACAGTTAGGTTGTGGGATTCATAGCTCAGTGACTGCCAGGAAATAATGAGATTTGAAACGAACTACTAAACTGTTTCAAAAGACACATTAAGAATGCCTTGAATATGGAAAGCCAAGCGGAATTCTCATTCATATTTAATCACATAAGCTAAAATTGAAGAATCCGTGTAGATAAGCATTACTATTATTTACAAATATATTTTTAATGTGAATATAGTTTATGGCAACAATGTAATTGAATTACACATGGTTTTAACAGGAAGATGAGAATGTTTCATAAAAGCCAACACTGAGGAGACGCGATGACAGCTCAGTTGGTAGAGCAGTGGTCTCATAATCCGGTGACCTGGGTTCAAAACTCAAGTCGATGTGCTAGTACCCTTTGATAAGGCATGAATCCTCATTACCAGGTCTTAAAGCCGTCCGTCCTCTGGGTGCTTGCTTACAAGCATTCACGCTTTCTTAGCACTCAGGTAAAACAAACCAAACCAAATTTACAAAATTATTCCCTGGAATAACTGGATAGTGTGCAGGGGGGGGGGTCTTGCAAACAATATTTCTAATTGTATTCCAAGTCTGAATTAATGATCAAAGGGCCTTATAAATCTGTTCTCGCAATGGAGTTCACTGACTACTAGGTAAAGATTACCAACTCACAGACAAATACACATAAAATTAACATATCAACCCTTCTGTTGCTGTTGTAGAAATGGTATGGATCACTTACCCTTGATCCAAACTTGTACACAAGAAGAATTGCTAAGCCTGAAAGGAAAACAAAAAATGGTTAATAGAATGATTTGTGTAGAGTTTCTGTTATATGTACGCAATGCATATCTGAAATCAGACAGTATTTGATGTCTGTTCGTCTCTTTAGAGAATGAGCTTCTGATGGTAATGAGGGAGGTGTTTGCAATGTATATCATAGCCCTACAGTAAAAAGATATTACTACAACCAGGCCCATAAAGCTCCGCCATTTTGTCCAGATCCATTAGAAGGCTGACCTAAGCACCATCAATATTCATGAGAAAAAATGAATAATTCATTTTGTACGATGATTCCCAGGAGTAGCGTGCGTTTGTGCATGTTTTAAAACATTACGCCCATCAGCTAAAAACATGCGCAATAAATGCAAAATCAATGCACAACAAATGCGCTACAAAAAATCAAAATATCATAATGAAAGTGATACGCGCAATAGATATGAATAATGCAACAATAACGGGTGCTTAGGTCGGCCTTCAAATGATCCAAAAGAGGCTGGGCCTAATGCCATTCGCGCGATGATATCCGTGCGTGCTGCTTTTCTTCTAGTAAATTTATTATATTTCTATGACTACATCTCATGAAATTACACGTTAAATAAAACAACTACTTGTATATGATGCTGCTGGGGTGACAAAACCTCGTATCTCAAAAATGTCAAATGTTCACGAGAGCCAAAAAAAGATGGCTGCCAAAGCTCTACAAGCAATGGGATTGCCTTTCCTTTGACATGGCATGGTGGTTTTATTTACGTGGGAGAAGAGAGCTAGGATTTGGACAGGACATCACTCAACTTATTATCTGGAGGTTAATACAAAATGGTGATTTTTACAACAAAATTTAAGGTGTTGTCATCCCAGCGACAATAACCTAAAAGCATTATTTGTCTTACCATGTGGATCAGCATCTACTAAAGCCAACACTGGAATGTGTAGGATGTCCCATAGCTTACGAACCATCATTCTTGTATTAATATCTGGGAAACCTTTCCCCTATAAGGAATAAAATAATAGGTGTTATCCATTATAGTGAATACTCGAATATGTAGGATGTCCCATAGCTTACGAACCATCAGTCTTGTACATCCGGGAAACCTTTCCCCTATAAGGAATGAAATAACAGGTGTTATCCATTATAGCATACACTGGAATGTGTAGGGTGTCCCATAGCTTACAAACCATCATTTTTGTATTAGTCATTGTCTCGTGAGACAAAGGAAAATAAAATCATGGTTTGCGTGATTACAGTTTTTCATGTCAAATTATGGATGGTTTCAGGGTTTTTGAGTACAAATACAAGTACTCATACACATGTTTCATCTTAGTTTGCGAATTTTTTAAATCAGCTACTCGCAATGCCTTTAACATCTGGGAAGCCTTTACCTTACAAACAAATCAAGGGGCATCAACATATGAAGCTATCACACAATTAGTTATGGTTAAGCTGAAGTACATATTACTTGTATTTTGAATTTTGTATTTTAAATGTTTAAAGTTTAAAAATGTATGTTATTGCATTGCGGATTAATATGAATATCTTAACTGCTTGAGAATTCTTACTGGAAAAGTGCGCGTACAATGTTAAGAATAAGTGGGTTCAAAGCAATTTGTTTCTTTTGAAAAAGGGATCGCGAAAAGTGAAAAGAACCTTTATACAAAAGATGTGTGATGTGAAACTTTGTAATTGGTCCGTGTTCAACGACTACAGAATTGGCAGCCCGATTAATATTGTAGGTTTCCAGGGATCATCCTTCTCAACCACTGTTGAGTTCACTCCACTGGCTTCCTTTGAAACAAAGAATAATTTTCAAATTACTTGTGTTTGTGTACAAAATACTTAATAATCAAGCTCCAAAGTATTTGGGTAATTGTTTGAATTTACACACACCCACCAGAGCACTGAGGTCAGCCAGTGATCCTCTTCGTCTCACATATTCAGTTACTCGTACGTTAGCTGGTGATAGGACATTTACTGTGTCAGCTTCAAAACACTGGAATGATTTGCCACTCACAATTAGGCAGTCTCCATCAATTACAACATTCAGAAAGGCATTAAAAACCCATCTTTTTTGCAGTTTGTTGTTTAGGATATACATTTGATTATATGTTCACTGTTTGATTATTGTAAGTGCTTTGGGCCTTATGGGAAAAGCGCAGCATAAATAATAAGTAATAATAATAATAATAATAATAATGATAGAAAAATTCAAATCAGCTCATGGAAAGATTGGGTGTGGAAGAAATTGCGGTGAATGTGGTCAAGAGAAATGGGTTGAGATGGATGGGTCATGCGTTCAGAAGGGAAGATGATGAGCCTCTGAAAGAACATGGGATCTGGAAGTTGATAGCATAACAAGTTATGGAAGACCAAAGACTATATGGAAAGGGTATGGTTAGAACAATAAAGCGGTTGAAAGTTTCAACCATGAAAGGTTGGTCTACAAGAGGAGGATGCTTAAGACCAAGAAGTGGATGGACAGAGTGTCATCATGGCATTGGTGACCCTCACAAGAGGGCAAATGCTGACTTTCATAAATGATAATTATGGTGATGACTCTATTTACATAATTCTTCTTCTTAAACATTTTTTTTAGTTATCTTCCTGCCAAGTTTAATGCAACTCGCATTTTGAAGAGTGGATAACTTACAGTGATGATGATGCAGTTTGGTATTCTATGCATAAAACCATCATCAATGATCTTCTGAAAGGTAGCATCCTTCTCTATGATCAAAAGAAACTTAGCATGGCTGTGAATATCTAGAATAGAATCTTGTTAAAGGAAAATACTCAATAGCAAGCATCATGATATTACTGCCAAATATCTACCTGATCAGGGCCCCGTTGCATAAAAACTTTCATCAATAAGATTTCATATGTTTGAATGTTCATATCAAATGCTATAACAAATTTTTCCAAAATCGGATCACAGACGAATCGTATCGTGTGCAACGGGCTTAACATTACTACTTTGAGAGGTTGCATTGCGAGCCAGCAGATTTCATGATCATGATCAATCTCAAACTGATGACATTCACCCGGGCCCTGTTGCATAAAACTTAGCATTAATAGTAACTCTAACATCAATGGTAACTACCATGGTAAAATTGCTCAACAGCTAATCAAATTCAAGATTTCCATGGAAGTTACCATTTGGCAAAGTTACATCAGTGGTAAGTTTTATGCAACAGGGCCCAGATCATAATAACATAAGCATTAAGTAATACATGTATTACTTTAGGTCTTACATTCAAAGACATTATTTTAACATGTTGGGGCCGAAGTCGGCCACAACCATTCACTCACAAAGGGCGACAAGAGAAGAACAGATGAGAGCGAAGGGACAGGCAGGTGTGTTGGGTAGTGTTTATTAATCATAAACAGAACAGAAGAATGAAAAACAGGTAACCCCCTAGTATAATAAGGTCCCAGGAATATATGTCTCCTGGTCAGCTGCGCCCATGGTCAGCAGCCATGAACACTCAACAGCCTCTATATCAGCGGCTGGTAAATAACAACTGCAAACATACAGTCGAAAGCTAATGTGCAGCCTCTAAAATAGTCAACAAGCCGCGACGACTTCGTTCTGTGTTGTGCGCGGGATAATGCCACTGCCCAGCTACCGGGCCTTGCCTAATATATCTCCGCATTTAAATATTCATGACGTCACATTCTAATGCATCACAATATGATATGCTAGTGAATATAAATCTAAATCGACATTAATGTGTAATATATATATGTATATTTATATTCATGCATCTATGTCCAACAATTGCATCATAATACATGTTTTTAAAAATAATAAAGGGGAGGACTATTTTTCCTCGGTGGGATGACACTAGACCCACGTGACCCAAAAGTGATTAGGTTTCGCGGTCTGTGATAAAATTTTACCACACCCGAATTGGTCGTAGGGTGGTAAAAAATAGGCAAATCAAACAGAAAAATTAAGAAATTAGTTTGGTCGCTACATTAAATCCCCCCGTAGTAAGCAAGTCATTTGAAAAATCACTTGTTTACGATAATCATACAATACTATCAATGCATATAATGCCATATCACAAAATATTCGCAATCAATGTATCAAATAAAGCCACTTAATTACTAACTGCGGCTATATAACGTTTGGGGAAATGGACCTTCCTCCCAGATCTGGTTTGACGGACCGAGGTGCTGGGGGTGGTGACTATTTCCTCCTCTGGTGAAGCATGCTGCTCAACATACGCGACCTTTAAGCGATCGATACTGACTCGGTCGCGCTGACCGTTAAGGTCGATCGTAAAGAATTTTTCACTGCGCTTTACGACCTTGTATGGCCCTTTGTATGGCTGTTCCAAAGGCTTACGCACTGCGTCCACTCTGACGAAAACGTGCGAACATTTGAGCAAGTCTCGAGGAACGTAACTTCGGCCGTCTTTCGCCCTTGTCGGTGTGGCCGTACTCGCAGCCATGTGCTGACGCAAACCCGACACGTAATTGCCTGGATCTACTTCAACATGTTTGCTTGCTACGAACTGTCCAGGCAATCGCAGAGTGGTCCCGTACACTAACTCTGCAGGCGAGCATGACAAGTCCTCTTTTACGGTGATACGAATACCAAGAAGTGTTACAGGAAGGTGCTCATGCCAGAGTGTAGCATCGTCATGCGCTTTCAGTGCGGCTTTGAGCTGTCGGTGGAATCTTTCTATCATTCCATTCGCGGCCGGGTGATAGGCGGTAGTGCGTATCCGCGTTGTTCCTAACAGCTTCATCAACTCTGCGAAGAGTCGAGACTCGAATTGTCTACCACGATCAGTGGTGATAATGTCGGGTGCACCGAATACGGAAATCCATCTGTCGATCAAGGCTTTCGCGACAGTTTCGGCAGAAATGTCAGATATTGGAATGGCTTCGGGCCAGCGCGTATATCTATCTATACATGTCAACAAATATGTTTTGCCATCGGAAGGAGGCAACGGCCCTACTAGGTCAATATGCACGTGTGCAAATCGTGCGTCGGGTGTACTAAATGTTCCTAGTGGCGCTTTGGTGTGTCTGTGAATTTTGGATCTCTGACACGGTAGACACTCTTGCGACCATTTCTTAACTGTCTTGTCTATGTTGGGCCAAACAAATCGTGCCTTAATTGCCCGTTGCGTTGCGCGTACACCGGGGTGGGACAGACCATGTACAGCATTGAATACTGCCCTCCTGTGATTCTTCGGAACAAACGGTCGAGTACGCCCATGAGAGACATCGCAAACGATTGTACACCCTGACATGATACTCGGAACGGATTTAAGGGTCATACCGGTTTCTGATTCGGGCAAAAGCAATTCTCTCAACTCCGGGTCAGTCTTCTGCGCATTCGCAATCAATGAGTAATCGACATAAGTGTCGGTGTACAATGCGCTCACCTCCGGACGGGATAAGGTATCAGCTACCACATTATCCGGGCCTTTCACGTAACGTAGGTCTGTGGTGAACTGTGAAATATAGTCCAGGTGTCTTATCTCGCGGGGACTATGTCTGTCAGGCCGTGCCTTAAACGCGTATGTTAACGGCTTGTGGTCGGTGTACACACAGAAGCTCCGACCATCGAGCATATAACGGAAATGTCTTATACTAAGATACACGGCTAACAACTCTCTTCCGAACGTACTGTATCTCGTTTCCGCTGGGGAGAGTTTGCGCGAAAAAAATGCTAACGGTTGCCATGCGTCATTGTTGAGTTGTTGCACAACTCCGCCGATTGCGCGATCAGATGCATCTACCATCAAACTAAGAGGGAAATCGGCATTCGGGTAGGCCAACAAGGTAATCTCTGCCAACTTGTCCTTGACCTTGGCAAATGCGCCATCACAAGCCGGCGTCCAATCTAGCGGTTTCCTCGACCGTTTCGGATGAGATCGGAGAAGATCGGTAAGAGGCATCAAGATCGCTGCGCAGTCTGGAATGAACCTGCGATAAAAGTTCACAAGACCTAGAAATGCACGCAGACCTTTCAAAGAAGTGGGTATGCTACACTGACGGATAGCTGCCACTTTGCCGGGAAGTGGACTTACTCCAGCTCGATTGATCCGATGACCTTTTTTTTATAGCCACAGCGCTCAGCATCGGCTGCGCTCCGGCGGGAGCCTGCTCATTCATAGCGCTCGCTGCAAATAAATCACTTCACTGCCGTTAAGATACCTTTATACAAGTGGGAAATGATTCTTATACAAATTACAAGTATGAAAATATTTTACAATATTATACCTATACTAGGTTTAATAACACGAGTGGCTTCGGGATTCCTCAGAGCACTAGATAAGTCTATAGTGATGTCAACCGTATATGCTTAGGTTGGTCTGCGTTGAGGCTTAGAGTTCAGCGGATGCAGCCATGAGTACGTCGGCTCTGCCACGGACTGTGTTCGAAGTCGAGCTATGATGCCTCGTGCGTTGGTCTCACTTTCGGCCATGCAGTCTGTTCCGCGGTGCAGCCGGTCTGAAATCCCGTCGGCCCTGTTAATGATGTAGCCTCGTCATCTCATCAGTCGGCTAGGCGCGTCACGTCGGGGTCACCACTTTGTTGGGGCCGAAGTCGGCCGCAACCATTCACTCACAAAGGGCGACAAGAGAAGAACAGATGAGAGCGAAGGGACAGGCAGGTGTGTTGGGTAGTGTTTATTAATCATAAACAGAACAGAAGAATGAAAAACAGGTAACCCCCTAGTATAATAAGGTCCCAGGAATATATGTCTCCTGGTCAGCTGCGCCCATGGTCAGCAGCCATGAACACTCAACAGCCTCTATATCAGCGGCTGGTAAATAACAACTGCAAACATACAGTCGAAAGCTAATGTGCAGCCTCTAAAATAGTCAACAAGCCGCGACGACTTCGTTCTGTGTTGTGCGCGGGATAATGCCACTGCCCAGCTACCGGGCCTTGCCTAATATATCTCCGCATTTAAATATTCATGACGTCACATTCTAATGCATCACAATATGATATGCTAGTGAATATAAATCTAAATCGACATTAATGTGTAATATATATATGTATATTTATATTCATGCATCTATGTCCAACAATTGCATCATAATACATGATTTTAAAAATAATAAAGGGGAGGACTATTTTTCCTCGGTGGGATGACACTAGACCCACGTGACCCAAAAGTGATTAGGTTTCGCGGTCTGTGATAAAATTTTACCACACCCGAATTGGTCGTAGGGTGGTAAAAAATAGGCAAATCAAACAGAAAAATTAAGAAATCGGTTTGGTCGCTACAAACACAATATTTAGTGTTTCATTCTAATTTCTTTTTATGACTAGAGGGCCTGAACATCCCCCCCCCCCAGTTTTACAATGAACATGAACCCCACTTATGAACCTTACACTGGTGAAATTTCACTCGCTTTAACCCATAGAGGTACAGCGTCACCTTTAGGACACTTTTGCAGTATCTGTTGGTCCAGAATGTTGGGCAGTACATACCATACATGAGCAGAAAGGGAAAAATGCACTGACAAATTTGAGCCAATTCCCATCGCTTATGGTGTGGCATTCTCCAATTAGAGCAGTTTAAGTGTAACTAATCATTAAACTCTTTAAATTGGCAATGCAGTGAATAATATATAATCACTATTTCTGTGTTCAAATTTGCAGTTTCTTATTCAATTTTACAATTATATTTCATTTTGGTTTATGTTATATCCATATTTATTTTTTTCAAGGTATGTAAACGTGGAAAAAAAATCATTTGTATTGCCAATTTGAGGATCGAAGATGATTAATTTACACCTCAAGAATGCTCTGTACTGCAATGGGGTAAGCATTGCTTTGTACTAGTTTAAAAATTACTGCTTGCTTGTCCAGTGCATCTTATACAACCTCATTCAGTTCATAAATGTCCAGGTCAGGGGAAAAAAATACATGGGGGCTCGGGGTGAATTCGCCCCCGAAACGCCAAAAAGAGCCCTGGAAAACTAAAAAAGAGCCCCTGAAATTCTCATAGGGTCCAATGTAAACTATAATACAATGTAGAAAATTTGGGTGGGTAGGCTCAAAGAGTAGCCCCGAAAAAAAAAAACAAAAAAACAATTTTTCCCTGGTGCAGGTACACATGAATAGCTCAGGAAATCATTTCATTATGGAAAATGAAAATTTGGCTTATTGGTCATCTTCAGAAGATATGAACACATTGTTTTTCTTAAATATTCCTTTCTGGTTTAGCTTCATGAAAATAGTGACAGTATAAAAAGCATTTTCACTCAATTCTTAGCAATTGCATTATTCTTTCCTCAGAAAATCAACTCCAAGATTGCAAGTTTGCTCTAGTTTAGCTGTCATCTTCATAAGATATTAACACACATCATTTTGTATACTGCATCAAAATTGATAGCTTTTGATAAGAATGTATTCCGTTTTAATCTTACCTCTGGAAAAAAAACATAACGGATGAAGACTTTGCTTAAAATTGGTGGTTATCTTCATAAGATGTAAACATGTTTAGTTTTGCTTTTGCATATTTCTGGATATTAATTCAATATTCCTTACTTACCAGCCCATATTACAATGTGATACAATGTATAGTCAATACTTCCAAAGGACTTTGACAAAAAAAAAAAAAAAAAAAAATGGGGGGGGGGGGGTGCATTCTGGAAATAGATCTGTTTTACACAATTCCTCTTGCAGCTCACTGAGTTACTGTTATTAAAATTAGTTTTTTCACATTTCGCAAAGGATACTTGCAATACCTCCAACATGATTCGGTACTTGCGTTCCCTGTAATGGAGATGAAATACAATAAACAAAATTTGAAAGGTTTGCAGCAAAGCTATATTTTCTTATCCTGCACTCACTGAAGGCATATTTCTTAAAAACCATTCCTGACAGGAGTTGTTTAAAGCCTAATTTGATCAGCTTTTATTCTTCAAATTGGCAACTCCAACATTTTTCTTATAAAACGTCATGTATCTGAAATGAATATAAATTGACAGAAATTATGATAAGTCAAAAAGTTGCCAATTTGCAGGGGAAAATGGTGTTTTTAATCTTTCTATCACATTGCCATTTTAAGAATTTTAATGCTTAATTTCCTTTAAAAAATTTTCAGCATCAAACAACGAATATTGAAGCAACCAAAATGGGCACAGTTTGTGTAGAATTTTTTGCTCTTTCTGCTCATGTATTTTGTTTGATTTTTAGGGCTTTGCATCGAAAGATATTAGGCCAAACCACAAAATGTGGACCTCTGTCACAAATGGGTTAACGAATGCATTCCCTTCTTATGTCACATTGAATGCTAACTCAAATTTTGACAAGTTTGACTAATGCAAAATTCATACAGAATGTTAAGGAGAGAGAGATATCAAGGGAGACAGAGAGAGAGAGAGAGAGAGTGAGAAACAGAGTTACATAAAGAGAGACATGAAGACAGAGAGAGGCTTTCAAACATAGGCAACCCATCACAGCCAATCAAAAGATGCAATTAAGAGTGCAAAAAGCAAGCAGCAAGCCCACAATTACATCAATTATCAGTATAACCCAGTTCGTCACAAAGGACATAAAATGCATCAAAACGAAAAGAATTATGTTCCACCCTCTACTGGATGTTTGGATAAAAAAGCCAGGACTGCCACATTGTTTGTTTTGTATAGTACATAAACCATGTACTTGTGCCAAGAGTCAACAATGGCAGCCCATTGCTTGTGCAAATCTCCCTACCACAAATACAAGATTCAACATTAGAGGGCGACATTTCCCGCATACCGCCTATGTCAGCACATATCCAGTACCAACAATATGACAAGATTTCTTCCGGCTTCTATAGATAATGTACAGCCAGGTTAACTAATCCCTCATTTTACAAAAATATTGTTCAGGTTTCACAAACTCTCCTGATAATTTCATTAGATCTATGCAGGTAGCATTAGAATTTTGTTACTTGCTCTTTCTAGGCTCAAGAACTATAATTTTGATGGGACTTGTTAAGACTCAAGCCATCATGTCTGCATGGAAACTGGAAGTGCCCTTGTCTATGCTGTCACTATGAACATGACGGACAAAGAAAGCCGACAAAATAAACAACCTCTCATTCTACCCTTCACAATGGTTCTGGTAGTCAAAAGAACATCCCTTCGATGCTATGTGGAACAGGTGTCACATGCATATTAAACATAATAGCTGTGAAGGGATGTTCTTTTGACTACCAGAACCATTGTGAAGGGTAGAATGGGGGGTTGTTTATTTTGTCCGCTTTCTTTGTCTGCCATGGTCATAGTGTGCGTGGGGAAATATCTCCCGCTACTGTTGAATACCGGTATCATATTTGCGTTAGGGAGAATCAGCCGACAAGAGCTGCCAATGGCAGTAGTATAATAGTAAAAGCCTCTCCAAGGTATACTCACTGTTCTAGCCTTGCTGCAGTCTATGTAGGAACCAGTCACATCTGTAAAGCACAGGTCTCCGAAGACCAATCCTTTGGATGTAGCCAGCTTGGGAGAGAAGACAAAATATGGTAACATACTGACTTTGCCTTTGCCTGATAATGCTGAAAATTCCATCATTTTCCCTGGCTCTTTGCAATCTACAAGAACTGTGAATTATTATCATTATCAACTGCTGGATATCCATCGATCAAGCACAGGGTGAGTGTGGTGTGTCCAGGCCCTAAATTTCAATAATTTTAGGGCAAGGCCACTTTTCTGTAGGGCACATTCCTATATTACAGCATAAATAGGAAGAATTAGAAAGGGCACAAACAATCTCCAAGGCCAATGAAATGGGCATTGAGGCCAACCGAAAGGGCATCCACGGCCATGGCCTTGGTGGCCTTGGATTAATTTAAGCCCCGTGTGTCTAATAGTGACCATCTCTCCACAAACACCTCATTTCAGCAGCGGTCTTCATTGCTGCTATATAACACATTAAAGCCATTCTACAAAGCCGATATGCTTGTATACTTTGCATGTTTTGACCGTCTTCTTGAAATCATTTTGCTCTTGCTCCAGCGTCTTTTTGCCTTGTTGACAGTTTTAGGGTTAATAGTGTACAGACATTTAACCCACCACTATTTGTTCCGCTTTTAGTTTATCAAAGACATACAGAAAGGGTTATGTTAAAGAAAGAAAAGCTTGAGTTCTGGGAAAGCTGAAAAATAATTTGTGAGCTTTCTCATTCTTTGCATGTCAGTTAGGAAGAATATCATAGTAAAAATGTCCCCTAGAAAGGATTGCTCTTCGAATGCCCTCATATTGGAAATATGACAAGCTAAAAGTTCATGCCAGATTTGTGTGTGGTCCCATATACTCATTTCTTTGTGCAGTGCAAGTACCCTCTAGGGAAAGTAAGTGAATTTCTTATCAATTCAACAGTCTCCAAAACTCACACTAGACACATGTACAACTAATTTAACTCTCCTAGTTGCTTTGGAACAGCTTCTTTCACATTATGATCACATGACCTGGGCCCTGTTTCATAATAAGTTGCTATGATAGCAAATCCTGCTGGAATGGTAACTACCATGGCAACAGTGAGAATTCTGCTTCCTGATTGGCTTTTATCATGTAAGTTGCCATTCCAGCAAGAGTTGCTATCATAGCAACTTTTTATGAATGGGGCCCAGAACTCCAGTTTATCGCTAAGGTAAACTGTTTAGTGAAGGGTTGAATTTAGGAGTTCCATTAGTGTAGGAAACTGTGGGAATTGCCTCCTAAGCAGGACATATGACTGGGTTTGAGTAAGAATTTAGAGTGAACTTACAACATGAAGACATTTTCTAGGAACCTGCAACAAACAGCAAAGGTTATCAATGATGTCATCAACAGTTGACTGGCTACCAAATGATTGAACATCACTGTAATACAGGTCTCTGTTAAAAGATAAAACAATGTGCATTAAGCTGGTGGGAGGGGTTTGATAAGATGAATTACTGTAACATGGAACATCTCGCAGTGTGGATATTTTTGCACAGCACGCCACTTGTGCAAAAGTAATACCACATGATATATTTTGCTTATCTTGCAAGTGAATACAGTTATCCTAACTGTCAGCGAAAATTATAAATGCTTGAATGTGGTGCGAATGTATTTAACTTGGCTAAGCGCATAGAATTAATCGCTCAAAAATTTTCCACTTTTACAACATTTGGTAACTTTCCTCTTCTCAACATTCTTCTTCTTTTTCTCCATCATTTATAATTTTCTGGATCTCCACAGAAAATGTGTGATATTTTGTGTATTGTGATAGGATGATATGTGATTATATATCATGCAAACTCACCTCTTTGTTGAATATGTATCATTCTGAACAAGCCTATAACATAATGCTAAGACCTTCAGCATCAGAACTATAAGGGGGATGATAAAGGATAAAGAAACTTAAGATTTTCAATTTTTGATTAAATGTCAGCAAACTCCATCATGTGAAACAGAATCTATGTACCCAGTGTATCCTGTTCCACAGCCAAGAAGTACATGCAATCGCTCAAAGATTGAAAATTGGTCTTGCAACGGCAACGAATTGGCAACTTTTTGACTTCTCATCATAATTTCTGTCAATTGATATTCATTTCAGATACATGATGTTTTTTATAAGAAAAATGTAGCAATAAAATAAAAATGTTGGTGTTGCCAATTTGAAGAATAAAAGCTAATCATATTAGGCTTTAAATAATTCCTGTCACGAATGGGTTAAATATCATCTCACATTGTCTGCCTTGCATTAAAGATACAGGTGAGAGATCATATGATATTCCATTTGTGATTTCCAGTGCATTTGAGGGTAAATACATGTATCTGAAAGGAATGCAATATAACTGCTACACTCTGCCTTAGGCGAGGACCCCCTGCACCCCACCGGCTTCCTGCACAACAATCAGTGCTTCCTTATGCTTGTCCCATGACAGAACTTTCATTGGTTTAACACACATGTGCAGATACTGTGTAATGCACATCAGTGCGGTCAGAGTTTTAAAGTAATTACACAATGGTGAAAAAAAATTGATATATGATCGAGAATAGAATTCTAAGAAGAATAACATTAAAAATTTGATGATTTTCCATCGAAATCAATACATTTTGGCTAATTTTCTCATAAAAAGTCAAGAGTTGACCAAAAAAATTGAGTATGAGGTATGACGTAAAAGTGGTTACCCTGCTTCGCACATTGCAGTTGTGCTGTGCGCTAGACCGTACAATATGTATTATACATTGCGT
>CM057164.1:3044760-3065522 GCA_029962745.1 Echinometra lucunter | reverse complement strand
ATCCTCATACTTTCGGAATGGACACAAAAATATGAAAAATCTGTTGATCTTTTTTCTATATTTCTATCATTTCTTCTCCAATTTCGGAGTAAATTTTCTCCTAGAGTAATTTTAGGCTCCTCTATTCATTGGAACTACCTGATTTGAGAAATCTCTTCTAGGTTTTGTGATATGCCCTGTACGAGAAATATGGACATCTGCGGATTTGGAAACCACCGTACATACAGGGTTCTCACTAGAAAAAAATCCACACACGGTTCCCACTCTGCGCAAAGCGTGGAAGTTTCGGAAGTTTTACGGAATAACACCTAAAGTTAGGTGTGGCGGCAGTATATGCTGTAGTAAAAGGATGAAAAATACTTCTTGGTAAGCAGGAGTTGTCTACTAATGGCATAAAAGTAAAAATACATTGCCAAAAAGCAAAACAATCTGTGACATTTATCATTATTGTTAGGAATATATACAATGTACTCCAATATTTTTTTTTTACCCTTGTTGCCACGCATGGTGCAGAAATTTCACACATGGTTCTTCCTTGTCTGAAACCCTTTACGCATGGTATTGGAACCATGGGTGTTATGTACTGGCGAGAACCATGCCTACATACATGTATAAAAAGAAAGGAGGAAAAATCTTTTAAGTCTAATTAATCTCCAATTCATTACTACAAATCACTCTTGAAACTTTTACTACCATCTATGCTAATTGTCCATTGGAGCAATTTATGTGATTTTATTCTCATCCCAAAATAAAATATATTTTTATTAATTTTCTTTTAGAACAGTCAAGATGAGCCTTGATGATGCAATGAAAGCAGTTGGAGAGTTTGGTTACACGCAGAAGATACAACAGGTGATTTTTACATGAAACGTGGATACTAATCTTGATTTCTGAATCCAAGGGGATGTTTCACAAAGAATAAGATTGACTACAATGGCACTTAACTACATGTATGACTGGCCATTCATGCCACTGTTTTCTTTCACCATGGATCTCTCAAAGGATATGCAAATCATGGTCACAAATCTGCAGAATGGACAATTTTTTATTGTTCATTAATGAAGAAAACAAAAAATGTATTTTTTTTTTCAAATTTGTGACAATGATTTGCACATCGTTTGAGAGACTGATGGTGAAAGCAAAGAGTTATCAGCGATTTGAGTTCAATCTTAGTCTTTGTGAAACACCCCTCAGAATTTAATTTTGAGAAAAAAATTCCTCTGGTTAATAGTGAAATATTCTTATCGTACACTGGGTTTTCTAAAAGAAAATATCGAACAAATCAAAGAGAAAAAGAGTGAATCTTTCTGAAAATGACTTTGAAGGAAAAGCTGATGTTCACTTTGCCAGGACCCTTGTGTTGTGCAAACAGGGCCCTGTAACATAGAAAATACAATCAATCTGTCTATGGCAAACCATGTGTACTAAAGAGTTACAACTGATCATAAGATTGATTGTATCTTTTTATGTTACAACCTGTAGGTCTAACAGAACAAGAAACTTAAATTTCTTCTTTTCCATTTCTTGTTCTTCAAGTAATAGCTACCGGTATATTTTGTTCCTAATTATTTTTTTCTGTCATATTTATTATCATTTTGAATGTTAAGAATAATAATTATGATACTACCAGTTTCTTGTAATGTGCTTTGACAGTATAACCTGACCAAAGTATTACTGTTACCCCAGTCACTGTATTCAAATATACAAATTCCACACATTACTGTGCAGGGAAAAATTTTTTTTTTTTTTTTGCGGGGCTACTTTTTGAGCCCACTCTCCTGAATTTTCTACATTGTATTACTGTTTACATTGGACTATATGAGAATTTCGGGGGCTCTTTTTGGTGTTTCGGGGGTGAATTCGCCCCGAGCCCCCGTGTATTTTTTCCCTGTTACTGTGTGCATTCTACGCTCCCTTGGGAGCATTCTAGCCAGTCTCCCATTTTACGGGCATGGGAGGTTCATTTTATTGTAAAAGAATTTTATATTTCGCCATAACCAGATGTGAAACGTAAAAAATACCTTGATTTAAAGTTCCAACCTATTTTGATTTTCCCATAATGAGACTACTGAGTCTGATAGTACAGCTTCCTTTTTTAGGCTTGGGGGGGGGGGCGGATAGGACAGATCATGAGGCCTTTCCTTAAGATAATTTCTGTCTTACTGTATCTGATTTGTTTTTTTAAATTTTTTTCATTGCTATGTCAGGTAATCTTGAACTCCATTCAGCTGTTTGGTGCCATGCACATGGTATCGCTGGTGTTTGTAGGTCGTGAACCTACCGCCATCACTTGTGGTGATCATCTACCTGTCTATGATGATGTTTGTCTGATGAGTCCACCATGTAAGGAATACAAGTATGGAACAGAATTCACTTCAATTGCCACAGAGGTAAACACATATCATTGATTTGATTTGATTTAATTTATTCAACTGCTACAACAAAATTTGGGCACATATGTACAAGTGTAACAAAACTTGGCAAACGGGACAAGAAAATAGCAGGTGTTAGTCGAGCCTGGCCACTCTACAAAATTCACAAAATACATTAGTAATGCTCAATAAAAAATAGCAATTTATAACAATTGCCATTAGATAACATGGTAATTGCACGGTGGTATAAACTGATTTATACTGCTTTCACACCAAGGTACGGTCGCTGCGACCGGTCGTTTTTGACCTGCGACCGATGAAATCATAATGTGAAAGCATTTCATCGGTCGCTGCGACCGATCGTTTTTGACCAAAACGCTGAGTACGGTCGCTGAGGTACTTCAGCGACCGATCGCGACCGATGCAAGCTAGATGTGAAAGCACATCGTACTCAGCGACCGATCGAAATGCAATGACCCCCATACATGCCACGCACTATCTCTACTTCCGCTTCCAGCTAGGTCAGCTATACAGCGACCGATCGCTCTGGGCCTGACCAAATTTTGACGGAGGTGTGAAAGCACGTCCGATCGGTCGCTGGGTACGGTCGCAGCGACCGTATCTTGATGTGAAAGCAGTATTATACATCTATTTGATTTAATTATTTTGTTAACAATTTTTAAAAACTGTTCATGGATACTTTCAATTTTTAAAAAAAGAGAAAACTGGCATTGAGTTGTCGTTGGTCATGACTAAAGAGCATATCACATGATTAGTTGTTTTCAAATGTCAGTTAAATACAGGGCAGCAGTTAACGGTAATGAAAATTTAGCCATGGGCTAGAAAGGCATAACAATTTTCAAAGAGCTGTAGAAGGAAAAATTTGTGAAATTAAGGAGGCAGACATGTAGCCTAGGTACAGGCAATATGGTGAATAGGAATAAAATGTTGTTTAACATTCCCTATCAGGGATTTTATTGAGCTCTTTTATTCATCAAGAAAAACCAAATGAACGAGGTGTGCACTTGGCTGCTGTCCACCATGCTTGCCTAAAAGAATTACTGAAAAATGCTTGTAAAACCCAATGATTGCATGTTCATATACCATTTTGTAGTAGAAATGGAGACTGTTATTTATGAATTAATTCTACAGTGGGACCTGGGCACCGTTTCATGAAAGTTGTCAGAACTGACAAGTTGTCATTCTCTGACAATTTCAGTAAAATCTTTGGTTTTAATTGGCTGAGAATCAATGGTCACTGACTGTTACTATGGTAATTGTCAGAGAATGACAACTTGTCAGTACTGACAACTTTCATGAAAAGGTGCCCTGGGTCCCGTAACACAAAGCTTAGCGACTGATCGTACAATAAATTTTTGCGATTGATTGCACATACATGTAGTGGTCAATGCAATCAATCGCAAAGATCAGTTGTATGATCAATTGCTAAGCTTTGTGTTACGGGGCCCAGGTCTCTGAGAAGTTTCAAAGATGGTTTAGCTCACATGGCAGGAGTACTCTGGATTAATACAGCTATCAATTGTCATTGAATCATTACAATTATTAGATGCATTCATTCTTCTTTTATTTTACAGTGGGATCTGGTATGTGAGAAGAGTTACAAAGTTGGTTTAGCTCAGAGCATCTTCATGGCTGGCGTATTGTTTGGCAATGTTCAGTTTGGATCATTCTCTGATCAGTACGGTCGTTTACGAATGACTCTGATAGGTCTTGCTCTCTTGAGCCTTCTAGGAACTCTCAGTGCCATGGTCTGGACATTTGAACAGTTTCTCGTCTTCAGGTGAGTCCTGATTTTTTTGAAAGAAAAATCCCCCCCCCCCCCCCCCGTCTCTCCTTTCCTCTCTCTTTCTCCCTCCATCTCTGTTTCTCTGATCATTCTCTGATCAGTACGGTCGTTTACGAATGACTCTGATAGGTCTTGCTCTGTTGAGCCTTCTAGGAACTCTCAGTGCCATGGTCTGGACATTTGAACAGTTTCTCGTCTTCAGGTGAGTCCTCTTTTTTTTTTTAAAGAAAAATGCCCCCCCCCCCCTGTCTCTCCTTTCCTCTCTCTTTCTCCCTCCATCTCAGTTTCTTTTACATAAATGTTCATAATTTCTTTTATATCTCTGTAGCTCCGATTAGTTGTCTACAGTGTGATATGTAAATGTACATGTAAGTGCTACTGTTATTGTTACTAGTCATGTTATTTTGGTTTGCCATTCATCACTAAATGTTCAGGTTAGTCTTCATTTTTTTGGAAGAAAATTTCCCCCTCTCCCTTTTCTCTCTCTCTCTCTCTCTCTCCTTCCATCTCTGTTTCTTTTGTATAATGTTAATAATTCCTTTTATATCTCTTTCAGATTAGTTGACTACAGTGTGATGTAGAAGTGCTACTGTTATCATTTTTACTAGCCATGTTATATTGGTTTGCACTCTTCACTGAAATCTCCTCATATTTATAACAGCAAGGCTGATTTCAACTACTACAATAGTTAGTTTAGGGACCCATGGATGTATTTGAGGGATTTCTTAATAAGGATTGATAACAATACCACAGGGTAATAGCGGATCTACTTGATCATGAATCTTTGACATAACAAGACCACAGCCTTACCTCTTACAAATTATTTTTCCCTTTGTTTGTTTTTATTTAGATTCTTAGTAGGCTATGGGGCAGGAGGTGTCATACTGTCAATCTTTGTTCTTCAAACAGAGAACCTGAGCTCACAACATAGAGCTCTCTCAGCAACGTGTGCTCCTTGTACGTTTGCCTTTGGCGTTATGGTATGTCATTTTCACACATGTTTATATGGTTTGACTGTGAAGCACACTATTCTTTCTTAGAAGAACACTTTTCTAAGAACCACTGCATTTCATGCCAAGCCACTTTCTGATTTTTTCTTTCAAGTCTTGCGCATCTTTTGACAACAAGTTTATGAATATTGGTCATACCATTACCAAGTCACGTGAACTTCCTACAAAGAAATTTTATCTGCAGGGTCTTTTATTGCCTGATAGTCTCCAAAACTGTACATGTATCTACATGTACGCATATAATTTGAATAAATCATGATATTGAATCATAAAATAAAGATTAACAAAAACAGATGATGGATTTATCTTCGTTACATGAATCTTGAGGTAAAAGTTTCACGACAATCGGTCATGTGGCGGCCGAGATATTGGGGGGGGGGAGGGGCTTAAGCCCCCCCAGTCCCCACTACCTACAAAATAGCCTAGTCCTTTTAGGGTTAAAACGTGACTGGGGGAGGGATAGGAATGGGGTTAGGTGGGGTTTTGTTCTCTACTTTCTTGTCTGCCTTGTTTGCAGAACAGTTGCTATTGCAGTTACCTTGGAGCCAGGATAGAAAATACCTGGGGGTGATTTCGCTCTTGGCGGAGTTCGAATAGCTCCCTAAAATCCTTAAAACCCAATTCTTTGAGGTGACCATTTTCTTCAGATTGGCCCTTGCCTCAGCTCCGAAAATAAGCAATAAATTCGCGGATCGTGATCTAGGAACAGCAGAATTATCATTTCTTGAAACAGCACACATATTAATGCATCATACTGATACTCATAGGCAAGGAGAAATTGGGATATCAGCAATTGAATTTCAACATAACTCCACTGGGCCTAGAAATAGCTCCTGTAAAGTTGTCCAGGGGAGCTATTCTTTTCAGAGAATAGCTGTCATGTGAAAAGAGCATTTTTTACCCTGGTTGGAGCAAAATGTTAAAGAGATTATAAGAAAATACATGATAATGAATGCATAAAAACAATCAGACAGGTATTTCATCTGTGAGATTGCTAATATATATTTTTTCTTCTTTTATCAGCTGTATGCTGTCATGGCCTACTTTGTTCGAGATTGGAGGAACCTGCTTCTTCTCTCCTCTCTCCCAGTTGGAGCATACCTTCTTATTTATTTGTAAGTACAGTCTATGATCTGTAACTTTCTTTATAGTCTTCACACTGCTTTTAGGATCTCTGTCTAGTCCAAGAATAAAGAAAAACTTGAGTTCTGGGAAAGGTGAGAAATAATTTGTGAACTTTCTCATTCTTTCCATGTCATCTAGGAAGAATATTATAGTTAAAATGTCCCCTAGAAAGGATTTGCTCTGCAAATGCCCTCATATTGGAAATATAACAACAACAAAAAAAAAGGCTGAAAAGTTTGGGCGTAACATTCATGCCAGTTTTGTGTGTGGTCCCATATACTCTTTTCTTTGTGCAGTGCAATTACCATTATAATACATGATAACATAATGGGACTCCATATAGCTTCATTACCTTGGATTTTCTGTGTATTGATTAACATTATTCATATTTGTATTTTTTTTATTTATTTGAAAAACATCATTCACATATGTATATGAATATTTTGTTTTACATACATAGGCATAATGTTACTTATATTGTAAATTGTATAATGCCTGCAGTACCGTCTCTCTTCTCTCATATTCTTTACTCTTTTATCTCTGTGCTCTTTTCCCTTCCTTCTTCTGCTTCTTAAGCATTTGTTCGTTTATCTGTTTTACTATTACTTCTGTTAGATTTGAGTATATTTTCTATGTTCGTAATAATTTTCTATGGCTGTTTTATACTATGCAGTTGTTTGAATTTTAATTGTACATATTTGTATTGTTTTTTATCCAGGGCCCCATGGAAGATCAAGTCTTGTTGAATGGGCCACCCTGGTGAAATATGAATAAATAAAAATAGATAAATAAATACAAAACAATATGGAGAAAAGAATTATGAAACTGACTTAAGTTACATATGGATAACACACAAGGAAATGCTATAATGAAACAGAAACAAAATGAAATTTATGATGCCTTCAGAATTCACCTCTTATGTTTATGAGCAATGCAGGGTTCTCACTAGAAAAAAATCCACACATGGTTCCCACTTTGCGCAAAGCGTGGAAGTTTCAGAAGTTTTACAGAATAACACCTAAAGTTAGGTGTGGCAGCAGTATATGCTATAGTAAAAGGATGAAAAATACTTCTTGGTAAGCAGGAGTTGTCTACTAATGGCATAAAAGTAAAAATACATTGCCAAAAAGCAAAACAATCTGTGACATTTATCATTATTTTATGAATATATACTCCAATATTTTTTTACCCTTGTTGCCACGCATGGTGCAGCAATTTCACACATGGTTCTTCCTTGTCTGAAACCCTTAACGCATGGTATTGAAACCATGGGTGTTATGTACTGGCGAGAACCATGGAGCAATGTATTTGTATCTTTACTCTTCTAGTGTGATTCCTGAATCACCTCGTTGGCTGATAACCAAAGGTCGTATCACCGAGGCTGAAGACATCTTGCACGAGATAGGAAGAAAGAATGGTATGAAGGTGTCTCGCTCTATGATCAACCTGGCCGAGCCAAAGACTACTCCTAAGAATGATAAATATGGTTTATTGGATTGCTTCAAGACACCTGTGCTTAGAATGAGAATGGTTATTCTCATCATGTCTTGGTAAGTCAGAGCAGAACTAGATTTATGATAATAATAATAATAATAATTATAATTATAATAATAATAATAATAATAACGATAATAATAATAATAATAATGATGATAATAATAATAATAATAATAATAATGATGATAATAATAATGATAATGATAATGATAATGATAATGATAATGATAATGATAATGATGATAATGATGATAATGATAATGATAATGGTAAGAATAATAATAATAATAATAATAATAATGAAAATAATAATAATAATAATAATGATGAAAACTCAGAGCGCACACACGGTCCAAGGATGCTCTTGGTACTAGGCCAAGCAATAGTTCTCTTTGATACAAGTGTACTACAAATTTATTGTATATTAGAATCATTACTATAAAAAAAAAGATGCACAGCATTTGCATCACCCGCTGCAATTCTCAGCTCCACCTGGTGAGGCCCGGTGCCCTCTTGCTGCTCCGTTCACGTACATTTTGAGGGAAAAGCCTAGTCAGTATATAAATCGCAGGAGCTCTAGCGTGATGGGCATCGATGGTTAACCCATAGAAGTACAGTGTCACCTTTAGGAGACGCTTTTGCAGTATCTGTTGGTCCAGAATGTTGGGCAGTACATACATGTATCATACCTGAGCAGAAGAAGAAAAATGCACTGACAAATTTGAGCCCATTCCCATCGCTGTATGTGTGGTATTCTCGAATTAGAGCAGTTTAAGTGTAACTAATCATTAAACTCTTTAAATTGGCAATGCAGTGAATAATATATAATCACTATTTCTGTGTTCAAATTGGCAATTTCTGATTCAATTTTACAATTTCATTTCATTTGGGTTTATGTTATATCCATATTTATTTTTTTCAAGCTATGTAAATGTGGAAAAAAAAAGTTTGTATTGCCAATTTGAGGACTGAAGATGATTAATTCTGACCTCAAGAAAGCTCTGTATTGCTATGGGTTAAAGGCTTGTACACATATGAAGTAGAAAACCTCCACATTTTTTTTGTTGTTTTTTTAAATGATTGGGATATGAGAAGGCGAAAAAAAAACCCCAACTTTTTTTTGCCTCCTGGACCCTCTTGCAAGTTGTGATTAAATGTACCTCCAAATATTAATTGCAGCTTGATTTTCAACCAATCAGGATTGAGTATTTGGGACTTGAGTTTAATTTTTTTTTTTAGTTTAGTTTAATCGAAAGAGGGCCTTGGTGGTAAAGGTATGGACCAATCAAATTCTTGTAACCCATAACATGATTTCATGAGTTTGCGCAACTTTTTGCAAAACCTTTTTTATTTGAGCGTGAATTATGATTGCTTGGTTAATGCGCCTCTCATTATCGTAATTGGTGCGTTAGAAGAAAAGATTTGGGGTTTCCTGCAGGGGTTTTCTTCTGGATACCTGACTGCACTGCACATATCACTATGTATGTGTAATTACCTTCAAGTTTTGTTTAACCCATTCGTGACAGGAATTATTTAAAGCTTAATTCGATCAGCTTTTATTCTTCAAATTGGCAACACCAACATTTTTATTTTATTGCTACATTTTTCTTATAAAACGTCATGTATCTGAAATGAATATAAATTGACAGAAATTATGATGAGAAATCAATAAGTTGCCAATTTGCAGGGGAAAACGGTGATTTTAAACTTTCTATCACATTGCCAATTTAAGGATTTTAATGCTTATTTTCCTGTAAAAGATTTTCAGCATCAAACAACGAAAATTGACGCAACCAAAATGGGCACAGTTTGTGTAGAATTTTTTGCTCTCTCTGCTCATGTATATGGTATGCTTTTTAGGGCTTTGCATCAAAAGATATTAGGCCAAACCACAAAATGTGGACCTCTGTCACGAATGGGTTAAGGCCATTGAGTAACTTTAAAAATCTGAGCTGCATGGCCCTTCATGCTATCAGTGTATGGAATATTGTGTAAATGTGAAGCCCTGAAAAATGCATTTCAAAAGCATCATTATGTGCTTCACAAAAGTGAAAATATACAAGTGAGGCTGGAAATGCCAGGCTTTTTTTTTGTACATTGCAGACTGCAGTGTTTATAGACAAATGTATAGACAAAAGTACACTCCGGTTGATTTTCCTTATGGCGGAATTCAGTGATCTTTAACAAATATTTCAAAACCTTTATCTTCTTGGCTGTTTATTTGTTTTAATGTCTTCATACAACACAGACAACAAAATGCAACAATTCATTAAATCAAGCCCCCACAAAGTTACCAGATCCCTTTAAATGTTTGTGGTGTCTAGATGATAAGAGTGAGTTCATTGCGTAACCTACATCCGAGTGGAATGTTTTTCTTGTCTGCAAATGAAATATGAAACGATATTTGCAAGAGTATTAAGATTCCTTGAATACTTGAGTGCATTATAAAAACATGGTTTAAACTTGAGTTTTAACGATGCTTGGATTCTCACAAAAGAGTTTTATCAATCTTACGATAATAAAACTTTCTTTAATGACATCCTGTTTTGAAAGACTACCAGCTTTTAGAGACCCTTTTCCCCTTTGATCAGTGTTTCTTTACTGTACCTGTTTGCCATGATCACCTGGCACTGAAGGTGCTTCTATCCGCTGGATGGTCTTTATACACAGGTTTAATGTTATCATAAATTCTGTGCATTAATGATAACTTGATGATATGGTTATTTTCTGTAGGTTTACTGCTAGTATGGTGTACTACGGTCTTACCATGAACGCTGGTAATCTTGGTAGTAATGCTTACATCAGCATTGCTCTGTCTGGTTTAGTGGAGTTACCTGCATATCTCTTCGGCTTTGTAGCACTCAACAGGTAAGATATACATGTATTTGCCAGTTACTAACATCAGATTGATTCATGACATGGCAGTAGACGGTTTCACACTACATCATATACATACTTCTAATCATTGATAAATTAATTTACTGTCCTCATAATTACTTTTTCATTATACATTGCTTAATTAATATGATATATGTTCTGTGTACTTTTTTTTTTCCCCCACCAGTAATTGTAAAGTGCATAGAGAACTACTCCAGTTATTATGCATTTAATAAGTATTCCCTAAAATCATTATTCTTTCTTCGGAATGAATGTGGTCCTGAAAAGGACCTACATGTACTCACTCTCGAGGTTTCATTAAGCATGTTCTTACTGTCCTCAGGAGAGTGAGTGCTGGTAGGAATGGTACGCTATATATGCACTCCGTAAGAACATGCTTGCCGAAACTGAAAAGGACTTACATGTACTCACTCTTGAGGTTTCATGAAGCATGTTCTTACTGTCCTCAGGAGAATGAGTGCTGGTAGGAATGGTACGCTATATATGCACTCAGTAAGAACATGCTTGCCGAAACGTTGAGAGTGAGTAGGTCATTTTCAGGACCACACTCATTTCCAAGAAAGAATACATGTTGTACTGTGAAGCCTTCTACTGCCATACATTCTACCGCCATGAAAACCTCAAAGGATATTGATTTTTAACATATTAAACGACAAAATTGTATATCCCGGAATGGTTAGAGGTGATCGATTTGCAGCATATACGTGTAGTGACATCTTTGTGTATATATCATTATCAATAGAAATTTACCTTCATGATCATTTGTTTTTAAACAAAAAATTAATTACGGAGTTTTTCAGTTTTTCTCACTTCGGTTATGTTAACTTCATTTTTATTTTTATCTATCAACAACTTTTGGTTCAGTTCTGACTTTCATTATTTTTATACCAAAGGACTGGACGAAGGAAAGCAATGGCAGCTTCCATGTTTCTAGGGGGTGTGGCCTGTTTGAGTTTGTTAGTCATATCAAAAGAAGGTAAGAATAATTTTATGAGTCCCTTTGAATTGATTTTAAAATTTCCTTAAGTACTCTCTTTTATGCAAATGTGATTGTAATAAGAAATCTTGAATTAATAATAATAATATTCTGCATTTATATAGTGCCTGAGTGCTTTACAGAAATATTTTGCATATTATTTGTCATAGTTGGAAATGTTCTTTTGAAAAAGTGGGTTGACCTTGTGAATATGCTTAAAGGCATTGGCTAACTTTGTGAGCAGCTGATTTAAATAATTCTCAAACTAAGATGAAACATGTGTATGAGTACTTGTATTTATACTCAAAAACCCTGAAACCAACTATAATTTGGAAGGAAAAGCTGTAAGTTAGACGCAAACCGCGATTTTATTAGCTTTCGTCTCGAGAGACACTGAACTAAGAGGACCATTCGCACGAATTCAAAAATACCGTTACTTGCCTTCCGCCGCGTGATACGTCAATACACACAGTGCGGTCCGTTGAGTCAAGTGCGCACGCGCACTCCTTACGTTGGGTCTGTGCAACCGACCCTCGTATATTTTTCAAACATTGGTTCACATTTCTAATATTTAGAAATACTTCCCGTGGATATTATGCTCTGAATCTTTCACACTGGTATTTTTACACTATAACCCTAATGTTTATCCCATTTTAAAGTAACAAAATGATATTTTTTAAAATCATAGCAATGTTAGCCAATGCCTTTAAGCTGCATTGGAAAGAAATTTCAGATTATGTGATTTATATATGAACATCGGAGATTCCTATGCACAGAATTTCAGTCAAAGAAGGATCCAAGCTTGTGGTACTTTATAGTTTTAATGTGGAAATCTTGTGGAGATGACCTTACACTTGTTCAGTTATCATGTATGTTACTGCTATATACAGTGTAATACTGAAGGCCTTTGCACACTAATGACACTATACGATCTGACTGCGACAAGATTTTATAACAAATGGCATTTTGCATTAAGTATGAAAGTTTGAACAACTGAATTTATTTGAGGTTCGGAATACATATAGGAATGCTAAAATAACAATTTTGGTCAACTGCAAGCCTTTAGTTCGGAGTAATGACCAAATCAGCTTCAAATCATAGCTGATCACAACATTGCTGTGATGTCACTGCGATTTGGAATTGACTTCATTTTTAGACCTACAAAGAGGCTTGCAGAAGCCCGGAGATTCAGTTTTAGTATTCGTATGACTATTTACATTGTAGAACTTTGGTCAGTATGATTTTTCCATGTTTGAATGTTCATATCAAATACTGTAACAATTTTTTTCCTAAATCGGATCACAGACAGCTCATGTAGTGTGTGGTGGGCATAAGTCAGATGTTTATCTTATGACTTCTATTACAAGTCGAATACTATGATACTATATTTGACATGTCTTCTTCCAGATTCGATTATGCTTTCATTACTGTTCAGAATCTTTATCTTATCTCTCCTCTCCTCATCGCCTTCTCATCTGGCTTACAGTCCTTTCCAGGACTTCACTCATTCTCAAGAAAGTTACTCTCAATCTCTCTTAATCTCTGTCTCGCCTTTCCATTTCTCCTTCCCCTCAACTTTCTCTACTGTTCCCCGAACTTAACAGTCCTTTTCAGGACTTACCACATGGTGAACTGTAAAGGTGCTTTCACACATGATGTGACAGTGTGGTACCACACTGTGGCGCCACACTTTTTTGTATACAAGCCTATGGGGTATAGGGCGACAAAAAAATGTCGCCGAGGCAGGACACACTTTTGTTTGCTGCCTAGATACACAAAAAATGCGCACCAATCAAATTTCTAAAAAGTTAGCGCAAAAATTGTTGCCATGAGATTGCTTGCGGAAGCGTGCGCAAGTTTTGACAATATGCTCTCTTATTGAGAGTTGACGCGTTAATGCGCGTTCATTAGCATATGTGGTGACACAAAGTCCCACCGTGTGTGAAGACGAAACAGTGTGGCGCCACAGTGTGGTACCACACTGTCGCATCATGTGTGAAAGCACCTTAAACCTCATCCATGTTATCTTATCCTTTCATGTACAGATGAAATGATGGTGAACATAAGAACAGGGCTTGCTCTGATTGGTAAAATGGGTATATCATCAGCTTTCAACATTGTCTACATATACTCATCGGAACTATTGCCTACAGTTTTAAGGTTGGTAAATGGTTTCTAGCTAATCAGTTTATGAAATTGGTTGAACATCAGTAGCTGGAAGAGAGTGGGAGAGATATTACTTGTTAAGATATGACGCGAAAAACCCCTGCAACAACCCCCCCCCCCCCCCCCCCCGTTTTTAAGTGTTTAGATAAGGCGCGGCAAACCATGCCACTTATTTTAACGAACACTCATTGACGCGTCAATGCTCAAATATAAGAGATTTTTGTCATAAGTTGTGCAGACAAACTTATGACATCATGTTTTTGCACTAATTTTTTTAGAATTTGATTGGCCCACAGCTTTTTGCCACTGGGAGGCAAAAATATGCCTCTTGCCTTGGTGCTTTTCTTTTTTTTCTTTTTTTTTTGCCGCCTAATATCCCATTCACTTACCTACACAGAAAACCGTGGGGGTTTGGTTGCGGGGGTTTGTCGGGTCATATCAGATGAAGGCTTAATAGCATTTGATGTTTTACAGAGTGGATAGACAAAGGAATAAACAGTAAGGCCCAAATTCACAAAAGATGTTTCTATTTAAACCAGGGCTTCTCAACCGGTGGGCCGCGAAGCTTTCTCAGGTGGGCCGCGAGGTCAGACCAAAATATTTGGGAAAAAAATTCTTGAATTCAGCATTTACTGCTAACATCAAACTGAACTGAATTCATTAAGCATACTAAAATAACATCAACAGTTGTGGATTATCACCAATGCAATGTGCTAAAAAATTTCATACATTTGGGGTACATATGGGGTGGGGGTATTATATCAATCTTTTTGCCCCCGTACATGTAAGTTGGATTTTGTAATGTAATGTAGGTAATGTCGTGATCAAGATAATTACCACACAATTCGTTTTCTATTTTCTTTTGTTGTGTTTTATTGATTTTTTCTCATTGAGATTTTGTAAGGTGGGGCTCAAAATATTTTTAAGAATGAAGGTGGGCCTCGAAAAAATTTTTAATAGCCAAAGTGGGCCTCGAGGTAAAAAAGGTTGAGAAGCACTGATTTAAACCATGGTTTAAAGTAAAACAATGGCGTAAAATGTCGCATGTCTTCTTGTTCCGTGGATGAGCAGTAATGCTCTTTTGCTTATCTATGCTTATCTACTCTTATTTATGCTTATTCTATTTACATAAATCATGGTTTTAACCATGATGAATTTTCTTTCTGAATTCAGTTCTATGAGGTCATATCCATTAGCTAGAAGTATCAAGTCCAGTGGATGATCAATGATGAATTCATAGCATAAAAGGAAAACATCTGCATATTAGACATGATATTTCAGACATGATTGTATTATGGTAAAAAAGAGTACCAGTGTGAGGTATTAATATCTGAATTGCCATTGTTCTCTCATGCTTTTCTTGTTTTACTTGTCCTTTTAAAGTTTATTTTTATTCAAACACTATTTGTACAAACTATAATTCATTATTTTGGAAGTGTAAGCAACAGGAAATTGAACCCAGTGTGTATTGTTTTGTCCATTGTTTTCACAGGAACAGTGGTATGGGAATCTGTTCAATGTCAGCAAGAATAGGGGGTATTGTAGCACCACAAATTATACCTATGGTAAGTCTTTACCTAATGACATTTAGGATATTAACCCATTTGTGACAGGAATTATTTAAAGCCTAATTTATTCAGCTTTTATTCTTCAAATTGGCAACACCAACATTTTTATTTTATTGCTACATTTTTCTTATAAAATGTCGTGTATCTGAAATGAATATAAATTGACAGAAATTATGATGAGAAGTCAAAAAGTTGCCAATTTGCAGGGGAAAACAGTGATTTTAAACTTTCTATCACATTGCCAATTTAAGGATTTTAATGCTTATTTTTCCTTTTAAAAGAATTTCAGGATCAAACAACGAATATTGATGTAATCAAAATGGGCACAGTTTGTGTAGAATTTTTTGCTCTTTCTGCTCATGTATTTGGTATGATTTTTAGGGCTTTGCATCGAAAGATATTAGGCCAAACCACAAAATGTGGACCTCTGTCACGAATGGGTTAAAGATAAACTGGAGTTCTGGTCACGCGATCATAACGTGAAAGAAACTGTTCCAAAGCACCTAGGAGAGTTAGTTGTTTATAAACACAGGTGTCTAATGATGTGAGATTTGGAGAGTCTCAAATTGATAGAAATTCACTTACTTTCCCAGGTACTTGCACTGCACAAAGAAATGAGTATGTGGGACCACACACAAATCTGGAATGAATGTTGCACCCAAACTTTTCAGCTTTTTCTTGTCATATATCCAATGTGAGGGCATTTGAAGAGCAATCCTCTCTAGGGGTCATTTGTACTATAATGTTCTTCCGAAATGCCATGGAAAGAATGAGAAAGCTCACAAAATCACAAATTATTCTTCACCTTTCCCAGAGCTCAAACTTCTCTGTAACATGAAGTGGACATTGACGTGTCCTTCTGTTTCATATTACAATGCTGTTTGTCAGTTCTAAAAATTATTTGAAAGATCGATGAATTCCATCATCTCATTCCAAGCTTTTACTTCTACTTCTCCTCAGTCTGTGTGGTCATAATTTCAAATATTATTATACCCCTGCCAAACAAAGTTTGAAGGGGGGTATATAGGATTCAGTGTACATTCGGTCAGGCAGTTGAGTGGTTGGTCGGTCAGTCCGTTGCAAATCTTGCAGATCAAACTACTTCCTCAGTTTTTCAGAATGCTCATGAAATTTGGCATGCATGTTGGTCGTGGATGAAGATGTGCAAGACATATTTTTTTTATGTGTCAGATTTTTAGAAGGGTTTCTTAGATGTGGTATTCTTACTCTTTTTTTGTTTTACAGGGTGACAAAGCAACATTTTTGGTATTTGGAGGAACAGCGTTTGCTTGTGCAATCTTTGATCTAGGTCTACCAGAGACTCTCAATAAACCCCTGCCAGAAAGCATTGATGACGTTGAACTTAGCAGACCAGTCACTGAACATAAATACACTACCAAGGGAGGGAACAGATAGAAGGTACATTATATGTAAATTACTCTAGATAATCATGCCTTAAAAACTGACCTGTATTAGTAGATGCTTAATTACTAACTCCATGTGAGAATCTTGTACCTGTATGGTGCTATGTAAATACTGTGAATTATCATCATCATCATCATTATCATCAGATTTCATTTATCAGCCTTTTTAGGCTTTCCATAATCAGCAATGTTTCGTCATGTTTTTATTTATTTTTTGTCATTTTGTTCCATGATAACAATAATTTGTACAGAATATTAATTGACATTTGGTGCTTCTCAAACAGTAGACTAATTCAAGAAATGTTTGGGGTGTATTGGAAGTATAGGTATAGCCTGCCTCACTTTAATGAGTGATGTACACATGTACGTTTATTGTTATGCAAGCATACTCCTGTCACTCCACAGTTCTATGTTCTAGGTATATCTCTTCTTCTCCACTCAAGTTTTTCACATTCTGATCTCTCTTCTCTCTCGCTCTTTCTGTTTCTCTCTCCCTGTCCTTTCTTTTCTTTTTCTCCCTTTATTTCTCCCTTTTTTCTACATCCTCACCTCTCTTCCCTCTCTTATCATACTTATAGACATATTAAGGAAAGTAAAATGTAATAATGATTCTATATTGTTAGATTATTTTTCCTGAAATGCCATCTTGTTTAACTTGTTTTATTGTATGTATGCATGGTTGTGTCATTTTACATGTATGTTTTACAGGGCCCCCAAGTATAACAGTACTTGTCTACTGATGAGGCTACCCTGTGTAAAAAATACTGAATAAATAAATAAATAAATAAATCATATTCATCCACAATTATGAAAATGAGTCTGTATGTTTTGTTGATTTAAAAAAAAAATCATCTGTTTCATGATTGATTTCTTATTTTCTCTTGAAATGCAACTTTCATTCAGAAAACAAGATTTTGTTCAGTATGCAACAAGTTGAAAAGTTTAAGATTGCTGTTTTCATACAAATTGGCATTTGAACAAAGTTATTGCTGTGTGAATATCCATATGTATTCCTCTCAAATGCACAACAACTCTTTGTCAGGAAAAAATGAATGTCATAAATTAGAGGTATTCTATCATTCATTTTCAGTGATGCTGCAAACTCCAGAGTTTAAAGGTAGTAGCCCACATTTGCAAGTGGCACCCACTCTGCACAATTTTTTTTTTTACTTTAAATTGCTTTAAGCCACAGAAAAACACTTATAAAGTTTTAGATCCCAGTATATTCCCGTTTAGGATTGAGAAGGAAATATTCAGCACAAATTTTCTTTTATTTTCTTTGTCTTGTAAAGTCGTCTTCCTGATGCCTAAAGAATAAAACCATTCATTTTTCACTATGTTGGGGGAATTTTGTTGTTAATTTGATAACATGATAGCTTTACATAAGTATCTGTCATTTAAAATGGAAATTGGCTTATTTCTCTTCATAATCTGAAACAGTGTTGTGCAAATGTGGTCTACTACCTTCAAGTAATAGGAGTATGACATGAGATACATTCCATGTATCATGGAAACATCATGTCTTTCTGATCATAAAATATTATCTTCTTGCCATGTAATTTACATACATTTCTCTTCACTTGTATATATTGGGGGTTTTGCTAACAAAATATATGTATATATTGTTTATGAAAAATATAAATAAAGGATAAGAAGACGGTGCTGTATTTCGCCAGTGAATGAAATGAGATACTTCATGTCAAATTTTTTTTGGAATATAATTCTGTTCCTTGGTCAGGGAAGTTGAAGCACATTTAAATAAACATTGAATAGATTAGAAATAGAACTGTAAGGGTACAATTAAGGGTTTCATAAACCCATTGGTCACTAAACTCAAGACAACTTTGTCTAGAGTTTATGGAAAAGGCTTGTTATACTGAAATCAAATTGTGCTCAATTGGTTATTGGTGCAAATTTCCATTCTTAAAACCTTTGTTAGTTTATCAAGTAGGGATAAAGTAAAACAACTAGCATCTTTTTTCTGTTCTCTGTTTTCATCCTACCCATTCTTCTCTATTTTTTTCTGTTCAGTCCTTTCTTCTTTCTACTCCATGCACACTCTCTATTTTGTCTCTCATTCTTATCTGTATTGGTGTCACTAACCACTAATTTGTTGTATTGAACTGCCTTATAGTATACCTCAATTCCACAATAACAGAATTTTGTGCTCTGCTCCCCTTCTCGACATTTACTACTCTGCTAATATGCTCATTCTTTCACCTGAACTCTTTCATTCCAACAGTTTTCTTCTTACATTCATGATATTGTGGTATACATATACTTACCTCGGTAACAGAATTACCAGAAAATGGTGTCACTTTCAAATAGCAAAATATGTTGTGTAAAAACAAACATGCATTTTACCAATACTGGTTGTTAAGATGCAGAATTTTTTTTTAAAGCTACTTTTGATTTAAGGATTTGACTATTCAGGACTATCAAAGTAGTATAAATCTGAAATTAGCTGATTTTGTGCTGCCCATGTGGAATTGCCCTGTATTCAGGTAACTGTAATACAGACAGTGTGTAACTCATTCAACCTCTAATCATGATGCAATGCCCTATCATACAAATATCCAATTATTCCTATGTGTCACGTTTTGTTGATAGGTATGTAAAATAAAATGTTATATCAGAAGATGTAATTCATGTGATTTATTTTTTATAATGATTTGTAATGCTATATCAAGCCATACATTTGTAAAAATAAAAGAGAATGTAAAGTACATTTTAGCTTGTCAATGGTCTTTCATATATGATTATAGAGTACATACATATCAAGGGTTTAGTGCAACAAAGGCTATCTGCATTTTGGGTCAAAATGAGGTTTTGATATCAAAATGATCCATAAAAGACCGGGAACCCATTGGTAATAATGGTTTCTACAGCTAACTTTGCTTCAGCAGGGTATCACCCGAAAAAAGGTATGGCCATCTGCATTAAACCAGTATTTGCAACATAACTTCATTGCAAGTTTTCTCAAAATGGCCCAAAACATAGATAGCCCTTTGTTGCACTAACCCTCGATATGTACAAACATAATGGAGAGATTCACGTGCATGACATAATGATTCCATATATTTTACTCCTTTTGGTATTTTATTTTTTTATTGTGCATAGATCCATTGTAACAGGAAATATTAATAAGAATAATAGGCTGTAATCATAGTTTAGAAGCCAAATATGTAATACTCTGTCACATTAGGAACATGCAATAGCAATATGAAAGCAAGTTGTTATCAGTACTGACAGGAAAATACAACTCTATTGTGTTTCTTTGCTTTCAAGACACACTTCGAAACAAACAAACAAACAAACAAACAAACAACCGAAAAAACGGGGGGGGGGCGGGAATTGCCTTAATTAGTACACTTGCTGTTTGATGTCTGTTTATAAGCTATGGATATACTGTTACAGTACAGTATAGTATCAAATTAAAAAAAGGTGTAAGTGTAGATAGTTTTTGCCAATATATATATTTGAATAGCAGGAGTTTCTCCCTAATGTTGTATGAGTAATATCAGAGAATTGATTCTGTGTTACAATTTAGTATTTGCATTCAAATTGAAATACCCTATAACACCTCCCCCCCCTACTTGTTCATGGTGGTGTTTTTTATTATATGTATGGTTATATTCATATTTGTTTACTTTTAAGTTAATATTAATGTTTAAGATTGCCATTATTTGTTTATGTATGTACATGTATATATATATATATTTTTTTTTTTTGGGGGGGGGGTTATGTTTTTGTTTTGCCTATGTTTATGGTTAAGTTATGGTTATGTCTATGTTCATGTTTATGTTTATGTTTATGTTTATGTTTGTTGATATTGCTATTGTTATGTGTATGTTAATATTTATGTTTGTGGATATGGTTATGGTTATGTTTATGTTTATATTTGTGGATATGGTTATGG
>CM057164.1:3027328-3044260 GCA_029962745.1 Echinometra lucunter | reverse complement strand
TAATTTTGTCATTATTCATTATCCATTATTTTCCTTCCTTTCATTCCTCTGTACCCATCTTATCATTATCTCTTCCAGTTCATATTCTTCGCTTTTTTATTACCCCTTCTTCTTCAATCCTCCCCCTCCCTCCCTTCCTCCCTCCTTCCTCTTTCGATAAACATATGCATGTACACGCGCTCGTATGTCTAAATTCCATTGTTACGTGAGAGGAAATCGACTTAAAAAGATCCTTAAACATGAAAAGAGTGAGAACATCGATTGAATTGCTTGTAACTCCTTTCAACTTATCTTGTTCTTTCGTTCACTCTTCTCACCTCACTGCTCTGGTTGCTTGACTCGTGTGAGCGCACCTGTAGGGGTGCTGTTTCCTTGCCTGCGTCAGACTTCTTGGTCGTCAAAGCAACGAACGATGCCGGACGGCACAGGCTGTGGCGCTCTTTAATATTCTCAAACAGGTCCGAATCCCAAAATATATCTTATCATAGATTCATATTAATCATACAAAAAATGCCCTCATACATGCATACAAACATTCATAATAACATCGAACGTCTTAAAGAGGAATTTGAAGAAAAAAAAAGTTTCGCTTTTGTTGACTTACGCAAGTGATAAATGAACAAAAATTTTGGAATAATCAATAACACTCGAAAGTGCAGGCAAAAATTATTAGCCTATACCATTTTGTGTCCTTGTGTTTTCACTTTTGATCTTTAATATGCTCAAAGTGTGTTTGCATCTTTATTTAGAATATGCTCATGGTGTGTTCACACTCAATACATGCTCACAGTGTGTTTGCATTGATGACTTTTATTCAAAATATGCTCAAAATTATACACGGATGATCTTTATTCATATTATGCTAAAACACGTTTACCAATGTTTACAGTTAAATGGGAATTAACAAGGCTACTAATTTGGGGGAGGATAGGGGCGCCTTTTCGGGTGCCCCCCTCCGCTGTTTTCTCTAGAGTCTTTTCTTCTCTCGCCATGTAAACTCATTGCCCCCCCCCCCATCCTTTCTGTTCTTATGCCTTTCTTATTCTTCTTCTTCTTCTTTTGTTTATTGGCAATCAGTCATTATTTGCCTATTTCGCCACTGACTTTACTTATCTTCTCTCTCTCTCTCTCTCTCTCTCTCTCTCTCTCTCTCTCTCTCTCTCTCTCTTCATAGATATTGTTTGTAAAATAATAGTATACTCTCTGTTTTATCTTTCTTTTTTGTCTGTTTAAAAAATTATGGTTAAATATGGGCCAATAGAATATTAATTTTGTATTTTCATTTTCATTTTCGCTAAAATTCGGCCAGAACAACCGTTATCTTCGTAGAAGAGTATACGGTTCACCATGTGGTATAAGTCCTAAAAGGACTGTAGGTCATAGGCTATAGGTAAAGTGGAAAGAGATGGAGGTGAAAATGAGAGGCGAGAAAGCAGGAGAGATAGAGGGTAGAGTATCTTTCTTGAAACCGGGTGAAATCCTGAAAAGGACTGTAAATCAGAGGTGTGAAGGCTTGATGTAGGCGAAGAGATGAGGAGACTTGGCTTGAGGTCCGCAGAGAGGTGAGAAGACTTGAGGCAGGCAGAGAAGGAGAGAATACTCGACGTTCCGGGCAGCTTGACACTGTCTTCTATCTTCAGCACAGTTCCTACTGCCTTGCCCTGCCCTTTCTAAGATGCAACCTTACCATTCTATTCGGCGAGGTACTTTGCGCCGATTTATCGGACGAGCCTAGGTAACTCATGTATGGACGAGGGGGCGCTATACCTGCGAGCGAATAGATGGGTTTCTATATATAAATAGTGCATGGTCTATCATGCACTCTACTGGATTATGTGCACAATTATCTCGAATGCAGTTTTGTTTTATCGAGGCCGAAGGCCGAGGTAAAATAGACCTGCACGAGGGATAATTTAGTATTTGTAGTTCATAATAGTCCAGTAATAGTGAATCAACAGAACATGCACTATTTATTATAGTAAATAGACCCCTGACGTTAGATCTGTACGACATTTTAAAGAGTCTTCCTTTCTCGATTTCATCATATTGCCTCTCTCGCTCATGCAAAAGTCAAAGTTATAATGCACGGTCGTGCACTATAACAAAATTTTTGCACGTCACGTGATGCTAATTCAACCAATTACAGCGCGTATTATTACACTATTTACTATAATCTTTTCCTATACTTTAGCACGTCATCGAAATTTTATCAACAAATTAATGTCATAAGATACAAGTATTGTGGGTTTTATTGGTGCTACAAAAAAGGTGCAAATATTAAGGATGATGATGAAGATAGCATTGCCAAAAGCAGTAATTAGTCTTCAACCAGTGATAACGCACTCATATTATCCCTGCAGCCATCCAATAATGCATGTGTTTAATGGTTGAAGAGAACAAGTTTAGTATAAAATGAAGCCTCGAATAAGATTTGCTATGATATTTTGCTATATTTTTATACTCTTGAGTAGATTCTCCGGGTTGGGGAGCACTAACCGAAGACTTGCTATGGCCTATATTATACCAGCTAATGGCCCATTAAGCGAAAACTATATCGAAGAGTGTAATGATATTTTTCTTTTGACAATGCACGAGTGAAGTTATGATGGAGTTATGTGTTATACTTTCACTTTGTGTTCCTGTTCAAGTATGTCCTTGTCTTTATCGTTTGGAAATGAAACAACAAAGCGCAATATACAGGTATGTCGCAATTATGTCGGCCTACTATAGCGGATCCACTAGGGTTGAAAATATAGCGGGGCCATTTTATGCGAGATGCCGCTGATTTCTGTTAAGCACCCCAGTGGCGCCTTCAGCGCTATGAAAAACAGAAACAAAACAAAACAAAACAAAACATAAGGAGGGGCGCTCCCCCGTGTCATCCACTGCATCAGCCACTGCTACACATAGCATGTGTATGACAGGCTGTGCATTTCTCATATGGGCAGCATATGGGAAAATCGACCGATTCACTGATATTTTCCTCTAATGCTAAAAACTAAAATGTTGTATCGCCATTTAAAAGGGTGGAGGAGTGACTATGCATGTTAGATTTACACTTTGAACATGCTGGAGGGGATTCCAACCTTTATAGTGTTGAATTCATGCTTGTTCAAAGTGTAAATCTACCATTTTGAAAATCAGTCACTCCTCGGCCCTTTTAAATGGTGATTAATTTTTACAAGACTTCTTAGAGTGTTCAGGTATGCATCTCTTGCAGGGAATGTGTATAATGCAATTCATCCATTCAAATATCGAGGTAACCTATTATGAGAAAAATTTGACTGCGTATCGACGAATTTGAATGCTCGAATGGTCCTTTCGGCAGGTATAGATGAATTTGAATGATTCTTAAATAATTATGTGCTAATTCACATTGCACGGAGATGATTTTAAATGATACACAAACAAAAATCCCTTCCTCGAAAAGCTGAACTGATAAATTGAGTTTGGATAAACTTTTGGGTGGCAGAAGACCGGCAAACGAAGTATTTTCTAAATTGAATGAACGCTTTATCAAATGGACTGAAAAAGAGTGAAACTGACCGAGAAAACCTTTATTATTATTATCATTACTTATTAACACCCACACCAAAACCATTATGGCTCTCTTCACGTGATGTTGGTCAATTAGTTCCTAGCCCAATACAACAATAATATTTATAACAGGTTTTGTGTGAAGCAAATTTATACGTTATAATGTCAGAGTAGAACAGATACTAATACAAATTCACTTTGTGAACTATGAAGTTTCGATATGCCTTAATTATAGGGGGTCCGAAAAGGAATTACGATTTATTTTCCAATTATTGGAAATTGTGGTTATAATGATATAATATAAATATCATTGAATGTTGATATCTAACTATATGGGAAAATGATTGTTTTCACAATGATTTATTGGCTTTTCATTGCTAATTGAGAACAAATTTTGCGCTATATCGTGTTTTTATTGTTCATTGATAGGATATAAGGAAAATCATACTAGGAAACCCTTTAAACTTTACATGATTGATTATTGGAAGTATTGTGTTTATAATGATATAACATAAATTGAACTAATTGAGCTTTTATCTAACTATATGGCATAATTACTGTTTTCACAATATTTAACTAGCTTTTCATTGCTAATTGAGAACAAATTTTGCGCTATATCGTGTTTTGTTCATTGATAGGATATAAGGAAAATCATACTAGGAAACCCTTTAAACCTTTACATAATTGATTATTGGAAGCATTGTGGTTATAATGATATAACATAAATTGAATGTTGCTTTTATCTAACTATATGGCATAATTACTGTTTTCACAATATTTAACTGGCTTTTCATTGCTAATTCAGAATGAGTTTTGCACTATAACGTGTTTTTATTGTTCATGGATAGGATAAAAAGGAAAATCATACCAGGAAACCCTTGAAACCGTACATAATATAGTGCGACTTGGGGGAGAAGTATTATTCTTGATATCGGCCATTCTGAGGTGCATGGAGACATAACATGATAGATTATCCTTCTTCATGTCAGGATTTTTCTGAAGCAGACATGAACTAACCACTATGGCAAACAAACACCATCTTCTTCTTCCATTGATGTTGGCTTGTTGTCTTCCGTTCTTTCCTGTCCAAACCTTACTCGGAGATGCGACGCCGACTCATTTCGACACAAATCTTGAACGCCCTTTTAGGAATTGTCATGAGGATTTTGAGTTGAAACTAGCCAACTGCACGGATAGAGAGTTTGATTCGGTTCCTCAAAATCTGTCTGAGGATATTGAAATACTTGATCTGAATGAGAACTTCATCACCGTTCTCTTGAACTCCTCGTTCGAACGATACCCTCTGATCACGCATCTGTACCTTTATAACAGTGATATTAGAATGATAGAATCCGGAGCATTCTACCCAATGAAAGAATTGATATCCTTATATTTAGGATACAACTACCAGCTTTCATTTCCCGATACAGATCTTTTCCGTTGGAATAGAAAGTTGTCTCATCTGGACGCGGTATTTGCAAACTTGGCATGGCTTCCCAATGACATACTAAAAGGGATCTCGTCTTTGGATACTCTGACAATGTTCAGGAACCGGATATCCTCCGTCAATATAAGCTCTTGTGGTACAATACGAAGAGTTGACATTAGCCATAACTCCTTCACACGCCTCGAAGAGGACACTTTCACCTTCGCATGTCAGACTGATACCCTGATTCTTAATCATAACTCCATCGACACAGTTGATCCTCAGGTGATCGCATCGCTACATGTCCGTTCATTAGAACTACAAGAGTTCACATGGAGAGAAGAAGTGTTACGAAATATACTTATCGGCATCTCCCGCTGTGATATAGAAGAGCTTGTAATCATGCTTGGTTTTTGGTCTACAATTCCAAAAGGTCTCTTCGCTCCACTCCACGATCATTCCATGTCTATTCTTGACTTTTCTAAGAGCAAACTACGCTACTTATATCCTTTCGTCTTCTCTAACTTGACACAAGTCGGTAAACTTCTTTTGAGTTATAACGAAATTGAGATGATCGAACCAAATTTCTTTGATGGCATGCGGGGGTTGAGAGTACTGCAATTAAATAACAACGGCCTAAAGTACATCAATAGTTCTAATCAGCCTTGGACAATAGATTTACTTGAGTTGGACCTATCTCGTAATTTTTTGATGATAATTGAAGAATTTACATTCCTCGGTTTATCAAATCTGACCCTTTTGAACTTGAGCTCAAACGAAAAGCTTATTCAGTTTATAGTTACATCTTCTTCGGGACTTGATAATATCCAATCCATCGATTTGTCAGACTGCTTTATCGCCAGTTTTTGGCACCTGCACACTCCAAACTTGAAATCACTTTACCTGTCGAACGACAACAACATTTTAATTATAACACCAGGAATAACCTTTGAACGATCAAAATCCGTTGAAAAATTGTACATGAGAAAATGTGGTCTTGAGAACTATATGGTGTGGAGTGAAAACATATCTGTTTTTGATGGACTGTTTCACCTTAAAATTTTGGATCTTGGTGAGAATCCCCAGCTTGCCTTTTGGGGTACAATACCACCGGGAGTTTTTCGTCAACTACCAGCTTTACAAGAACTTAATTTAGACAACTGCGAAATAGAAACCTTGGGTCCACTTTCATTTGCAACACTGGCCTCCCTCAAGAAGCTAAATATAAGTGCGAATAAGATTAAACACATCCATCCTGATCTTCTAACAGGGTCGAGGCATTTAACAAGCATTGATTTGAAAAAGAACTCTTTAAAGTACCTCGATAAAGAATCTTTTTCAAACAATAAAATGCTGAAAAATATTTCCTTGGCTGAGAACGAATTAACGCTTATTAACAAAAGCATTTTCACACCTGTTTCGTCTTCTCTTTCATTTCTTGATCTTTCAAGGAATCCAATTATCTGTAACTGTGATCTAAAGTGGCTTCTTACTTTGCTCCGTGGGTCGATACATCTTATAGATGAGGAATTCACTATTTGTTCATTCGCGTCAATAGAACCTCTTCGTAATAAACCTCTACGTGATTTTGATGTAGATGTACTTTGTAAACCAAACATTCTTCTCGTCTGTTTGATTCCTATCGCAGTCGTGTGCTTGGCCGTCATTGTAGTACTCGTGTATCGTAATCGATGGCCGTTAAGATACAAACTCTTTCTTCTGAAACTGGCCGCAGTTGGGTATAAAGAGATTCGAGACGCCCGGGACCATAACGACTACGAGTTCGACGTGAATATCATCTTCTACGAGGACGATGAAGAATGGGTTCGCGATCATCTCCGACCAGCTCTAGAAGAACACCTTCCTCAGTTTCAGCGGAACATCTTTGGCGATGAAGATCTTGTGTTAGGTATGCATTATTTGGATTCTGTCGACTACGTGGTGAGCCATAGTTACAAGACGGTGATATTGCTGAGCAGAGCCGCCGTGCGCGATCGCTGGTTCATGCTCAAGTTGCGAATTGCCATGGACCACGTGAGTGACACCCAGACCGAATTCGTTACCGTGGTCTTCCTCGAAGACATCCCAGACGATGAGATACCTTTCTTGGCGAGGTTGTATCTCAGTGACGGCAGACCCTACATTTATTGGACTGAGGACGTGAGAGCACACGAGTATTTCTGGAACGAATTGGCCAAAACTCTCACGATTAATCTAAGGACCAATGACTTAATCCCAAACGAGTAGAACACGGTGAAACCACTGAACTATTAGCTCAGTGAGTGAAACTAATGAATATTCACAGCAGAACAATGAATTGGTGGCGTAAAATCCCATCCCCCTAATTTTTGCACGTTTCTTTTATTATTTAGGGCCTTGACATTTTGGATGCGGGCCTACCATTTTGTAAAATCACATCACCTCGTTTACCTGTCTTTTATGAAGCCGCACAAAAATGTTTACAGCGCATGGATAACGAAAAGTTTCATCCTGTCACTTTACGACTGTACGTGTACCAACACAACAGATATTTTCATTTTGATGATACTCATCACAACTCTCTTATAAGGTCAATGATACTGTAATATATATGGCAGTGTGGGTATATGATAATGGTGATAGAGTAGATGATCATGGTGGTGGTCATGGTGGTAGTGATGATGGCAAAGCTGTCGCTGCATGCGACGCCGATGATGGTGGTAATTATGATGGCGCCGCTGGGGGTGATAGGGGCGATGGTGTTGATGATCGTTACGGTGATGATGGCGGCGATGGTGATAGTAGGGATCGTCTTAATGATCTCACTGATGGTGGTTGTAATTGTCTTGTTGGTTTGTTTGTTGTTGTCGGGTTTGATGATGGTGATGACGCTGATGGTGATGGGGATTGGTGTTGGTGGTGATGGTGTCGGTAATAATGGTGCTGATGGTGGTGGTGATGGTTACAGTGATGATGGTGATGGTGGTGGGGATTGGTGGTGGTGGTGATGGTGTCGGTAATAATGGTGCTGATGGTGGTGGTGATGGTTACAGTGATGATGGTGGTGGTGGTGGTGGTGGGGGATTGGTGGTGGTGGTGCTGATGGTGTCGGTAATAATGATGCTGATGGTGGTGGTGATGGTTACAGTGATGATGGTGATGGTGGTGGGGATTGGTGGTGGTGGTGATGGTGTCGGTAATAATGGTGCTGATGGTGGCGGTAATGGTTACAGTGATGATGGTGGTGGTGGTGGTGGTGATGGTGTCGGTAATAATGGTGCTGATGGTGGTGGTGATGGTTACACTGCTGATGGTGGTGGTAGTGGTGGGGATTGGTGGTGGTGGTGGTGATGGTGTCGGTAATAATGGTGCTGATGGTGGTGGTGATGGTAATTCATTATTACGCTGAGGTTGATAGAAGGGACGATATAGAGACGATGGCGGTGTTGGTGTTGGTAGTAATTGCGATGGTGCTGGGGTGACATTAGTAGTGAGAGTGGCGATGGTAGTGGTGGTGGTGGGGATGGTGCTTTTACATAGATATTTCAGCATTAGCCTCTGTCAATGAATATGTTAGCGTTCCATATTCATATTCTTAAAACCATGTGTACACTTTTCGCACAGCTTTGGCTTGCTATTCAAAAAGTGCTAGGTGTAGGCCTAATTATCATGCAACAGGCCCCTGGCCAGGTAGGCTACATTCGCGTCTTACCCCGATTTTCTCTATTTTTTTTTTTTTTTTTGGTTTATTATTACTATTTTCAATCAGTATTTTTCTTTTGTTTTCGGTGATTCAATGACATCCCAATCCATCTCAGGTGAGATGAGTATAGCATGCATTTAAAGATATCACTTTGATAAAATCCTTGGATTAACCACATTTTCTGTTGTCATCGAGTGGGTCCATTCCGTCAATTCCAGGGGGTGGAGGGAGTTGCTCATTCTCTCCCCCCCCCCCAACATTGTGAACACCGTGACTAAAGCATCTGCCTCCCCTCCCCCCCCCCCCCCCCCCCCCTCAAGTTCGGGGGGCACTTGATGACTGTCTTTATGGCTGTCAGCAGTTCATGTGCAGCACCAAGTAAAAAATTGTCGATGTTATTCGGGTATTTTCTCAAAACTTATGTCCTCAAATAGTATAGGTGAAAATATTACCGGAATGTCATTGTGAACTTACCATATCACTAAACGTTTCTTGCATGAGATTTATATAGGTAATTTGTTGAATACTATTATAATTACATTATAATGCATGTAGATTCGAGTTAAAAATAATAAAATACACTATAAGACGATTGCGCATTTATATCGTATGAACGAGTTGGTAAGTCGTGTGCACGAGAGAGAAAGTCGAGGGAACGAGTTACAAGTCGTTGAGAGTAAGTCGAGTGAACGGGTAATGTTCGTTATTCCGAAACACGCAAATTGCGTATACCTAGATGTTCGTTAGTCCGAAAATGAAAAAGGGTTCGTTAATCCGAACATTTGTGGCGTTATTCCGAAGGTTCGTTTGTCCGAAAATTAAAAAGGTTCGTTATTCCGAAGGTTCGTTAATCCGAAACGAATTAAGGTTCGTTATTCCGATGGTTCGATAGTCAGATTGTCCGAAAATGAAATAAGGTTCGCTAGTCCGAAAATACCTAAAGAACTAACGAACCTCATTTCATTTTCGGACTAACAAACCTTCGGAATAACGAACCTTATTTTGTTTTCGGATTAACGAACCTTCGGAATAACGAACCCTTTTCCATTTTCGGACTAACGAAACTTCGGAATAACATACGTTATTTACCCCTGCGAAAAACAGCATTTTGTTGATAGGGTGTTCCGTCCCACAAGTGGTAAATGAATAAATAAGTAAAATGAAAATAAATTATCGGACTAACGAACTTTCGGAATAATGAACTTTCGGAATAACGAACCTCCGGACTAACGAACCTTCGGAATAAACGAAACTTCGGAATAACGAACCTTCGGAATAAACGAACCTATTCGGAAAAACGAACTGTAACCGAGTGAACAATTTAGTAAGTCATGGGAACAAGTAAGTCAGGGGAACGAGTTGATAAGTCGAGTGAACAAGTTAGTAAATCGTGGGAACGAGTTGATAAGTCGAGTGAACAAGTTAGTAAATCGTGGGAACGAGTTGATAAGTCGAGTGAACAAGTTAGTAAATCGTGGGAACGATTGAAGTTAAGTGAACGAGTAATAGACGGTCGAGGGAACGAGTTACTAGTCGTGTAAGTCGATCGAGTTCATTGGCGTAAATCCGGGGGGAGGGGGGAATGGGGTGATATATCCGGCCACTTTTTCGAGAAGGGGCGGGTGGTGTGTACAAACATCCCCCCCCCCCATTTTAAGAAAAAAAATAACGTAATTAATCAGTTGGTGAATTTTTTTTATAAAAAATGTCATAAATTATGGTCACGTCGTGGAATTTTTATTTGAAAAAAAAAATCCTCTTATAAACCATAAAAGTAGTTATTTTTTGCTCTCTCGCAAAATATATGTGTGTGGGGTTCTGCGTGGGTGAATGAGGGTGTGTGTATGCATATACTTAAGTGTGAGTTCACGGAAAAAAAAGATTGGCGAGAAAGGTGATCATCCCCCCCCCCCCACTCCTCAAAATGGATTTACGGCGGGGATCGAGTTAGTAAGTAGAGTTAACGAGTAATAAGTCATGGAAATAAGTCGTGTACTCTTGTTTTAAAAGAGTGAACCCATTCACTCTATTAAGGGTGAATTGATAAGTATAGAGTGAATTTAGAGTGAATTAGGAGTGAATTAAGAGTGAAAATTGTGATATTCACTCTTTATTCCATCCTTAAGGGGTGACGGCAGTGATCACAAAATTTTTGAATGATCACTGAGGTCACCCCTAAAATAGTGAATATCACAATTTTTCCTCTTAATTCACTCTAAATGCACTCTTCTTAAATTCAACCTTAACAGACTGAATACGTTCACTTGTATTTTTTTAAAGAGAGTAAACGAGTAATAGGTCAAGTCGTGTATATGAGTTCAGTCGATGAAACGAGTAAGACAGTCGAAGGAACGAGCCAAGTCGAGGAAACGAGCAAGTCGAGGTAACGAGTTAGGGACAAAAATCCCAACAACAACAAGGAATATCATTTGATTGATTGATTGAAGGATTTTATTGAAAAACATCCATTCCCGCAGTCCAAAGACTAAATTGCAATGGTTACATTAAAAAGTGATACAATACTCAATTTCGAACAGATAAAGGAATTTCAATGTAAGAGTTGCAACGACAATGAATAGCAAATCATGTAAAAATTATATTGAGATATGTAATGAGTAGCAATCTCACCAATAGAATCGTCACTAACATTCAATAATAGACATATATTATTTACATATATGAATATTACATGTCATCTTAGGGGCTATTCTTCCAGTGCCTTGGCGTCCTTATTGCCCGGTATAGTGTGAGCTTTCTCCATGAGCTCGTATAAATGCCTTTAAAGTGATAACGCAATGGTAAAAAAAAATTGATATATGATCGAGAATAGAATTCTAAGAAAAATTACATTAAAAATATGATGATTTTTCAGTCGAAATCAACTCATTTTGGCTAATTTTCTCATAAAAAGTCAAGAGCTGACCAAAAAATATGAGGTATGACGTAAAAGTGGGTACCCAGCTTCGCGCATTGCAGTTGTGCTGCGCGTTAGACTGTACAATATGTATTATACCTTGCGCGCATTTTGCTAGAATTGCGCGACAAGGTACCCACTTTGACGTCATTTTGACGTAAAAGTGGGTACCCAGTTGAAAATGGGTTACAGCTGAGGGGTCAAAAAAATCCTGAAATCTTACCTCATTTGGGGGGTTTCCTTGGCAAACGACTTTTAAAAAAACTTTAGGCAGATGATTTTCTGCTAATAAAATCATGCTCTTTTAAATGAACTAACATTGTTTCGTCATTGGGTACCCCCTTTAAGGTGAATAAAACGCATTAAAGAATTCCTTTTTAGTTATCCCTTTTATCCTCGTTAATCTTAATATGAAAACTGATATTGCTCCTTTGAGGGCATAATCACTGACAAAAGCATGAAAAGGACTAACAACCAATCGGCATTCGTTTTTATGATTATGTGCTGGTTTCTGTAGTTTTGCTAAATTTTTACAAACACACTGTTATTAGTTAGTATTTAAAAAAGAAAAAAAATAGCCCCTAATGATAGTTTGAATAGTAATGGTAGATTTCTATGAATGAATGAATGAATGAATGAATGAATGGAACTTTATTACCAAAATTGAATCATAATAAACACTGGCGTAGCCAGGAATTTTCAACGGGGAGGGGGGGGGGGCAAGGCGAGGGAGTGAAGCGACCGAGCGGGGGAGGGGGTGTAGGAGGGGGTATTCCCCTTCCCATGGTAGGGAGATTTTTGAAAATTCGTGCATGAAATGGCATTTTCTGCACACTAAAATTCAGTATTAGAGGTAACTTATAAGAGAAGTGGCATATGCATATAGGGGGGGGGGGGGGGCAAGGCAAGGGAGCGAAGCGACTAAGCGGGGGAGGGTGGGAAGGGGGATACCCAGCTCCCATGGTAGGCAGATTTTTGAAAATTCGTGCATAAAAATGGCATTTTCTGCACACTAAAATTCAGTATTAGGGGTAACTTATTATGAGTAGTTTACGTTTCGCTGTCATTTCGCAGGGTATAGAGGTAGGGTAAGTTATGTGAAGTATAAACTCGGCTCTATGAAAGTTTTCTCCATTTTAAACAGTTTTATTACTATTATGATTATTTTTTGCTTGCCATTCAACAGGGGGGGGGGGGGGGCATGGCTCCCTTATTCTCCCCCCCCCCCCTTAGTTACGCCAGTGATAATAAAGAAAAAATTATGGTAATTAATGACAATAAATCAAATTTTAGTTTTCAACATAACAACTTTGGTGAATATCATAGTATTTCATCCAAACTGATGAATCTCACGTAACCACAGTTCATTTTGATGAAACTGCTATCAGTCCCTTGTGAATCGAGATAGATTGGTGCATATCATTAATTCTGCCATGAAAAGTTGATGGGTCATCTGATGAATAATGGCATGCACCGCATAATGTTGAGATTTGACTGCCCACTCAATTCTCAACCAGTAATGTAATCAAGGGCTCCGTCAACTGTTGTTTGGCGCCATCTACGGTCAAAATATAACCAGCTAGAAATTATCGTCTGCGATCAGCTGATTGATTGGGAAATCTGACACTTTTTTTACTTTCTTACAATTTTACTTTCTTATTCAATTAAGTAAACAACCGCCGGTATACAGCCTGCTTTTTTCCGTTACCGTAAGTTTAACTGAAAATTTAACGTTAGACTTAAATCAGAATCTAACAATTACTTTCGGACATAAACTGAAAAAGTGAAAGAACAACGTTGTGTGACCTTGATTGATGACTGTGTCATTGATCGTGAGCAGTCTGAATGAGTACTGTGTTGATACATAATCGTACTATGTAAAACCACAACAATCACTGTTGCTTGTTGGGTAATAGTGAAGAAGTTTACACCCCTCCATAATTTGATAAATATAACTCAGATTTTCATTATATTTTCACAGAATGATCCAAATCTTCCAAATCTTGGGGTGAAACTGAAAGTTTGAAATGAAGCATGTTGTGAAAGGACCACTGGGAACATTTGAATTCGATGTTGACCTTGTCCTAGACTGAAGTGTTCCGTCTCTAACAGTCGTCGTTAGCCTCGTATTTTGGTAGGGTCGGCACTCCTCAAAAAGGAGGAGTGCCGACCCTACCAAAATACGAGGCTAACAACGACTTTTAGAGACAGAACACTTCGGTCTAACCTTGTCCTTAATTAAAACTCTGATATTGACTCGTCAGGGTTTTAACTGGTACCACTGTTACATTTACCAACATGATCGATATGAAACATACCTGACGAGCTGACATCAGAGTTCCGAAGTCAATGTCTAATTGTGAGACTAAGATCTAGATCTAGATCTAGTCTAACGTTACGAGTTGAACCCTGACGAGCCTAGCCGACAGTGGAGTTGTTAAGTCATGTCGAATTTGAATGGTGCCAGTGCCAGTGGCAGTGGTCCCTTGATCTTGAACTTTTCCCTAAAATTTGTAGATCTAAGCAGATTTGGATTAATCTCTGAAAATTTGGTGAAAAAGATCTAACAGTTAAAGGTCTAACAGTTAAGATTCTAAGTTGGTATGAACAGGTGTGAACTTCTTCAGTACATCTATTACAGTAGTACCCACTGCTGGACTCGTAATGTTAGAGTTATTAATATTACAGTCAAGATTGATCAATTGTCGGACCATATTGACTGTTGACTCAGTTCTATGCTACGTAATAGTAACAATATTGCATTAACTGGGCCAGTAGACCAGTAGATGGGTCTAACAGTAACAGGCTATATGTTTGAAATTGTTAGGTCTAACATTGATTAGGCCTAGATTTGATTGACAGTAGACCAATAGCTTACCAAAAAATTACTGTGGTTGTGCCATGACAATGCATGGATACAGTGGTAGGTCTAAATTTGATTCAAGTTAAATCATACTAACAAACACAGAGTCTAGAAACATGCAGTTATTTCTAATCATGGAAGCATAGCGCCGGAAGTGGGGGGGGGGGCAAAATCAATTTTTGCCCCTCAAAGGGCCCCCCCCCCCCCCTCTGAAGAAAAAAAAAAAATTTTTGGATCATATACAAGCATGTGAAATGAGCATATTGACATGATTAGTGCTCTATAATGCAAACTTTCAGCATTCAAAAATCAAAATTTTCTTACTCCATTGCTACGCTCCCTCTTATAGTAATTAGAAGCAACGTTTATCAGTACCATTTAGAAATTCTGTCTATTATTTTCAAAGGTGCTGAAAGTGTGGGGGCGGGGAAAATTGCCCCCCCCCCCCATCATTCGAAAGGGGGGGGGGGCAAAATCGTTTTTTTGCCCCCCCTGGGCCCCCCCTCTGAAGAAAAAAAAAAAAAGAAATTTTAGGATCATATACAACCATGTAAAATGAGCATATTGACATGATTAGTGTTCTAAAATGCAAACTCTCAGCATTCAAAAATCAAAATTTTCTCTCTCGGTCGCTACGCTCCTCGTATAGTAATAGAAGCATTGTTTCTCAGTATGGTATTTAGAAGTTCTGTCTATCATCTATTAAAAGGGGCAGATGCTTGCTTTATTCGGGGATTATTTTGCTGCCCCCCCCCCCCTCGGTATCCTCATATATTGGCATAAGGGCGCCCATATTTTTTCATATTTTGACAATGCCGGAATATAAAATTTCTGTACATTTTCACCACCCAAATTTTTAAAAATTTGTGCGCGAGCGAAGCGAACGCAGACAAAGTTTTGAAACTGAATGGTTAATTTTGGGGCAAAGGGTGTCGGCTCCATCGTCAAAATTTACCAGTATGCCATTCATAACCCTCCCATTGTCATGCCCGGTCCCCTGAGTCTCTCATGCCATCCTAACACGCTAAAAGCGGTGAACAAATAATCATGTTTCAGTACTAACGATGAGAGAAGATGGGGAACAGTTTTTGATAACTGTATTTTCTTAATTTAAAAAAATTCTAACTTGTCATTTTATATATGAATAAATATTTAAAAAGGGCGGGGGGGGGGGGGTTGTATATGGGGTACGTTGTATACTGGTAGTAAGCCCCCATAAAAGTTTGGGGTAGGCCCCCAAGAGTGTCTGCCACCCCCCCCCCCCCAAAGCTGGGACCCTTCCAGTGCGCCTGCATGGAAGGATTATCCTATCATGAGCCTTCTCTAAGAATTAATCTTCATACTTTTCTTAAATTCTTTCAAAAGGTAGAGTCTAGCCACATGACTTAAAATTTGGCAAAATATCTATCGCCAATCTCAGAAAGCCCAAAGGATATTCACTGTACAGGCCCTAAAATACCAACGCACAAGCTACAGTTTAGTTTTCTGAACTAAAGCAAGGAAGTGGAATGGAGCTGTGTCTACAGGCCTAGAGTATGAATGATGCTGGCGATTTTTGGACACAAATAGACCACTTGACTGAAGATTTGAAGAATGAAGAAAGGGCTCGGAACCTGAGAGTGCAGTTCTGCCAAACAACAGACCATGATGCTCACAAATATGTGAGAACCCAAGATATTGAAAGGTAACAGTCATAGTCACAGAAGTACAGATCCAAGGTTTACCTTTTATTGAATGGATTAATTTGTGTCATTAATTAAGGGTTTTGTTTGCTGGTTTCAATCCGAATGATTTACCTAGCAGGCTAGCTGCTCTGTTTGGTTGTTAAATTATTGATCTGAATTATACATGTATAATGTTATGTAACTGCAACTTCTTAGTAACTATTAAACTTTTATTATCTCTTTACAGACATGAAGTGTTACATGTACACAGGATTGAGGCTTTTGTTGAGAATGTGGTAACTTGCCTAAGTGCCGTCTCAGGAAAAAAAAATCTTTATGCTTAAAACTGTACTTAATTTGTCTTTGTAAACTTGGATTGCCATGCACCTGTAACTTATTGGTAACTAACTTCTATAATCTCTTTACAGACATGAAGTGTTACACAGGATTGAGGCAGTTGTTGAGAATGTTGTGACTTGCATTGCAAGGGGAGAGGCACCTTATCTTAGCTACTGCAGAAGAAATAACTGGAATAGTGTGAGGTAGGAGCATTATAAATTCTACATCGGCATAATAGTAGATAGTAATTGTGCCTACACTGTCTTGATTAGGAAACACTGGACAGGTCTGTCAGAGTGGTTGTATCCTGATTTAGTTTAGAATCTAGAAGATTCAATGCATCACTGAAAATTTGAAATAGAATGATACATGTATATGATGAGTTCAGTGAGAACATGCAAGACCCTTTTGTGTAAAGAAAATATATATCTATATCAAAATTAGTCAGTGACTGCCCCCTTTGATTTTTCAAGTGATCAGAAAAAAATTAAAAAGAGGAGAAAAAGA
>CM057164.1:3012714-3026828 GCA_029962745.1 Echinometra lucunter | reverse complement strand
TCTCTTTTAATTTTTTCTGATCACTTGAAAAATCAAAGAGGGCAGTCACTTATCTTGATATAGACATACATTTTATCTACATAAAAGGGTCTTGCATGTTATCACTGAACTCATCATATACATGTATCATTCTGTTTCAAATTTTCAGTGATGCATTGAATCTTCTAGATCTATTCTGAACTAAATCAGGATACAACCACTCTGAAAGACCTGTCCAGTGTTTCCTAATCAAGAGAGTGTAGGCGCAATTACTATGTACTATCATGCCGATGTAGAATTTATAATACTCCTACCTCACACTATTCCAGTTATTTCTTCTGCAGTAGCTAAGATAAGGTGCCTCTCCCCTTGCAATGCAAGTCACAACATTTTCAACAACTGCCTCAATCCTGTGTAACACTTCATGTCTGTAAAGAGATTATAGAAGTTAGTTACCAAAAAGTTATAGTTGCATGGCAATCCAAGTTTACAAAGACAAATTAAGTACAGTTTTAAGCCTAAAGATTTTTTTTTCTGAGACGGTACTTAGGCAAGTTACCACATTCCCAACAAAAGCCTCAATCCTGTGTACATGTAACACTTCATGTCTGTAAAGAGATAATAAAAGTTTAATAGTTACTAAGAAGTTGCAGTTACATAACAATATGCATGTATAATTCAGATCAATAATTTAACAACCAAACAGGGCAGCTAGGTAAATCATTTGGATTGAAACCAGCAAACAAAACCCTTAATTTATGACACAAATTAATCCATTCAATAAAAGGTAAACCTTGGATCAGTTACCTTTCAATATCTTGGGTTCTCACATATTTGTGAGCATCATGGTCTGTTGTTTGGCAGAACTGCACTCTCAGGTTCCGAGCCCTTTCTTCATTCTTCAAATCTTCAGTCAAGTGGTCTATTTGTGTCCAAAATTTGCCATCATCATTCATACTCTAGGCCTGTAGACACAGTTCCATTCCACTTCCTTGCTTTAGAAAATTAACCTTTAGCTTGTGAGATGGTATTTTAGGGCCTGCAAAGTGAATATCCTTTGGGCTTTCTGAGATTGGCGACAGATGTTTTGCCAAATTTTAAGTCATGTGGCCAGACTCTACCTTTTGAAAGAATTGAAGAAAAGTATGAAGATTAATTCTTAGAGAAGGCTCATGATAGGATAATCCTTCCATGCAGGCACGCTGGAAGGGTCCCAGCTTTGGGGGGGGGGGGTGGTGGCAGACTCTTGGGGCCTACCCCAAACCTTTATGGGGGCCCACTTCAAATGCTTACTACCAGTCTACAACGTCCCCACCCCGCCCTTTTTACATATTTATTCATATATAAAAAGACAAGTTAGAATTTTTTTAATTAAGAAAATACTGTCATCAAAAACTGTTGCCCATCTTCTCTCATCATTATTTGTTCACCGCTTTTAGCGTGTTAGGACGGCATGAGAGACTCAGGGGACCGGGCATGGCAATGGGAGGGTTATGAATGGCATACTGGTAAATTTTGACGATGGAGCCGACACCCTTTGCCCGAAAATTAACCATTCAGTTTCAAAACTTTGTCAGCGCGAGCGAAGCGATCGTGCAAAATTTTAAAAATTTTGGTGGCGAAAATGTACAGAAATTTTATATTCCGGCATTGCCAAAATATGATAAAATATGGGCGCCCTTATGCCAATATATGAGGATACTGAGGAGGGGGGGAGGGGGGGGGGGGAGGGGGGCGGCAAAATAATCCCTGAATAAAGCAAGCCTCTGCCCCTTTTAATTTTTTTTTTCTTCAGAGGGGGGCCCGGGGGGGGGCCAAAAACCAATTTTGCCCCCCTTTCAAATGATGGGGGGCAATTGCCCCCGGCCCACACCCCCCCCCCCCCCCCGCTTCCAGCGCCTATAAAAATAATCCCCTGAATGAAGTAAGCATTTGCCCCTTTTTCATAGATTAGAGCAATAATCATGTCAATACGCTCATTTCACATGCTTGTATATGATCCAAATTCCTTTTTTTTTTCTTCCTCAGAGGGATGGGGGGGGGCCCTTGGGGGAGGGGGAAAATCCGATTTTGCCCCCCTTTCGAATGATGGAGAGCAATTTCCCCCTCTCCCCCCGCTTCCAGCAGCTTTTAAAGTAATCCTTAGAATGAAGCAAGCATTTGCCCCTTTTTCATAGATGATAGACAGAATTTCTAAATACTGAGAAACGTTGCTTCTAATTACTATATGAGGGAGTGTAGCGACCGAATAAGAAAATTTTGAATTTTTTGAATGCTGAAAGTTTGCATTTTAGAGCACTAATCATGTCAATATGCTCATTTCACATACTTGTATATGATCCAAAAAAATATTTTTTTTCTTCCGGGGGGGGGGCCCCTTCGGGTTGCAAATAATCGATTTGCCCCCCCCCCCCCCACCCTCACTTCCGGCGCTGGGCTTCCATGATTAGAAATAACTGCATGTTACTAGACTCTAGACGTTTATTAGTATGATTTAACTTGGATCAAATTTCGACCTACCACTGTATCCATGCATTGTCATGGTACAACCACAGTAATTTTATGGTAAGCTATTGGTCTACTGTCAATCAAATCTAGATCTAGGCCTAATCAATGTTAGACCTAACAATTTCAAACATATAGCCTGTTACTGTTAGACCCATCTACTGGTCTACTGGCCCAGTTAATGCAATATTGTTACGATTACGTAGCATAGAACCGAATCAACAGTCAATATGGTCCAACAATTGATCAATCTTGACTTTAATATTAATAATTCTAACGTTACGAGTCCAGCAGTGGGTACTACTGTAATAGATCTACTGAAGTCTAGTTCACACCCGTTCACACCAAGTTAGAAGATTAATCCAAATCTGCTTAGATCTACAAATTTTAGGGAAAAGTTCAAGATCAAGGGACCACTGCCACTGCCACTGGCACCATTCAAATTCGACATGACTTAACAACTCCACTGTCGGCTAGGCTCATCAGGGTTCAACTCTGAACGTTAGACTAGATCTAGATCTAAGTCTTACAATTAGACATTGACTTCGGAACTCTGATGTCAGCTTGTCAAGTACGTTTTATATCGATCATGTTGGTAATTGTAACAGTGGTACCCCTGACGAGCTGATATCGGAGTTTCAAGGACAAGGTCAACATTGAATTCAAATGTTCCCAGTGCCAGTGGTCCTTTCACAACATGTTTCATTTCAAACTTTCACCCCAAGATTTGGAAGATGTGGATCATTCTGTGAAAATTTGATGAAAATGAGTTAGACTCTAGATCTATATTTTTCAAATTATGGAGGGGGGTAATCTTCTTCACTATTACCCAACAAGCAACAGTGATTGTTGCGGTTTTACATTAATGGCTTAACACAGTATGACATGTATGATTATGGTTGGTTGGTTTTTGAGTTTAGAGGCGCCTATCACTTCTAAATTAGAATATTTGCGCCGTGTTGATTATGAATCAACACGGTACTCACTTCATTCAGACTGCTCACGATCACAGACACAGTCATCAATCACGGTCACACAACGTTGTTCTCCCACTTTTTCAGTTTATGTCCGAAAGTAATTGTTAGATTCTGATTTAATTCTAACGTTAAATTTTCAGTTAAACTTACGGTAACGGAACAAAGCAGGCTGTATACCGGCGGTTGTTTACTTAATTAAACAAGAAAGTAAAATTTTCTAAAGTAAATGTATCAGATTTCCGTATCAATCTGCTGATCGCAGACGATAATTTCTAGCTGGTTATATTGTTTTGACCGTAGATGGCGCCAAACAACAGTTGACAGAGCCGTTGATTACATTACTGGTTGAGAATTGAGTGGGCAGTCAAATCTCAACATTATGCGGTGCATGCCATTTTTGTCTCGCCCACCGGAGGTGAAGGCGAGACTAAGGGATCCAAATGGCGTCCGTCCGTCGTCCGTCCGTCGTCCGTCCGTCGTCCGTCCGTCGTCCGTCCGTCGTCCGTCCGTCCGTCCGTCCGTCACAAACGTTATGAAAGATAACTTGGCAACCGTGACTCACTTTTCAACCAAACTTGGGTTGTAGTTGCACTAAGGGGACCTGCATGTTATGGTCCAGTCAGAGGTCACATGGTAAGGTCAAAGGTCATTTCAGGTCAAACGTTAAAGTTTACGTGCAAGACTCTCTTATGACACAAAACTCTGCAACCGTGACTCACTTTTCAACCAAACTTGGGTTGTAGATGCACTAAGGGGACCTGCATGTTATGGTCCAGTCAGAGGTCACATGGTAAGGTCAAAGGTCATTCAGGTCAAACGTTAAAGTTTACGTGCAAGACTCTCTTATGACACAAAACTCTGCAACCGTGACTCACTTTTCAACCAAACTTGGGTTGTAGATGCCCTAAGCGGACCTGCATGTTATGCTCTAGTCAGAGGTCACATGGTAAGGTCAAAGGTCATTTTAGGTCAAACGTTAAAATTTACGTGCAAGACTCTCTTATGACACAAAACTCTGCAACTGTGTGACACTGTTCAATCAAACTTGGGTTGTAGATGCACTAAGGGGACCTGCATCTTATTGTCCAGTCAGAGGTCACATGGTAAGGTCAAAGGTCATTTCAGGTCAAATGTTAAAGTTGACGTGCAAGACTCTCTTATCACACATAACTTTGCAACCGTGACTCACTTTTCAACCAAACTTGGGTTGTAGATGCACTAAGGGGACCTGCATGTTATGGTCCAGTCAGAGGTCACATGGTAAGGTCAAAGGTCATTTCAGGTCAAACGTTGAAGTTTACGTGCAAGACTCTCTTATGACTCAAAACTCTGCAACCGTGTGACACTTATCTATCAAACTTGGGTTGTCGATGCACTAAGGGGACCTGCATGTTATGGTCCAGTCATAGGTCACATGGTAAGGTCAAAGGTCATTTCAGGTCAAACATTAAAGTTTACGTGCAAGACTCTCTTATGACACAAAACTCTGCAACCGTGTGACACTTATCTATCAAACTTGGGTTGTAGATGCACTAAGGGGACCTGCATGTTATGGTCCAGTCAGAGGTCACATGGTCAGGTCAAAGGTCATTACAGGTCAAACGTTGAACGGTTAAAGTTTACGTGCAAGACTCTCTTATGACACAAAACTTTGTCTTCAACAAATTTTGGTCTTTTGTTTCTCTCCCACAAACTCAATTTACATGCATACCATATTACAATTATTATGTTCAGCATTCAAATCTGGTGTTCTCATCAATTTCAGGCATGCTTTTTACTAATTATTAACAAAATGCTGCCTTTAACCTCTATCTAATTAGTCAATTTACCCCTGACAGGTTATCCGCGTCTATCTTGCGGGTGCCAGGCAACATTTTGCACTTGAAAGAATATTAAAACTATACATAAATACTCAGTGCAAAGTGGCTGAGGGATCAGTTTTCTGTTCTCTTCAATTTTATGCATGCTTTTTTTTTTTCCTGTGGCAGTATTCAATATACCATAAAAGATTTTACTCACTAACCCTTCTTCTTAACAAAACATAACTGTTCTCGTATTTCTTTTCTCTAAATTATAAGCTCATTATCACACTACATCATCTGCAGCCCTCAGCTACACTACAACCACAAACACTTTTCAACTCCACACATGTAAAATATCAATCATACAATGTTACTCATATCAGAGGGATGAGAGTAGAAGCAGGGAAAGTACATGCACGTGAAAATGCAGTACCATTTCATAAAAAACCCTTCTCATATTTTATCAAATGTTATTCCATCCCAGTTATTTCACAATGAGCTTTCGATACAGTTCTGTTGTGTGCCATCACAGATCGCGATATTTCTAGTTATTTTCACAAGTGGGCGAGACACAACATCGCAAACGCCTTGTTCATCAGATGATCCATCAACTTTTCATGGCAGAATTAATGATATGCACCAATCTACCTCGATTCACAAGGGATTGCTATAGCAGTTTCATCAAAATAAACTGTGGTACGTGAGATTCATCAGCTTGGATGAAATACTATGATATTCACCAAAGTTGTTATTTTGAAAACTGAAATTTTATCTATTGTCATTAATTACCATCATTTTTTCTTTATTATTACTGGCATAACTAAGGGGGGGGGGGGAGAAACAAGGGAGCCATGCCCCCCCCCCTGTTGAATGGCAAGCAAAAAAAAATAATAAAATAAAACATTTTAAAAAGGAGAAAACTTTCATAGAGCCGAGTTCATTTCACATAACTTACCCTACCCCTATACCCTGCGAAATGACAGTAAAACGTAAACTTCTCATAATAAGTTACCCCTAATACTGAATTTTAGTGTGCAGAAAATGCCATTTTTATGCACGAATTTTCAAAAATCTCCCTACCATGGGAGCTGGGTATTCCCCTTCCCACCCTCCCCCGCTTGGTAGCTTCGCTCCCTCGCCTTGGCCCCCCTATTTGCATAAGCCGCTTCACATATAAGTTACCTCTAATACTGAATTTTAGTGTGCAGAAAATGCCATTTCATGCAAAAATTTCAAAAATCTCCCAACCGTGGGAGGGAAGATACCCCCCCTGCGACACCCTCGCCTTGGCCCCCTATATGCCACTTACCCCTAAAAAAAGATTTTAGTGTGCATAAATGCCATTTTTATGCACGAGTTTTCAAAAATCTCCCTACCATGGGAGCTGGGTATCCCCCTTCCCACCCTCCCCCGCTTGGTCGCTTCGCTCCCTCGCCTTGGCCCCCCTATTTGCATAAGCCGCTTCACATATAAGTTACCTCTAATACTGAATTTTAGTGTGCAGAAAATGCCATTTCATGCAAAAATTTAAAAAATCTCCCTACCGTGGGAGGGAAGATACCCCCCTCCGACATCCTCTCCCTGCTCGGTCGCTTCGCTCTCTCACCTTGGCCCCCTATATGTCACTTCTCATAACTTACCCTTGACAGTGAATTTTAGTGTGCATAAATGCCATTTTCATGCACGAATTTTCAAAAATCTCCCCACCATGGGAAGGGGAATACCCCTCCTACACCCCCCCCCCCCCCGCTCGGTCGCTTCACTCCCTCGCCTTGCCCCCCCCCCCCCCCCTGTTGAAAATTCCTGGCTACGCCAGTGTTTATTATGATTCAATTTTGGTAATAAAGTTCCATTTATTCATTCATTCATAGAAATCTTCCATTACTATTCAAACTATCATTAGGGACTATTTTTTTCTTTTCAAATACTAACTAATAACAGTGTGTTTATAAAATTTAGCAAAACTACACAAAACAGCACAGAATCATAAAAACGAATGCCGATTGGTTGTTAGTCCTTTTCATGCTTTTGTCAGTGATTATGCCCTCAAAGGAGCAAAATCAGTTTTCATATTAATATTAACGAGGATAAAAGGGATAACTAAAAAGGAATTCTTTAATGCGTTTTATTCACCTTAAAGGCATTTATTCGAGCTCATGGAGAAAGCTCACTCTATACCGGGCAATAAGGACGCCAAGGCACTGGAAGAATATAGCCCCTAAGATGACATGTAATATTCATATATGTAAATAATATATGTCTTTTATTGAATGTTAGTGACGATTCTGTTGGTGAGATTGCTACTCATTACATGTCTCAATATGAATTTTATATTATTTGCTATTTCATTGTCGTTACAACTCTTACATTAAAATTCCTTTATCTGTTCGAAATTAAGTATTGTATCACTTTTTAATGTAACCATTGTAATTCAGTCTTTGGACTGCGGGAATGGATGTTTTTCAATAAAATCCTTCAATCAATCAATCAAATGATATTCCTTGTTGTTGTTGTTGTTGTTGTTGTGATTTTTTTTCCCTAACTCGTTACCTCAACTTTGCTCATTCCCTCGACTGTCTTACTCGTTTACACGACCTAACCTATTACTCGTTTACTCTCTTAAAAAAAAACAAGAGTGAACGCATTCAATCTGTTAAGGTTGAATCTAAGAAGAGTGCATTTAGGGTGAATTAAGAGGAAAAATTGTGATATTCACTATTTTAGGGGTGATTTTTGAGTGATCACTGCGGTCACCCCTTAAAGATGGATAAAGAGTGAATATCACAATTTTTACTCTTAATTCACTCCTAATTCACTCTAAATTCACTCTATTCTTATCAATTCACCCTCAATAGAGTGAATGGGTTCACTCTTTTTTAGAAAGAGTACACGACTTATTTCCATGACTTATTACTCGTTAACTCGACTTACTAACTTGTTCCATTTTGAGGAGTGGGGGGGGGGGTGATCACCCTTTTCGCCAATCTTTTTTTTCCGTGAACTCTCATATAAGTATACACACACACACACACACACACACACACACCCTCATTCACCCACGCAGACCCCCACACGTATATTTTGCGAGCGAGCAAAAAAATAACCACTTTTATTGTTTATAAGAGCATTTTTTCAAATAAAAATTCCACGATGTGACCGTCATTTATGACATTTTTATAAAAAAAAATTCACCAACTGATTAATTACAATATCTTTTTTCCTTAAAATGAGGGGGGACGTTTGTACACACCACCCGCCCCCTCTCGAAAAAGTGGCCGGATATATCCCCTCGCCGGGATTTACGCGACTACGACTAGTAACTCGTTCCCTCGACCGTCTATTACTCGTTCACTTAACTTCAATCGTTCCCACGATTTACTAACTTGTTCATTCGACTTATCAACTCGTTCCCCTGACTTTCGTTCCCACGACTTACTAAATTGTTCACTCGGTTACGGTTCGTTATTCCGAAGTTTCGTTATTCCGAAGGTTCGATTATTCCGAAGGTTCGTTAGTCCGAAAATGAAATGAAGTTCGTTAGTTTGTTAGGTATTTTCGGACTAGCGAACCTTATTTCATTTTCGGACTATCTGACTATCGAACCTTCGGAATAACGAACCTTAGTTCGTTTCGGATTAACGAACCTTCGGAATAACGAACCTCCGGAATAACGAACCTTTTTTAATTTTCGGACTAACGAACCTTCGGAATAACGAATATTATTCCATTATCGGACAAACGAACCTTCGGAATAACGCCACAAATGTTCGGATTAACGAACCCTTTTTCATTTTCGGACTAACGAACATCCAGGTATACGCAATTTGCGTGTTTTGGAATAACGAACCTTCGGAAAAACGAACCTTTGGAATAACGAATCTTCGGAATAACAAACATTACCTTCACTCGACTTACTCTCAACGACTTGTAACTCGTTCCCTCGACTTGCTATCTCGTGCACACGACTTACTAAGTCGTTCATACGATATAAATGCGCAATCGTCGTATAGTGTTTATTTCATTATTTTTTAACTCGAATCCACATGCATTATAATGTAATTATAATAGTATTCAACAAATTACCTATATAAATCTCATGCAAGAAACGTAGTGATATGGTAAGTTCACAATGACATTCCAGTAATATTTTCACCTATACTATTTAAAGACATAAGTTGTGAGAAAATACCCGAATAATCATCGACAATTTTTACTTGGTGCTGCACATGAACTGCTGACAGCCATGAAGACAGTCATCAAGTGCCCCGCGAACTGGAGGGCGTGGGGGAGGGGAGGCAGATCACCATGTTGGGGGGAGATAATGAGCAACTCCACCCGCCCCCTGGAATTGACGGAATGGACCCACTCGATGACAACAGAAAATGTGGTTAATCCAAGGATTTTATCATTGTGATATCTTCAAATGCATGCTTTACTCATCTCACCCGAGATGGATTGGGGTGTAATAATGAATCACTAAAAACAAAAACAAAAACAAATACTGACTTGAAAATATGAATAATAAACGAAAACAACAGAGAAATTCAGGGTAAGACGCAAATGTAGCCTACCTGGCCAGGGGCCTGTTGCATGATAATTTCACTTAACAATTTTTGAATAGCAGTTGTTTCACCAACATGCCAATGCTGTGCGAAAAGTATACGCCAAATGAGATTCTCAAACATATTCAATGGCATAAACTAATGTTGAAATATCTAAGTAAAAGCATCATCCCCACCACCACCACTGTCACCCCAGCACCATCGCAATTACCACCACCATCACCTACACCTATACCTTCACCACTACCACCACCACCACCATCACCATCATAACCATTAACATCAACACCATCATCATAAAAACCAACCAACACTACCATCGCCATTATCGTCCCCTCTATCAACCCCAGCTTAATTACCACCTCCACCTTCATCACTGAAACCATCATCACCACCACCACCATCACACTTATTACCGACACCATCACCACCACCACCAATCCCCATCACCACCACCACGGCAATCCCCATCACCACCACCACGGCAATCCCCATCACCACCACCATCACCATTATTACCGACACCATCACCACCACCACCAATCCCCATCACCATCAGCGTCATCACCATCATCAAAACCGACAACAAACAAACCAACAAGACAACCACCATCGCCAATATGGTCACCCCTGCTTTCGCACAAGCCCCATAACAATTACCACCACCATCAGTGAGAGCATTAAGACCATCCCCATCATCACCACCGCCACCATTATCACCGACACGATCATCCCCAGCGGCGCCATCACAATTAGGCCTAACACCACCATCAGCGACACCATTACCATCATCACCACCACTATCACCAACATCACCATCATCACGGACACTGTCACCATATATACCCACATCACCATATATAAACAAAGTAGATAGTGTTCTGCTCGGAGTTGGTGATATCAAAAACTAAAAAACGAATAAAAATAACTTCGTAAACCTTATTGGTTTACGGAGTTTTTTTTATTCGTTTTTTAGTTTTATATATACAAAGTGAATTTGCATATAATATATATATATATATATATATATATATGCAAATTCACTTTGTGAACTATAAAGTTTCAATATGCCTTAATCATGTCAATGTATAGGGGGTCCGAAAAGAAATTACCATAATATATATTTTCCAATTATAACCATTATTGATTATTGGAGGTATTGTGTTTATAAGGCATAGAATAAACTGAATGCTAATATCTAACTATACAGTGTGTCCCAGAATAAACGAAACCGAGATCGATCGATGTTTAATCATATCTTAATCACAGTTATGATTAATAAGTGGCACATAATAAGCTTAGACCTTCTTCTTTCATGCGATGTCACACATATGATATATTTCACGCATGAGTGAATAAAGACAGTGTGAAGTTGGGTAACCAAAAATTCGTTTGGCCAACGATGTTTGAATTTCAAAGAAATAATCACATTTCTAGAAAGTTCATTTTCTGCCCTTTCGTTTGACACCTCATTCGGGAAAAATGAACCAGGGATGACAGAGATAGCTTAAATTGAAAATAATATTGATTGTATTTCCTTGATTTATAAAATCATTTATTTTGAACTTCTCACCAATTGTTCGCACCTATTATTCGCATGAATGGATGCGGAGATTGTTGCGCGTGATCTAAAAACTTTCTGTAGAGACTCCTCCTATCCCATCTTCCTCTTCTTCATTGCCCATCACCACCCCACCCCACCCCCATCCCCAATCCCTCCCGGAACCAAAACTCTAATCCCCCAAGCTCCCTCTCCCTCCCTCGTTATGTGTGTGATGGTGTGTGTATTGTGTTATGGTCGTTTGTTCATCTAATGGATAGATTTAGTGAAACAACACTGCATAACCGATAAATTGCAACCTGTCCCTCCCACCCTCCTCCTCATCACCACCCCATCCTTAACCCCAATCGGAACTACAAACCAGTAACTCTTCACCCCTCACACTTCCTCTCGCTCTCTCTGTATGCGTGTTTGTGTGTTGTTATGGTCGTTTGTTCATCTAATAAATTTATGCCGTCAAACACCACTGCATAGCTGTCAACGCTTAAAGAATTATTTTTTTCCATAAAGGCTATTCATAAATTGAACCTGACATGACACTGCTTGACAGGCAGCAACATCTGCAACTTGCTGAAGGCTCGCAAGCTCAGAACGTCCCTATTTTGTTACTAGAAACACTCGTTGATCAATCTGTTGTTAATTGCAAGGTGAATTATGTTAAAGAAAACATACTTCATTGTTAATCAACTGTTATCATTTTTGTGAGGTTTGTACTCACCACTCCATTTTCTTGATGATCAACCATGCATGAAGTCTTTTGTCTTCTTTGTTCACTGCTAAGACAGGCAGCGAATGCAAACGGATTCATGTAATAAATCATGGAAATGCAGGTATCACTTTACACGAACAGAGCTTAGTCATCCCCGACTCATTTTCATTCCTTGAGGAGTCATATTAAAGAGCGGAAAATGAACTATTCAAAAGTATTACATTCATGTCACAGTAATAGAAATATTTTCATGTCTATCTCTTTGAATTTGACGTATGGTTGTGCAAAGGACTTTTTAGTAACCCTTCTTCATATTGTTCTAATTCACTCATGCGTGAAGTATGTATCATGCATGAGTGGTATCTAATGAAAGAAGAGGGTCTAAGCTTTACAAATAATAATAGTAATTAATCATAATTGTGATCAAGATATGAATAAACATCGATACATTCCGGTTTCATCTTTTCTGGGACACACTGTATATGGCAGTGTTACTGTTTTCACGATGTTTGATATGACTTTTCATTGGTAATTGAGAGCGAATACTGCGCTATATATATTGTTTTTATTGTTCATCGATAGGACAGAATGGAAACCATACCAGGAAACCATTTCAAACCGCACGTGTGTATATTATAGTGTCACTTACACGTGCGGTTTGAAAGCAGGAAACACCATTCTATGATATTGGTCATTCTCATGCGAAGACATATGAGATATCATTCTTCATATCAAGGGTTTTTTTTTCTGTCAGAAGCAGACATGAACTACTAGCAACCACAATGGCAAACAAACACCGTCTGATTCTTCTCCTTCCATTGATGTTGGCTTGTTGTCTTCTGTCCTTGCCTATCCAAACCTTACTCGGAGATGCGATGCCGACTCCTTTCAAAACACATCTTGCACGCCCTTTTAAATGTGTTGAGTATTATGAGTTGAAAGAAGCCGATTGTTGGCACAAAGGACTTGATTCAGTTCCTCAAAATCTATCTGAGGATACTGAAATACTTGATTTGAATGACAACAGCATCACTTCTCTCTGGAACTCCTCGTTTGAAAGATACCCCCTGATCACGAAACTGCTCCTCTTTTACAATGACATTAGAATGATAGAATCCGGTACCTTCTACCCACTCAAGGAATTGATATTCTTAAATTTAGCCAAGAACTATCATCTTGTATTTCCAGACACAGAAATATTCAGGTGGAATAGAAAGTTGTCTACTCTGGACTTGACAAATTCGAAGATGTGGTGGATTCCGAGTGACATACTGAAAGGGATCTCGTCTTTGGACACTCTGTCAATGTCCCGCAACCACTTATCCTCCGTCAATATAAGCTCATGTGGTACAGTACAGAGAGCTGACTTAAGCTTTAATTCCTTCACACACCTCAAAGCGGAAACATTCAACTTTGCATGTCACACGGATACCCTGATTCTTAAAGATAACTTCATCAATAGAGTAGATCCTCAGGTGATCGCATCGCTCCATGTCCGTTCATTAGTACTAGGAGAGGTATCATGGAGAGAAGTAGCGTTAAGAAATATAACCATCGGCATCTCCCGCTGTGATATAGAAGAGCTTGTAATCACGCATGGTTTCTTCAATATAATTCCAAAAGGTCTCTTCGACCCACTTCGGGATCATTTCATGTCTATTATCGACCTTTCCTACAACCAACTAAGCGACCTCTATCCTTTCGTCTTCTCTAACTTGACACAAGTCGGTGAACTTATTTTGAGTGATAACGAAATTGAGACGATCGAACCAAATTTCTTTGATGGCATGCAGGAGTTGCGAGTACTGCAAGTAAATAATAACCGCATACGGGAAGTTAATTCTGATAATCACAATTGGACTGTAGATTTACTTGAGTTGGACCTATCTCATAATTCCTTGAAAGTGATTTCAGAATTTACATTCCTCGGTTTAGCAAATCTGACCCTCTTAGACTTGAGCTCAAACGAAGACCTTGTTGTGTTTGAAATTACATCTTCTTCGGGACTTGATAATATCC
>CM057164.1:2990781-3012214 GCA_029962745.1 Echinometra lucunter | reverse complement strand
CTACCGATAAGATGGAGTCGTCCATGCTATCGCCACATTGATCGCACAAACTTCGCGGACACTTCAAAAAACCTGTCCCAAGTCCGCCCGTCCAATCTACCAGTGTACTGCCAATGCGAGGGGATCGGTTGATCAACTTTGGTTATTGTGCAACTTAGGCTGTATGTGCACGAACGGTGTGCAGGTACGGTGGAAACGGAGCAAGGTTGTGCGGTTATGGAAAACTTTACCTGGGAATTCCTTTACGTTAACCCAATCGCTGGATAACTTGGAGTTTTAACCAGACACGGAATTATTATCTTCATTGCTTATAGTTTCCGAGTGGATCTTTACTTGAAGTGATCATACCACGGAAATCTGACATCTTGGTGGAGAAAAGAGAAGAGGCTGCTAGATGGAGATGCAGCCTCAATTTGGGAAGATGAAATTGAAGTTGGAGGTGATTCCGCTCTTGTGTGCTGCTGTTGCCATCGCGAGCTTGGCTACGCGCCCGGCAGAGGCCCAGCAAGGGAACATTGCGACCCTACCCAACCCTCGCGGTAAGCTTAAAATTCCATCTTCTTCTTTCAGCTCAATCTTATCATGAATATCTTGAAATCAACTTAATACGCACCCCTTCATTTCCAATCGTTTCTGTTGTTAATGTGTACTTTAAAGTATGATTAATGTTTTTGATTATCATGTTTTAAAATCGGTGTAGAGTTATGTGTGTGAGCTCCATCCCATTTTGAATGCACGTGTAGTTGAGCAAAAACTGAGACCATTATAAAATATCGAGGTCATAGAAGTTTTGGAGAGCCAGCCCAGAGAGCAAGAGCTACGGCCTCGGGCAAAACAGAGTCTTCTAAAAAACGTGCTCCACAGCGTTCACGGTCCATTTCATACTCTTTGAAGTTCCATTCTCATCCCAACAATCCTTGTGGTTTGAACTTTTGTATGGTTGGAGCGGAAATTGTCGTTTTTGCTCAAAATAAGGGAATCCTCTCATATTGTGCTGATGAAATGAAATTGGTTCATGGTGGTTGGATAAGCATACAAACTAACAACTAATTTCTCTGTCTCCTCACGTTGCTTTCTTATTTTGCTGTTTTTGGTTCACGAGGAGGCCAAGACGAATGGTTTTTTTTTTTTATCATTCAGTATTTCATGAATTTCTTCTAGCCAAGAATTATTGTACGTTGATGTTAATCTGACAGAGCGATTTTTGTTTGATTAACAGGTGAACTTTTCTTTATTTTGGTGATTGATGCAGGACTTAGGCCTGAGGATATTCAACTCTTCCATTAAATTCAAGGATTTTCTTGCTGTAGAGAAAAATATGTTGTCTGTATTACTGCACTTTTTTCTTTGCAAGAACATTGATATTTTAGAAGTCATGTAGGCCTGTAAGCAAACTCCTGTGTGTTTTATGAACTGAATGCTTATGTAGTTCCTTAAAGTTAGTCCTGGAGAAGTGAGTTTTCTGATTTCCTTTCGTTTTTCTTTCTTCCATTTAAATGTCAATCAAATTCTTGTGGAAGGATATCCTTAACTTAGTTCTCACTTGTGAGCTTGTGATGTACATATACATGGATGTCTACGTATAGGCATGTTATAAGACCTCCATGATGTAAATAAATCTCTCCTTTAACTTATGAAATATAATTCTATTCTTATGTAACACAAATTGTCTATACCCAAGCTTACATTTGTGTAAATCATTGTACAAGGTCTAGATATGCTCATGGTATTCAGCAGCTTAGGATGTAATTGGGCGAATTTTATGTTGATTAAGCAAGGCAGAAATTTGACAGTTCATACACAATCTTTTTTTTTTCTCTGTCCTACATATCTACTCCTGATTTGAAGGTATATGTAGGTCTTTGATGATATTAAAGCGTGACATTGCAAACTTCAAAATTACTGGACAAAAAGCAAGTTGAACTAGCTCAACCTAATTTGAGAAAATGTTTGAAGAGATTAAAGAAGTGTGGGCCAGCCCCTTCATTGTTGGATTGGAGTGTGAGAAAGGTTTCATTGATTTTTCTCCAACCCCGTCCACTGGAAGCCCAGGGTGCCTCCATTCATTGGTTGCACTGGTTCTATAGAGGTAAAGCAAAGTGCAAACTTTGCATTGGATTGTAAAAGACGGTGATGGATCAGGTGAAACTGAGTTTCTCTCCTCGTCTGTTCTTTAGATGAAATTTTGTCATGACAGTTTCTCTTCAAGTCTTTGATATTATGTTTATTTTGATGCACTGATATGCTTATCACTTTATTTCACCCTTTTTTCTTGTTCTGTGCTTTCGTTGCTTGTTATCATTGTGTTCTATCTCTTGTTTTTCACTTTTGATTTTGTACATGGGCAACATACAGAACATATTCTTGAGCACCTTTTTTTTTATTTTCCCCCCAAATGTCATTGATCCTTCCTCCTACTTATTTTTTCTCTCTTCCTCTTTCCATCTGTTTCTCAGACCCTTTTTTACGTAATTGTCCTCTTCTCGTGTTATTCCCCATGCTCCTTTCCCCCTGCTGCCCCTGTTCCTCCCCAGACTCCCCTCCCTTCTTTTTTTCCCTCACTCACTTCATTCCCCATTCTCTCTATATTACAATCAGGGAAAAAAAATACACGGGGGCTCGGGGCGAATTCGCCCCCGAAACGCCGAAAACAGCCCAAGAAAACTAAAAAAGAGCCCCTGAAATTCTCATAGGATCCAATGTAAACTGTAATACAATGTAGAAAATTTGGGTGGGTGGGCTTAAAGAGTAGCCCCGGAAAAAAAAAAAAAAAAAATTTTTCCTGATTACAATCCACTCTCAGTCTTATCACTGTAATGAAAGGGTATCTTGTCATCATTTCCTTTTCCTTTTCCCCCCATCCCCCATCTTCTCTCTTAAAAAAAAAGAGTGAAAAAAAAAGGGTGAAACTGAATGCGTTGACTCTGTTAGGGGTGAATTTCAGAATTACTACAAGGAAAGAGTAAAAATTGTGATATTCACTCTATGAGGGCCTGAGGGGTGACCTCAGTGATCACTCAAGAATTTTGAGTGATCACTGAGGTCACCCCCTAAAAGAGTGAATAAAGAGTGAAACTCAGTGAACATCGAAATTCTGACACTTAATTCACTCTTAATTCACTCTTAATTCACTCTAAATCCACTCTCTTCTGAAATTCACCCTAAATAGAGTGAAAGTGTTCACTCTTTTTTTAAAAAGAGAGTTCCCTACATGTAGCTGAGCCCCAATCCATGTTTCCTTCCCATTTCACTCCCCATCCCTCCTTTTTAATAAAAAAAACCTTATTCCCCCTTCCTTCCTTTATTCCAACCCACCCTCCCTCTGTTTGCTCTACCTCCAAATTTAGATAGTGTGTAAATTAGGCTTCGGTAAACAGACCAGGTCTCTAACTTTACTCACAAAGAATGTGGAGTGGAAACAGGACAAAGATTCCTTCCCCTCATAACCACAGAACAATTATCACCACAATATAGTTGTGATTACCATAATTTACTTAGTCCAGGTACATTGTAATGGAAATGGTCTTAAATCCTCTCTTTTTTGTCAGTCTTTCCCTTTTGTAAGAGCTCTTTCCTATTTTCATGTGAAAAACTCAAGCTTTAAGTATGATCTACAGTGCAAGTAGGTTAATTTACTTATGGCATCATGTAAATTTGTGGAATATTTAGACCCCTTGTGAATGTTTCTGCTTATTTTTTGTTTTGTTTTGTTTTGTTTTTGTTGTTGAGGCGTACTCTTCAAAGGGTGTTGAATAAAGTAGATTAAATCAGAAAATTTGGAAAAGGAAATAAGGACGAAAGTTGATTAGGGATGTGCAAGGAAGTTCCAAATTTATATTGATGTATATTTTGGGGGTATCAAATTGATAAAATGTGTTTGAAAAACACAATCCAGACATGTAGCTTTGTGTTTACTGCTGTAAGGTAACATACTGTAAGTAGGGAATTTGTGCAAACCATTGGCATGCACTAGTATTAGGATCACCAATTTATTTTCAGTTGGCAGTTATAGAAATAATTTAGATTATTATGGAAAACAAGTAGAAAGTTTGGCAATACTGAAGAAGTCCACACCCCTCCATACTTTCATCATCAAATTTAGGATTAGGATTGGGATTAGGATTAGGGTTAGAGTCAGGATTAGGGTTAGGATTAGGATTGAGGTTAGGGTTAGGGTTGGGATTGGGATTAGGGTTGGAGGGGGTATGAACTTCTTCAGTATTACTACAAGTTTTGTTACTTGTCTGTTGTTCAAGCAGGTCACATGTAGGTTCTTGAGTAGAGTGTGATTATAGGCGCTTTCACACCTACCCGATCAGAAAACATACCCGTAAATTACGAGAACTTGTTAAGGCCCCAAAATACCCGATAATTGTTCCACGCTTTCACACCTACCCGAAGCCAGACCTCTTCGGGGTAAGTTCTCGAAGTTACGAGCATGCGCAGAACGATTTATTTTGGAGACGAGGCTCGCGCTTAAATTCGCTCAGCTAGCTCAGCTCTTGCTATGATAGCGCTAGCTAGTTAGCTCGATGCAATCATCGATACGTCTCTTCATATTGATGTACATTTGCAGTCTGATAATCTCTCTTCAGAACTTTCGGTTTATTTTTTTTATTTCGAGAGGTTTCCTCTAACCAGAGGCTGGCAAGTCTTGCAGCAAGCATATCGTAGATAGGAGATAGTCCTATTTCTTTGGCTGGAGGAGGACACTGCCGTGTACACCTCCTCCCCCCTCCACATCGCTATCAGCGATGATCAGAGGATGACATACTACTGTATCGATATATCAGAATAAATCATAAATAAAAAACAAGAAAAGGGGAACAAAACTTTACTAAAACAACGATGTAGCTAGAAATAGACAATACAAATCTCAAATCCAGAATGTGCGGGTACACAAACGATAAGGACGTCCAATACGTACACACAGTACAGTACAATACAGTACACGGTTCGTGCGCTAACGTTAGTGCTTGATGGAATAAGTTCTCGTAATTTGCTTTCACATTACAAAAATCCCCGCGACCTTGGAGAAAGTACTCGTAATTTTGAGAAAGTACCTACTAGTTTACGGGTATTTTCTTTCGGGGATATTACGCGTAATTTGGTTTCACACTGGCAAAATACCTGGTATTTTCTGATCGGGGTAGAAATACCCGATCTGAAAATACCTGGTATTTTCCTGATCGGGTAGGTGTGAAAGCGCCTTCTGTGAAAAGGCAAGATTGCAATATGTGAATTGTTGTTGAAAGTTTGTCCACGATAAAAGGATAATTTGTCGTGGACCATGCTGGTTTGGCCAATCTCTTGCCAGCAGGGGACACATTATCAGCACATGCTTCACACCTTGCAAATCAGATGTGAAATGAAATTATCATACATGTACACTGTGTAAACATGCCAATCAGTGGTAATGAAAGTACAGGCAGTTTGAATGAGAGGGGGAAGTAAGGAAAGCTTAAGGGGTGAAATTGTGAGAAAACAATATGGGAGGGACACCAAGAGAAAGAGAGAGAGAGAGGGGGGGGGGGTGGAGAGAAAAAAAGAGAGAAAGGGACTCAGGCAGGGAGATGGGAGAGATGGGGGGGGGGGGGGTGCGGGATAGAGATATCAGCAGTCACAACTGATAATGATATCCCTTGGCATGCATGGGCTTTTGATAAAATTGAATTTACTTCATGGATGAAAATTGTTCCAAAATACATTATTTTGAGTCTTTTAGTAATAGTTCAATAAATTGGAGATGACATGAAGTTGATTTGTCCACAAGGTGTAAGTTGGGTCAGACTTCACAAATGAATGCTAAATTGTTTTAAGTAGTCTCTCAATAGTATCTATTCCTGGATCCCAGAGGGGTTAGAACTGTTCACATACTTTTGTTCATCTAGAAATACCCGTCCACTCCTCAATTTTTGACGGACAAAATTATCTTGTACTGGCAATTTTTTTGTTGTTGTGTGTTTGTGCATGAACCGACCAAATACGTAATCTTGTGAAGAATATGATTTGTTTGAACACCTGAGTAGGGTCCTGAGAGCAGATGAAAAGAAGCCTTTTATGTCCCTTTTATGAATAAAACTCTTGCCTGTAGCCATTTCCAATCTGAACCAGGTTGAAAAGAGATAGAAAAAAAAAAATCATTTTTCATAAGAATACTAATCACTCAATAAACAATACATCACCGTGAAAGCCGCTTTTGGCGCTTTTCACAAATCCCTTTTCGGCGACTTTCAAGTCCAGTGTGATCACTGCACCCTCCCATTTGAGCCTGATAAATGCCAAAGAGTCATGCGGCGGTGGGATTGTATTCAGGTGATATTTTTAGTGGTATCTCCTGGGTTCCATTTTATGCTCTGCTCTGGCCATGGTTGGAGAAATGTTTTGTGGCTATTTGTTTTGTGTACATTTGTTCCGTCTTGATTGAGGTTTTGTAGGAGAGGGCATTGTGCGTGGAGAACTAGAGCCTGGCGGGCACGTGAGTGTGTGTGGCCCGTTGCATAGTGCACTGTAGGGTAAGATTGGCTCTTCATGCTTGCCGACTGTTTCTGCCTTTGAGCTAGATGATAAGGTGAAACAGAATGACAGCATTCTTCACCTGCATCCCCTTCCCCCTCTTTGGATGATAAAAATATTTCTAGTGTTTGCAATATAAAGAACAAAACTTAAGGGATGGGTTGTACTCTGTGGTGGATTAGGAGACAAATTGATTATTATACGTGTAGTTCAGCTTCTAAAATGATTTGATAGATGTACTATAGACCTGCATATGGGATGCATACTTTCTTTGAAGATTTCTTTAGTTTGTTAAATGCATAAATGATAATTTAAACATGTTTCCTAAATGACATATTCTTCCACACATGTACAGCATACTTAATCATACCTTTGATTTTACATCAGAGAGGAGAGGACTGTATGGCTACATTTACTTAAAGATTTGATTTCTTGAGAGTTTAACTTTCTATGATCCTGTTTTTCCAAAGAGGAACCAATCGATCATCACCATATCTCTCGACCCTTCCTCTGGTTACCGTGGCAACATGATAGATGCAAGGGGGCAGGACAGTAGCCCCTGGCTGGTGTTGAATGGGACTTGGTTGTACTTGTAGAGCCTTGGTTGAGATCATTTGTGTCACCCTCAGGCGCAGGTCCTGTCACCGTTCTGCTCAAGACTCAAGATCAAGTGCATGCCAAGATCTGTGAAGTCATGATGAGTAAGGGAGCAGATTTGGGATCTCTTAATCCCCTCACTCACGTGCTCTTTACCCTCTTTTAATCTCATTGTACCCACTCCTTAAGCTTCCTATCATTCAGTGAAACATGAGACGATGTATGTTGGGTTGTATTCATCAGCTAAAAATAACATTGCTCTCCATTAAGTTCAAAACTCAAAAGAAAGATGATAGTAAGATTACATCCTATAGAGAATGCTTTTAGTTAAATAATCATTTTACTTATTGTACATTTATCTAAAATTGAATGCTTTTGCAAACAAGATGTAGAAACTAAGATGGATGAAAACAAATTATGCAAGTACATGTATACAGATTTGCTCTGTACAAAAGCTTGAACACACCTTGCCAACAATCAAGAGGATTTATTGCGATGTGAGTCTGACCTGAAGAAGTTCATCCATCATTGTGAGCTCTTAATTCCGAACTTCACTGTCAACTTGGATGGCATTTTAAAACTTCTTTTTGAAAGCTTTAACAAGCTCTTGCAAGCTTTTCTGCTCTTTCTCCTTCAGCTGAAGTGTTGCACCTGAGCTATTTCACTTACGTCTCCCTCACTAGAACTTGACATTGTTTATTTGTGCTTGCTTCAGTTGACAAACAACTATTGACTGATTTATGGCAGATTTACACATTGCTGTTTCTTGTGCTACTTTAATAGTAGCTAAGGGGGTGGGAGCTTAGCCCTTTCTATTTCCTGGGGTTAAGCAAAATTTGGCAGTGTAAAAAGTATACTACATGTAGATATGACTAGGACATTACGTGCATTTAAGAAATGAGAAAAAATCACAATGGTGTGTGACATAGTGTGTCACTGTCAGCATTATTTGGATGTGAAGTCATCGTGATGCAGATTATACAGTAATATACAGCAGACAGTTGGTGTGATAACCACAAATACTTGAACTTCCAGGGGTACCTGTGGCACCCTAGAGGTGAAGATTGCACCCCTATTGACTCCTGGAAATTGAATTAAAGATCATAAATGAGAGGAACACCCATAACCCATCCATCAAAGCTATTAACTTCTCATAGAACATACCTGATGACTAGTTTACATGATCAGACCCGAGGATGTGCAGTGCTTCATTAACCCATTTGTGACAGAGGTCCACATTTTGTGGTTTGACCTAATAACTTTTGATGCAGAGCCCTAAAAATCATACCAAATACATGAGCAGAAAGAGTAAAAAATTCTACACAAACTGTGCCCATTTTGGTTGCATTCGGTGTTTGATGCTGAAAATTTTTAAAAGGAAAACAAGCATTAAAATCCTTGAATTGGCAATGTGACAGAAAGTTTAAAATCACCGTTTTCCGCTGCAAATTGGCAACTTTTTTGACTTCTCATCATAATTTCTGTCAATTATATTCATTTCAGATACATGACGTTTTATAAGAAAAATGTAGCAATGAAATAAAAATGTTGGTGTTGCCAATTTGAAGAATAAAAGCTGATCAAATTAGGCTTTAAATAATTCCTGTCACAAATGGGTTAACCTGTTTAGTACGATTTGATTGCAGTATGATAATAATGCAATTTCCATAGACCCTAGCTAACCTGAGTTATCTCAGGCTTAGAAGTATTCATCGGGTTAATGTCAGGTATTACTTTGTAATAATTTTACAGTTTTGCAGGAACTTCCGAACAAATGTCATGAATACTATAAACATCCCTATTCTGTAACATAGTAGTTTACAAGTTTGTACAGTGCACATACTTCATAATCATTCATGGCAGGTTGAGTGAAAGTGTTAGCCTGAACAACATGTGCACCATCTCCAGTGCATTGAAAATCACTGGCCAGACAAGTTGTTACTCATTACTTTTATTCCGGTTTCATTTTTACTAAAAAAATGCAGTCCATTTTAATGTTTTTTTTTTTCAATATTTCATGTTTTGTTATCATGAAATTGCCTTCTTACATGTAGGTAAATTGACCTCTGGGTCAAAGAATAACTTGGGATGGAACTTACTGGTACATTGTAATGATTAAAGAAATGCAGAGAAAGGAAAATGATCTCCAAAATGTTAGATAATTAACCTGTTGGCTGCTGCACACTAAATCCAAGATAAGCCTTAAAGAGTCTCAGAAAATGTGTGTTACTGAAATTAATTAAACACTGCTCAGCAGATTAAAAATAACAAGAACAAATTGATTGTGAATTTGATGATTTTTGATCATGAATTGAGAAAAGCTGCTGAGATTGCCTGTAGTATTGCATACACTTCAGCTTTGCAACATTGGTTTTAAGCTTCAACAGTAATCATGAAACTGTTCTTCCAGAAGGTTTGTCAAATGATGGTCTGAATTTGAAGACTATTTAACGATCACCTGTGATGGTTTTTATTGAATGTCAATGTCAGGTAGTTTCACCTTCCATGACATCAGCTATTGTTACTTAATTGCCATGATGTCTCATTAGCTGTGTCTGGCTACGACTTCCAAATCGACTTTGCATCAATTTCCCATCTTCACCAGGGGGATAATTCCTGTCAATTAGGTTACTGCTATGGTTTGTGGAATTTTTCGTTTTTCATTCCCTGACAAAGTTTTGTTCCTTTTCTTCGGGGGATATTCCTGTAAATTAGGTTATTGCTATGATTTGTGAACTGAAGTCTTTCTTTTTTTGTTGCTGAGTGGAGTAAATATTGGATTTTCAGGTCTCCTGTTAGTCATGGAGGCAAGGTTGTGTGTGTGAGTCTGCAGAATGTAACTGGTGTTCATTACTAGAATATACAAATAGATACCCTATAGTCAAAGTATGTTACGTAAAAAGCAATTCTTCTGAACATACATTGACTATGGGGGTTAGAAAATGTGTAACTTCCAAGAAAATTGAGAAAAAAATGTGAAATTTCATGTATAAAGTGAATGGATACCTGCTCGCATATGATGCCAATTTGCAGAGCTGAGAGTAGTTTACTAGTAAATGTAAATGAGTGTGATTTTCGTATTTTTACTGATTTTGCTCATTTCTTCTTTAAAATGCCATTCAAATTTATCTCATTTTATTGAAACAGTGAAATTTCTAGGGTGGACTTACCATTTAAAAGTCTATGGGAATATACATGAAAGAATTCAGTATACAGTCAATGGGTTAACACTGACATGTACAGTGTACTAAGCTCTACTTGTGAACTAAATTTCATTTTATTCTACTCCAAAGTTTAGTGTTTATTTTATGTCTGTTGTCAAGAAACCAGTGTTGTTGAATCTGTCTGTTAGAAACCAACAGCAGCCTCTTTGCAAGGGGTCGAAGTATGCATGTAGCAGTGGACTTCTGACTTTCTCCTATCAGAGGGACCTTGTGATGTAGCATCATTTAATGTCTGCTTGTAAATTGCCTTGTTCAAGGACACAAGTGTGCTAAAGCAATCCCAGATGAGGTTCTCCCTGTCCCAGCAACTGAAATTTTCTGTAGGGGCTCTCTTTCATTTATTTACAATTACAATTTATTTCAGGAATTACTTAGTGGAAATATGGGAGGGGGGGGGGGGTAGATTTTTATGTCTGTATTTATTCATTCATCTGTTCACTTATTTATTCTTTTATATATTCATTGATATATTCATTTATTTATTCATTTATATTTATTCATTCATTTATTCATTCATTCACTCATTTTGTTTTTACTTTATTTATTTCTTTATCAATTACCATATTCATTCATTCATTTATTTATTTAATCACTGATGTTTTTGACAGAGATAGATTTGATGACCATTCCTTCAACTTATTACCTTGCTGATGATGAACCCTTTGAATGGGTGGTATATACATGTATATCCTAAAGAAGATTACCATTTCCCTTGATGTACATATACATTGTACAAAGCCTAATCCTAATACAAGAACAAATTGTGCAGTGATTACCTTGAATAAGATCAGGAGATACAATGTAATCAAATATATTAACCCCACAAATGTTTCTTATAAGTCGGTAATCAGTGAATTAGGAAGAGATATGAGGTCAGTGCAATCCTCTTTATTCCATGTATTAGACCAAGTAAAATTGATTACTTGTTTCTTGTCAAGAAACTTTCCAATTGAGGAGGAGAGGACGCTGTGTTATTTGATATCTGACATCTGATCTTTTTCCTGTTCTTAAAAGAGCCATTTGGTCAATTCTTTCAACACAAATATTTATTTCCAATATACATAAAGCACTTAAGGGGCTAAATAATAAAAAAATGCATGGTTTTAATGTTTTTTTGTGACTTCATTGTCCAGATGTACTCAGATTTAAATTAATATAGTCTTAGAGCAAACATAGGAAAGTGATGAATATTTGAGGCAGTCCTAAGAAAGGAAGGACAAAAGGAAAAGAAACTAGGAATCAATTTTGATTGGCCTTACCCTTTTGAAAATTAAGAAGTTGAGATCTCAGGTCTCTTGCCAGTTTTCCCCTTTAAATACAGATGGATTAATTTTGCATTGTGTTGTAGTAGGACTATAACCTTAGGGATTATGCCATTAATACAGTTACAGTGGCACCAGTATTTTGTAACAAGGAATTACTTTTATTCCACATCTTTGTAAAGTCCAAGTAATATTGGGTATGGTACAACACTATTGTGGTTATTGTCTTGGGTACAATAAAATTTAGAATATATTTCAATTTCTGTCTCAAGGGGACTCCTCATTATCTCTTGAAATATTGATTACCAGTTAGTAAAAAAAAAAAATCAGTTTATTATCCATTCTCTCCAATTTTCGTCTTTGCAAATGTTGCATCTAGTGTCTTGAGTTTATTTAGGGATGACTCATTACTTATAGGAGTCTGGTGAAAATGATACCTGAGTTCATCCAGACTGCCCCCCCCCCAAAAAAAAAAAAACTAAACAGGGGCACTATGACCTCCAAAAGCCTATGAGAGGACATCCCATCCAAGGCAACAGGGAGTGTGAAGCCCTCTTATAGGTGGGTTTTCACTCCTCATTAGCTAGACTTTGAGGAACAGCCCGCTATTCTGGGATCTCACATATTACATGTAGCCCAAATTCCGCTGAAGTGTGCAGTTGTGTCCACATTAGCACAAGCTCTGTATACGGCAATCTAGCTCGAGCTACAGCCCATTGTTGGCACACCGTGCGTGAGGGAATGAAAAAACCAGCTCCTGAAGCTCGAGCTGATGAGGACGTATCAAAAATAGCCGGCTAGAATTTAAGGGGCTATTATGCAAATATACATATCCAAAATTTTAGTGGCTTACTTTTTATAGTGTCCCCCCCAAAATGTGAAGATTAACACCCCTTTGAATTGAGGACATCCTGGAACCATGATATGAACTACAGTATATACTACTAATGCATTCATGCTCTTAGTATTGTCCATTATCATATTAAGATGCTCAAGAATGTGCTGTTTGATATCAGAAGTCTTGTGCGTTATTTCAAGATGCATGCTATGTCCATGCGATATCCGTGTTGAAAAGTCACTGACATAGTCTTGCCTCGTTCGTTGAATAATAAACCCTTGCTCAAGTTTCTGGTAGTAATTTGATCTCTGAGGGAAATTGTCGTTCCCATAATTCTTGGCTCCTTTTACAGTTGTATTGGTCTATTTAGAGAACTTCGAAGAAACATGAAAATATGAAGCTGTGGATATAATAAGAACTTAACTAAAAAAATTGTACTGATTTTTTTCTAATTGTGATATTAACAGAGGGAAATCTTCATCTTTGGTATTTTAATAACTATTCTGTTTTGATAGAAACAAAATTATACTGATGAATTACTTGTACCAAATCTACATGCTGCATGTATAATCACTTCAGCTATTTAACTGTGTGCATGTGCACATGCATCATGTTTGTAAGTCATAGGAAGTATCTCAATATCCAGAAGCTCTGACTAGATGTTGTTTCCGTAAGAGACCTTAAAAGACCATTTTCACACCTTTGGACCTAATTCCTAAAGCTACACTCCATAGACAATCGATTGCTAGCTTTTGACAAGAGCATTGTTGAATCCATGAATCCTCATGATTCACAAAATTCTCATTATAAAGTGTTCCCTTTGTAGTATGGCTTCTGTACACTGCAAACATCAATGCAAGCCTGATGCCTCAATCTATCATAAGATTTTATAAGTTTTCTGTTACTTCTCCACAAAATAGATCATTATTCATCTCCCCCTTTTCAATAATTGTGTGCTTGGATGCCACTCTTTGTGCATGTGGATGTGTTATTAACGTGAGTGTAGCGATGTGTATTGTACATGAAAGGGCACATGATAAAACTTTTGTTTAGGACATCATGTGCACTAGAGATCCTTAGGGAAGGGATAAAGTATGTTTGTTCCAGACCCAACGTTTGATTTCCTCCCAAGAAAGTCACAGGAACAAACAAGAAGGTATGAACTATCATCATTTAATTATGACATTAAAGGCTTTCATACAGAAATTCAGGTTTTTAATTTTATAGATTAATGTGTTTCTCTTGTGTACATTTGGTTGTTTTTTGTCTGTTTAGATACATGTGGTTGCCCAGGGGTGCTAGTCAAATATATTTCTGTACACATGCGTGACCAGAAAAAGAGCATGAAAAGGGTAGTTTTTGCCGGTTAAGGCGCATCATGCACAGGACTCATTTAGGGTGCCAAAAAGGCCAAATACAGGAAAAAGAGTATGCTTTTTTCTGTTTGTTAACACTTGTTTAGGTTATCTTCTTCCCCATCCTATTCCTTACTCTGGACTTTGTGTTCAGGGTATGTTTGTATTTTGTTGAGGAGGGGCTAAAAAAAACTTGAAAAGGTTGTAATTTTTACCATTGGATAGAACACGTTTTATTGGTTTTGGAATGATAATACATGTAATTTATTGTTCATTATAAGTTAATGCCAATTCCATACAGATGCTGCTTACAGATATTATTTACTAATGTAATTCATGATCTGCCTGTCTTCCCAACCAATAAACAGTCCTACTCTTAAGTGATATGTCAGTGAAACCCTTCCCATGTGCCATCGGTGTCCCAGGCATCACTTTGCTGGTGGACAGCTGGCGGACCCGGGGTGTGTTTTCACGGGATTTCTTTTGATTTTGATGGGATCAAGAGATTTTGATCCGTTTCCTGGCAGCTGGAGAGGTAGAAATTGAAGTCTGGAAGAGGATTGGAACAGACATGGACTTGGGAAGATGGATAGGAGAGAACAAATGAAGAAGAGCAAGAGTCCGGGGAGGGGGGAGGGGGAGGTGGGGATTGGGGTGAGAGGGAGAAAGGGCAAGCAGAGAAAGAGAGAGAGGGGGGGGGGGGGGGAGGGAATGTACATAAGAGGAAGGAGGGGAAAGGAGAGAAGGAGGTAGGAAAAGAGAAGGAGGTAATCATAGAGATAAATAGATTATTATACAACATGGTAGAGAGCATTGCCATGTAGTAGTAGTAGCAGTAGTAGTAGTAGTAGTAGTAGTAGTAGTAGTAGTAGTAGTAGTAGTAGTAGCAGTAGTAGTAGTAGCAGTAGTGGTAGTAGTAGTAGTAGTAGTAGTAGTAGCAGTAGTAGTAGTAGTAGTAGTAGTAGCAGTAGTAGTAGTAGTGGTGGTAGTAGTAGTAGTAGTAGTAGCAGCAGCAGTAGTAGTAGTAGTAGTAGTAGTAGTAGTAGTAGTAGTAGTAGTAGTAGTAGTAGTAGAATGGTTTATTGAAAAGAACTGAAAATGGCAGCCTGAAGGCTGAATTACAATCAGTTTACAAACACAGTCATAACAATCATGATATATAATACATATTAAAAATAGAGTTACAGAAATATACATTAAAAATTACAGTAAGCAGGTAAAATGTCTTAAAAACTTCATATAGAACAGAGTTATATATATATATATATATATATATATATATATATATATATATATATATATATATATATATATATATATATATATAAGCATGATGCTCCTTTTTTGGAGATTATTATCATAAAATCCAGAAGAAAATGAGACATGATTGGGGTATGAATAATCAGGAAATATATAAGGCCCGGGAAATATTAATTCATTTATGAAAACTAAATGGATATTGGAATTGGAGTTGGAAGATGGATAGAAAAGACTGAATAGTGGCAACTGGCAAGAGTCCTACTGATAAGAGAAAATGATAGAGGGACAGAGGGAGGGAATGAGAGCACAGAGAGACAAGAAAAATGAAGAGATAGAGAAATAGGAGGGGGGGGGGGGGTGAGAGAAGGGGGCTGAGAGAGATAAGAATCATGGATTAGAATATGTTGAGAATGATATGAATTTTAAGTACCATTGAGTTAAAGGGTTTGAAGGGAATCATTTATAGGCAGACAATGAATTGATGAAGATGAAAAATGAGATTATCAGTAATTTTTGTTCAAGACAGTGGAAGTCTTTTACATAACATACTTTAGACCGTGCTTCATGTAATACTAGAGATTTGAGCTGTTTTGGACTTGATGTTCCATGGTATAATTTATCACACAGTGTCGGATTAGGTTTCTATAATTACACATTGCCACGCATTGTGATAAAGTCTGTTATTAGAGTGAACTGAGTGCTCCTGTGATTTTTTTTTTTTTTTTTTGGGGGGGGGGGGGGGGATTGAGTAAACTTAATGCAAGTAAAGAAATGTTCCATTGCATGTTTGGGTCTGGAGTTTAGCCTACTTCAGATGACTCACGAGGGGCAAAGGGCTTTCCTGACTACCAACCCATTCATACATTGGACCTTGATACCTGTATGGTGCCTGTATAATGGTGCCTGGAAAACTGGAGGGAACCATAGTCTACATCCACAGACTCTCTAAAAATACCCAAACTCAATTCTATAAAACCTTGAGCCTAGCCTAACTTTGCCGGTGTCTCTCTGTCAGGAGCAACTACAATACAGGACCTAAATGGAGTGTAATTGACAATGCAGTCTACATAGTCTTACAGTTCAGACCCTCCGTTGTGAGTTATTACTGATACGGGTCTGTGGGTTCATACTAAGTGAGTAAACATGAAGTTGTATCAAATAAGTATCCAAGGACTGAATCTATTGTAAAATGAAGATTTGTGCTCATTCATAGTGATTTGCTGAGATGTGAGGCTACTTTATATACAAGGCAGTAATTGTATAAATGTGTACTTACCCCTGGAGTACACAAAAAGCATTTTGATACATGTGAAAGCTACTGGAAAAAAGGTTTTGTTACATACAATGCAGAGTACGAGGGTTTTATTGAACATTTTGATAAGTCTTTTCCTGTGGTTGAGTCTTTGTAAAGATATAGTAGGCCTGTATTTTTTCTTTTAAACTTTTGTGCAGTGACTTCCAGGGCATTCCTACATGTACATGTATGTGATGTAGTTTCCTTTCCTTGCTATTACAATGTACTTCATTATTTTTGTTTCCAATGTATGGACTGTTCTACAGCAATGTATTAATCCACTTAACCCATTCGTGACCGAGGTCCACATTTTGTGGTTTGGCCTAATATCTTGTAATGCAAAGCCCTAAAAATCATACCAAATACATGAGCAGAAAGAGCAACAAATTCTACACAAACTGTGCCCATTTTGGTTACATCAGTATTCATTGTTTGATGCTGAAAATTTTTTGAAGGAAAATAAGCATTAAAATCCTTAAATTGGCAATGTGATAGAAAATTTAAAATCACTGTTTTCCCCTGCAAATTGGCAACTTTTTGACTTATCATAATTTCTGTCAATTTATATTCATTTCAGATACATGACGTTTTATAAAAAAAATGTAGCAATAAAATAAAAATGTTGGTGTTGCCAATTTGAAGAATAAAAGCTGATCAAATTAGGCTTTAAATAATTCCTGTCATGAATGGGTTAAAGAACAAAAGACCTGTTGACCAATTGTTCTCAAATGTAATGAATGGGCCTCACACAGAACCGGTCCACAAGTGAAAATGCCTTTTCTAGGAGAACACACTAAATATACATGTATGCTACACTGTACTGTGCTTGGGCTTGATTCATATTTTTCAACCTCTTGAATAAAATTTTTAAAAGTTAATCTGAATGAGCTTTAATATCATAGTGCCCCCATAAACTTCAACATCAATTCTTTAGAATTAAGATTTCATAGAAGGGGGATTGAAAATTGTAACTTCATGGCCATCTTTGTGACCGGTTTGAATACCTGAATTTGACCCAGAAACCATCAATCTTGTTGGTGATTAGATTCCTGAGTGAGGGGTGGGAAGAGCGGGAAGCATCATCGAAGCGGAGATCCGTCGTATTTCCACACAGGAAACCTTCGGCAATCTGACGGCATTTAGGGAGATGAGAAGTTTGTATACTTTGATTACCTGCTGGTGATAGAAGATGGCGTGACCTGCCGCGCGTCACTTCTGAGGGAGATTCTTGAGATGACGGAAACTTTAATGAGATGATGAAAGGCACAAAGGATGATAATGATTGAGATGGGGGAAGTGCTTGTGTCGCAAGGGGGCCTTGGTAGCCGCATTGTCTGTCTGGTTGTCAACTCAGCCATAATCTGAACATCGTTTTGCTTTACGTCTTCTTTTCGTTGGAAATTTTGAATCCACACTATAGTACATATGCATTGTATATTTAGCTCTCTGGCTGTTTAGCGTATTATTTCATTCTAGTAAACTCTCTCTTTTATTTTTTTTCTCTCTCTCTCTCCAATTTCTTTATTTCCATATATTATGTTATTATTCCACAAATTATTTCATTTGAAATTTTTGTCACCAAATTTGAACGGAGAAGTGGAGGATTTAAATGAGCCACACTAATAATTCATTCATCATTATTCCTAAGTCCAATATGAACCAATGGGTTTGTTTACATTTTAGTACCACAATCCAAACTAATGTAATTTATGTACTTGACAGTAACAATGCTTGTTAAAAACAGAGTTAAGCAAAGGGTAAAAGTAAGAACTTGCCACACATGCATCATCCCTCGTTCTCAATTACCAACTTGACAGTAACAACATCTGATTTATTTAGCCAAGAAATCCTAAAGTCCTAAGTCATCTTTCCCATCTAACCAAACAGATCTTATACCGGTGTCATCCTCCCTGTATCCTCCCTATTTCTGGAGATGACATTGAGGATATCCTGTGCAGAATCCTCTCAATCCATCTGAATCTCATGTTCAATATAAACAAACCGGATACCTGTCACTTTTCGGAAAATATCTGTATTTGATGGTCTGGTTTCTGGTCCACTTATCACCTGGAGTTTTTGGTGTGACGGGGATATGACAGCCGTGGGAGTTTTCTCTGCTTTTCCATCCTTCTTGGGGCACAATGTGAGCAAGGGGTGTAGCTGAAAACTTGAGGAAATTGTCTGCAGAGAGCCAAAAAGGGTGTAACTTTGTTTCCTTTAGTATGTGTAAGTTACCCCCGCCCCCCATTTCTTTCCTGCTCTCAAAGATGGCATAATATGTGAATGAAGGGAATGGAGTAGAAGAGACATATTGTTTTAATATGTAGTGCAGGAAGAGAAGAATATATCTTTGCAAAATACAGAGATGATTGATTATGTCAGTAATGTAATACTACCAATACAATCTATTTCTAAGATCTGTTGTAATATCTTGTGTGTCCTCCACGATCTTTTGATGTCTTCTCCTGTTCCAACTCCTGAATGGTCATGTGCATGCTTATGGTCATTAAACATTGCTGTATCATAATTATCGTTGTCATCATCATAATCATCATCCTCGTTATCACATCATCATCCTTCTCCTCCTCCTGCTCTTCCTTATCATGATCATTATCATCACCATCATCCTTCTCCTCCTGCTCCTACCCTTGATCATTATCATCCACTAGCACCACCACCACCATCATAATCATCAGCATCATAATTATTATCATAATCATCTCCACCACCACCATCATCATCATCATCATCATCACCATCATCAACATCATAACTATCATCATCATCATCATCATCATCATCATCATCATCAACATCATAACTATCATCATCATCATCATCATCGTCATCATCATCAACATCATAACTATCATCACCATCATCATCATCATCAACATCATAACTATCATCATCATCATCATCATCATCGTCATCATCATCAACATCATAACTATCATCATCATCATCATCATCATCATCGTCATCATCATCATCATCATTCTCATCATTATGATCCTTCTCCTCATTGTAATCAATATGTGGTCAATTTTAAATTTCTCACCATCAAACCTCTGCTCCTTTTTTCCATCTCACCCAAAAGAGGAAAAGAGCCAGACCAAATGTCAAAATAGAAATGAAATTTTAACCTTCAGACAGAATAACCATGTACATCATCATGCCCATCCATCCTGGCTAATCATGCATTTAATATCTCAGCCGTTGAGAGTCTGGGACAGGCCAACAAGAATTGTGTCTCTATTTGGAAAATCCAGGATAGGGTCCACTTGGATACTTGTCTCGAACTAATTTCTATGATGATATATTAGCTTGGTTATAAATTTCTCTGATGATGTGTTCTCATGATTGATTTAGTGTTAAAGAAAGCCTTTTTTATGATGGATTTCTCTCTTACTAAAGTAAGATTTCATCTTGATGAGATTTAAATAATTTTTCTGCTGAAGCTTTTTTTTGGTTGTTATTCAAGCTTTGCTGAGCTATAATTATGGTCTTTGTTTAATGGCATTTTTATGTTGATCTGAGAACATTCATTCTTTTTGTAGCCTTGCTGTTGCATGATATGTAAAATCATAAATCATTGATTAATTTTAGGCAACTAAACTTTGAAGTTTGAACCATACTACAAATTTAATTACATGCACAAAGATAGCAGTTTGCAGTGCTTTTTGCACCTCTCAGTTATTTAATTTCTTGACTCGTTAGTGGTTTTTAATTTTATTATTGTCGATTTGCAACAGGGTATATTTTTGTATTCTACCTTGATGGAATTTGTTATTCTTTAAATTAATATGTCATGTAAACTTCTTATAATGAGCCCCTCTCCCCTCTCCTCCCCCTTTCCCCCTCTCTATCCCTGTCTCTCTTTGTCTGTTTCACGTGTCAACCCTTCACTCATCTACCAGAGGGTGATTGGAGGGGTAAAAGAATTGGTCCACCTGAATCCAGGAATATACTAAAATACACAAATGTAGCACCTTTCTTCCGGTGTGGGTGTCACTTGGACCCCTAGGTCAAGGGTAAGGACTGATTCTTGAAGGGGGGTAAGAAGGGGTGTGTGTGGGGTGATGAGATGAGATGATTCAAAGACTGGTAGTCTGGTGGTGGGCTGGTATGATGTACATATATATGCATGTATTTTCATGTGCAATCTCATATACCAGTACCATATTAATGACCATTGAAATTACATAGTATAAAGGAGCACAGAGAGATATCAGGGCCTTCTGGAAGAGCTGTAAAGCTGCAGAAGATTTCTTGAAAACGGAAACAGAGCTTTGGTCAGGAAAGTAACAAAATACCACAGAAATCCCACAGAAATCCCACAGAAATCATACAGAATTTTCTTCAAAGAGAACTTGGAAAGATCTGCAATACTCCGGCATCCATGTGCATAATCTATTCCATATCAAACTCTTTGGATCCATGAACCCTACTTTTAACACTGTTGAGTTTGATGACCATATAAGCCATGCACTTAAACCTAGTTACCGACAAAATGTACATGTACTTCCCGAAATCGACCCAACCTGGTTTGTTTTTTACATTGATTATGGCCTTGGGCTAATGGATTTTAGGTTCAATGGCATGGAAAGTGGTATAAACAAATTACAAGTGTTTGGGAACCTTGGGTTGGAAAGGGATGCTATTGGTGAACATTCATGAGCACTCGCTATTCCAGCTCAAACTTTCCGGATTCATGACTCCACTATAAATGATGACCGTTTTAACCACGGACCTTGTCCCTCAGCCCCATAAATAGACCAAAAACCGGTTGGTTTGTTTCTGACATTGATTACGGCCTCGGGCTAATGGATTTTAAGTCCAGCGATTATCCATTCTCTGTATTCACGTTCTCAACTTGTGATTGATTGGACCGGACAGGGGAGGTAACTGAAGACCATTCATATTCAATCGTCTTGCTTGACTGGTTTTGTGCTTCAAGTCGAGTTGTAATGTCTCGTAATATTATTGATCAGATTTTAATACCACTGGTAAATTAGTCCTTTATTGTGATAGTCCATGTATGCGTGAAGCCATTTGTGTTTCGAGGAAGAAGAATGAAATCTAAA